>CM057817.1:95235281-95242781 GCA_030067965.1 Latrodectus elegans | reverse complement strand
AACCCTAGTGATTAAACTTAATGTAGCCAAGCAGTAGAGCTGACCTTTTCATGGGGGATCGAGCTCGATCCCAGCCACTCTTAAACAGTGGTAGATGGGTGTAGCGTTCCACGCTACCGACAGAACATCTGTTGCGGTAAATCCTTTAGAGGGATTTTGCATTGCGAAGTATGAGTATGTCTCACTGTCAAAGAAAAGGCTTCCCAAAGCGCAACATTTGGCATATGGTTTAAAGCGGATTTGATATTCACGATGCGGTATCGAAATAGAAAAATATTTATAAACTTGATGTGGAGTAATCCTGTGCTCTTTTGATAAGTTTTCTCTACTAGATAAGGAAAGAAACAGATTGAAATAATATAAAGAAAGCTTATTAATATTGAAAGACATATAGAGCTTTTCTTTTTGCAAACTTTTTCTTTTGATTAAAAATCAAAAATATTTTCTTTTCTTTCAGAACTCTATTGATAGAAATATTTCTAAATTCTAAATTTTGTTTCGCATTTAATATCATTTAAACTCAAAAACCCTTCTGTGATCAGAATCGGTATGCAAAAAGATAATTTTAAATAATTTATGCATATGTTTGCTTTATAAAAAACGCGTGCGTGTGTGTTTTGTGAAAGTTATTATTTTTGTGAAAGTTAATTATTTTTTATGAAAGTTAATTAAACGTCAGTTGTGTGTTCTCTCTTCTTTTCCTTTTTATCTGTTATTTGTATACTTATTACATTAATTATATTTGAAGAACGTTTGAACATTTGTAATGAAACGTATTGTTATTTATGCTCCAAATTATTGAAAATTTTTTCTTAAAATCTGGAAACAAATCAGTTTAAATTATAGAAATATTGCTGCGCATATAAACTAAGTTGACTTAAAGCACATTTGACATAAAATAAGTTGATTAACTGTATTTAAAAATAAAAGGAGTAATCATGTAACGTTTATTAACAAACTTTGCATAAAAGAAAATGCTGAAAATATATTTTAATTATATATCTATTTCTTGCTAGTTACTCCAAAATAATTTCCAATGAAACAGTTTAAGGGTTCACTTCCCACTAAGTTATTAGAATACCCTTAGTTTTAAAATGTAGGTCAAAGTCAAATAATTTACAATATGTAACTGAAAACTTATAATAAAGTGAAAATACATTTGCATTTTTCTGTGTATTGTTAAATTCAACGCACGACTATAAGTAGAATATTATGTTAAAGGATGTCTGCAAACATAACTTAATAATATGTTGTTCTTATAAATTTCTCAGGAAATATTTATTATGGACAATATTCATGTTTAAGAAAATGTAAATACAAAATAAACATCATAAATAACTGATCTTCCAGAAAAATTCTCCAATGATTTAAGGAAAGTATTCTCCAGCACACAATTTATAGGAAAAATCTTGAATGCTTAGTTATAGAGAAGTAATTTAAGAACATGTAATTCAAAGCAAACTTTAGAATATTAATTTTTTTAAATAATGGAATTCAATAGATTAAAATGCATGTCATCAATAAATGATAAACCAGAGAAACAAAAATTCTCAGTGATTTCTACTGTTATTCCCTATATAATGTAGCAGTAGATTTTTTATGAATTATCAAACCACATAATGTAGGGGTAATTTATGAAATAAAATCGCCATAAAAAGCTCAATCATTCAATCAACTGATCCATTTTTTGTAAGAATCTGTATACCTGATAGTTAGAGTTTGAAAGGAGGTCGTACAGAGGGACCTAAGAATGCTCGCCGCTGGAAAAACAAGTGGAAAGATTATTTGGCATTTTATGTTACAACTTTTTTAAAAAGTAAGATAAGCATAGAATGGACAAGAAACAATCATGAAAATATAGAATTTGATCCTTTTACAGTTATTTTAAGACATGTTGTTAAATAGTGTCAGAAACATTTGGGTTTATTCAGCAAAATTACATGATATTATCAAACTTATACAAATGTTAATGCTTAAACATTCATCCGTGTGAATAACTAATCATATTTAATAATTCTTTTAACATTATAGAATATAAAATTTTCTTCCAAAAAATAGGAATGTCACCGTGATATGCTTATGTCTGCTACTTTTGCTGTTAAGCAGAGATAACCTCATTGTTTTGAACCATTTTTAGGTCTCATGGTTGTCATATGAAGTGTCACCCTCCTCTCCACGAGACGCCAAAGAAGAGATATTAGTAGGTAAGATATGGATTAACTACAATGGGATACATTAAAGAGAAGAAAATTATTTCATTTCTTAAATATTTTACGCAATCTACAAGTTACCTAAATAACGGCCAAGTAACAATTAAATCATTACTATCAGAAATAATATAATGTTGTCAACTTATGGTATTGAATTATTTTTTGATGTCAACAAAATCAAGTTGATGTACCCAATCAATTAGTGGACTTTTCAACAGTCAATTTTTGACTTTAAAGATATGGGAGCAATTAATGTGTATTTTACCAAAGTCAAATACTCGTACTCTAAAACATTAACGGAATCAATCAATTTAGCAAGGTAATATGCACACTGTAAGTGTTCGAAGTTTAACAGTAATATTTATGTATGCATATAATATTATTATAATTTCAATTATAGGAAAATTTAAATCTATGCAAAGAAAGAATTAATTACATAGTTATCTGTAAAATTGTGTGATTGAGGTTTGGAGTTAAAAAATCATTAGAATAATGCGACATTAGTTCGACTCTCGCATTTCTAATAAAAACTGGATAAAATTTTATAAGAAGTAATAATATTTCAAATCCATAAAAAATAAATTATTTTAAAATGCACAAAATTATAATGCCTCTCGTTACGTATTGTGATTTTATTTGACAAATATACTAAAATTAACATGGTAACTAAATTACAAAATTCAATTTGGTAATATTTTTTCAAAAAAGGACTATAGTCTTTTGAAGTTATGGTATGACTACATATTACTACATACTTTCCCTGTAACCATGCGTGATTAATGCTACAAATTCCATACATGCTCAATTAGTGCATCGTTTCAGATGCGCCTAATTGATTCACTTCATTATTGATCCATTAACAAGGAAGAGAATCATTCTCGTCAGCCGAATCAATGCCGAAAGGAGTTCATTGCCGGAAAATTTTACGGTGTTGCCAAAACGCTTAGATTTCCCGGAAGAAAACTTATCAAGATTACGTAGAATAGAAATCAGCTTGTAATTTGGAACTGCTGGCGTTGCTCTGGGTTTTGGCAAAATAAGAGGCTTATTTTACTTTTGTTGTTTGAAGAAAAATAGTTTCTTAAAACATAAGCGATACAAACTCAAGTTGATCACTCAAAACTGACGCTGGAAGTATATATTCCCCATTAAAAAATAATTCTTGATATACTTTGCTGTATTGACAAATGAAAGTATTTCATTCTCTATAAGACTTAATTCATTGACCATGTGAAAAATTTCTTTTTTACATGAGCAATGAACAATGTACCAAAAATAAACAAAATTACTAAGTAAAGCTGCTATAAACTGATGCATATTAGTATGAACTGCTGAGAAAAACTGCTGAGCTGTAGGAGATGTAGCTATTACATTGTATTTTCTATAGCTAGGGAGAAATGTTTTCTGCCAGCTGTTTGCCAACAAATGACAGCGTGGAATTTGAATTTCGTGATAAAGAACCATTGTTTTGTAAAACAGAGAGGTGTTTTTTATTCTAGCATGAAATGATTTTTTGTGCATTAACTCTATAACCCTTGTTAAGCTTATTCGAAAGCTTATTTTTCTGCATAAACAACCAAGATGAACTGCTTTAAATAAGTAATAATAAATACCGCGATTGGACAGCGAAATATTCATTAGAATATTAATCACAGCTTTGAATTAATTCTAATGATTGATGATTTTTTTATGCAATGGAATTCAGAATCTTTAGTGATTGCTAATTAAAAGTTTTTGATTTAAAATTCTGTGGTATTCATTTTATTATAAAAAATATATTTTATGAGAAAAAAGGGATATCGTATGGTGCGCCCATATGTTACGTGCGACTTCAGATTCCCCCCACGATTGACTTCAAAATTCCCTTATATCTTACAAAATACCTAATATGTATACAAAATAATGATACAATTTAGTAGTAAATCACATTTCTAGACTTACTGTGGATTTGGTTTGATTATAAAAAATATATTTTACGAGAAAAATGAGTTTTTGTAAAGTGTGCCCAAGTAACACATAACGCTAAATTCAAAATTTACTCAAAATCAGAATAAATTTCCCGTTTATGCACAAACAAATGGTTTCATTTAGTAGTAAATCACATTCTAAGACTAACTGTGGTATTCATTTTATTATAAAAAATATATTTTATGAGAAAAAAGGGATATCGTACATTTAAAGTGCAATAAAGATAAACATATCTATTTTCTCAGGGTTTGGTTATGTCGTTTTGCACTATACGACACACACACACACAGTTATATAACTAACTATAATATACTTAATTCTGCTGCCGGAGTTTTCAGGCGAAAGTATTATATTTAGATGAACATAAACAGAAAAATCCCAGTATATAATAATGGGAAAACTGAAGGTTTTACTTGATAAAATTGATGAACTTAAGATTAAAAAGAAATGTGTTTGGAAGAAGATGTAAATGAGTTTTAAAAACTACGAAAGGGTGTGACGAAGAAACTAAACAAATTGACAAATTAATATTCTATACAAAGTTAAAATGTTATTGTGGAACTTTAGAGAAAAATTAGTGCTAGTTTAAGATTATATAATAAATAAATGATTATATAATAAATATTTTAAAATAGAGCGAAATTGTTTAGATTAAAAAATTAATGTTTCTAATCTTGTAAGATGAATGTAAATTGCACAGTTATACTTCCTTTCTTTATTTTATTGTTATTTTTAATTTTACTAAATGAAATTAAACTTCGATTTTATTGCAATTTATTCACAGAAAAAACAGTTTAAAATGTTTTCATGGAAAACAGTCATGCATGAATTATATACGATTTTTCTATAAGAAAGCTTAAAATAAACATTTTGGTAGATAAAACGGGATTTATGTAGAAAAGTATTAAATAAATAAACACATTTGCTTCCTATTTTACTTTAAATTAAATAGGAAATATGGGTTATAAGTAATTATTATTGAAAAAATATAGTTATTAATTAAGAATTATGATTTTTATTAATAACTACTCTATGCTTGAAGTACTGTCATTAAAAATATTAACTAAATCCATACAATTCAGTACTAATTACATCAGACCAAAAATAATAAATTGCAAATATTTATTGATTAGTTATGAATTTTGTATATTCTTTAGTAATGACAACTTTCCGGTCAAATATATAGTATTCTTCTTTTATTTCAATTATTAGTTAATTAAAATGTAAATAATATAAGTTGACAGCTACACATAAGGAATTCAAAATCCTTTTTTCACGTACAAATTTTAGAAAAGCAAATCAATTCATGATAATTTTGTTTAAAATAAGAATAAAAATTTTTGCACATATATTTTAAAAATATGATTAATATAAGAAAACATTATTGAAATCAACAAAATGCATTAAATTCTGAGTACTTTTTCAGCAAAATGTAATGAAAAATGATTCTTGAGTTTTTAACCAAATAAATTGTTCGACTTGATAGTATGCTAAAAGCTCTGCAATTAGTTTAGTTTGGATATTTTCTAAAGATAAAGAAATCAAGTTGACTTTATATTCTAAAATGAATTTTTCTATTTTCACTCATAGAATATTTTTCATAAAGTTGTACTTAAAATTTTATATAAAATATTAGTTACCTTACAGATAAAATATCTTAAATACTAATATAAATTTATTTTTTAAACTTGCTATAACGATTACTCAAAACAATATAATCTAATGCCATTGTTAGAAGGACTTTTTTTTTTGCAAGTGTATTCTAATTTTAATATTTACCATTGTGTTCTAAATTTTACTTTCAGTACAAAAAAGATTTTGAAATTGGTTCACTCTAATTAAACAAATTTTAACCCATTCTCAAATTAAAGATGTTTTGTGCATCTAAGAAAATGTGTGTATATAACTAAGCAAATTAATTAATCTTTCTTTTCACTTCAGATAAATATCTAACTATGTTCGCTCTTATTTAATATATGAAAAAAACTTAAAAGTGAAATCATTAAATAGTTTTTAAGTAATTCTAATAACAATTAGCAGCCGTGAAATTTTCAACAGTGTTCATCATGAAATTTAACATGATTATTCGGAAGCATAAAACTCTTGAGGCAAATTGGCAAAAAACTTTTAAAGTTTTTTTTTATTTTCATTCAAGTTTTACTTTATTTTAAATTCAATCACATCTATATAAATTTTATAAGAAAATGTGCAACACAGTTTAGGAACTAACTATTGTAGCAAAACTTAAATTTTAATTGCTGCTATAAAATACTTTTCTAATTCTCCACTGAATACAACGTGAAATTAGCTATAAAAATGGTTGGTTTGCAAAAATTAAGTTATATTAACTTAAAATAAATATTATCTAATGACGTTTTGCATATATATTGTAAGCGAAATGAACAACAAATTTAAGTATAGTAAAAAATAAATAGCAATATTTTTTCCATTAAAAATAGAATAAGCTTCGTAGAGAAAATAAAAATTAAACACAAAATAATTATATTTATAATTGAATAAAAAGGCAGAAAATATTGTTTTTCTTTTAATTACATATAAATTTTGATACAGAAGACACTAGAGTGTTAAATAATTCTACTCGCCTTCCAATGCTTGAATTAGGGAAAATTCATAATTATTAATAAATGTTAAAACATTTAAAATACAAAGCAGTCATTACAAACTTTAAATATTTTTCAGAATAATTAAATGTTCTCAGAATGGTAGATTCTCATGAGACTCTCATAAATAATTCATTATCTGTGTTTAATTCTTATCGAATTTTGAATAGGGTTAAAAGGATCAAGAAAAAATATTTTTAAATAATGGGAGAAAATAATAGTAGAATATATAATTAAAGTGCTACCGTCTTTGTAAAATATCCGAAACCTCAAATACATAGATATGTGTTCCCTTAACCATTTGTTTTGTAGCGAAAACATTTATACCAACATTACATGTCTTTGAATCATTTGATTCCCCCGCAAAAAATGTATTATATGAATTATAACATAGGACTCTCATAAATAATTCATTATCTGTGTTTAATTCTTATCGAAGTTTGAATAGGGTTAAAAGGATCAAGAAAAAATATTTTTAAATAATGGGAGAAAATAATAGTAGAATATATAATTAAAGTGCTACCGTCTTTGTAAAATATCCGAAACCTCAAATACATAGATATGTGTTCCCTTAACCATTTGTTTTGTAGCGAAAACATTTATACCAACATTACATGCCTTTGAATCATTTGATTCCCCCGCAAAAAATGTATTATATGAATTATAACATAGGACTCTCATAAATAATTCATTATCTGCGT
>CM057817.1:94842781-95232781 GCA_030067965.1 Latrodectus elegans | reverse complement strand
TATTTAAAATCATAATTAATAAACCAATTATTAATTTAGCATTAATTTATAATTAATAAATTCTTCAAGTTTTTAAAAAAGTTAATGTTAAATCACTAATACTCAAAAAATTTTTAAATATTGAATGAAATTAAAATAAAAAGAATCAGTTGAGAAGTAGAAAACACTTCAACTTTCTGATTTCCTTTGAGTCTGAAAATTCCTTAATGCCTTTTTAATTGAAGTCCAATAAAAAATATCGATCCCTTCTAAAAGTAAGTACAGCAAAGCCTAAATTTCACCGCCAGCAACGAAGTCGTCGTTTGCCGGGAGTAAATCCTCAACCGAAGCGTTTCTTTAAGGGAAGGGATGTTTGGAGGACGCGGTATCACCTGGCATCAGTTCCCGCATCCATCCTGTTCTCTTCCCCGATGGCAGTTACCAGATGAAAACGATCAAGTAACGAAATGGTATTAAAATTGCAAAGCCTCATTCTATTTAAATTAAATAAAAAATGAACTTCGGGAGTTTTTTCTATTATTTTTTTATTCGTTGGACATACATATATGCATATTTATATACATTCATAAATGTACCATTTTTTTAAAAAAACATTTCAACATTATATCATTTACAATTTTCTTGAAATCACTTTAAAGTAAATAATTGCTGGATATTTAATTTTGCTTGTCATTTGCGTTGTAATATTAGAATGCCTTTTGAACTTTCCTATTATTGATATATACAGAATTACTGTTTTAAACAGTTGTACTTAGATTAATAAATAAATCATATTTTTAAGTTTAATGCATTTTAGCATTATAAAATTATTAAGCTTTCATTTCCCCAATATAATTTCAATTTTGTAAATTTTTGTAATTCTTAAAAAATGTAAATAAAAAATCTAACATATGATTTTAAAATGAATTTTCTTATCTATAATGAATAGTATTCATCATTCAATTAATCATATCTTTGTCAAAAATTATTCATTTAGTAATATTTTGTATCAATGAAATAGAGCTTGTGCAAGATTTTAGTATTAATTGAATAATTATGAAATTTATTTTGCAATAATATCTAGAAGAACCTACGTAATGTTTATAGTAATCCTTTATTTAAAATTATTATCTAATTATTACACATTAACCTTAAAATTAGAGAAGATAATATAAAAACGATATTTTTATTCTAACGATATATTTATCTAAGCATATTCTATTATAAAAATTTACAAAGGCAGAATTCAAACAAACTCTAATAAATCACCAATATTTTACAAATAACCCGCATAATATAATTATAAATGAAAACCTCATTAAAACGTCTGTAAGCATTATAAATATTTTTTAATTATCTTTATCATTTTATCTATCTTATTATATCTATCTGAAGAAATATATTCTGTCTATTAATTAACACTGTATTGCATTACATTAAAAATTGTTTTTCTTTCATATTTTTAATAAACTTTCTCACCTAAAAATTTCCAAAAGGACTTCAAAATGCAAAGGCTTTTCTACCTTATTTTATAAGAATGATTTTAAAAGGAATTTTGTAATCAACGATTCTTTTTAAGAAATGTAGTATGTATTTAGAAATAATTACCCTGCCATCAACAAAGAATAATTAACCAATTTGAATTTAAGTAAACTATTGTAACTCAAAACTTAAATATTATTAAAAATCTTATTTTATTATCTTCTAAGTAGACTATTTTTAAAGAAAAAGTTTCAAAAATTGAAGAGTTTTCAATTTGTAAGTTTTAGAAGTAAATAAAAATTACTGTGCTTAAGTCCTTCTGTACAGAATAATTTTCAGTAAGCAACATAGTAATAGGTCCGTTTAGTCTATAAGTATTTAGTCTAAAAGAATTTTTCTTGTTAATTGTGATATTGCAAGTTATTAGTATTTATTTAATATTTATCACTATCACATTCAATTAAAATAATAATAATGATGAAAATTTTCCACATGTATTTTCTCAAATTTCTAATTTTAATCCAAAATTTTAAAAAAATATATTTGGAAATTTATCATTTTGTAACATAATTCATAAAAAATTTATAGCTTCGATACCTACATTTCATATTTGCTCTTTAAAAAATATGTTTATTTGAACTATTTGAACATTATGACAAATGTGTAAACCTCACCACTCACTAAACACTTCTATGGGTTTCTACTTGAAAGTTTTCCATTTGAGAGAATAATTTCCGTAAAAAAAAAAAAAAAAAAAAAAAAAAAAAAAAAAAAACCAATTGTAAAATAGTAACTTAACTTATTGTATACAAACATGCATTTCTATAGAAATATAAAATGCAAAATTGTGAAAGGAAGATATTTTATTTACAAATAAATATAAGCTAAAGTGGAATCCATTCTGATTAAAATAACAATCAAGTACTTTAAATTAAATGATATAGTTTAATACACTTATTATAATGAAACTTAGAGGAAATTCTCTCCAAATAAACGATGCAATTGCCATTATAAAGGTATGTATGCGTACTTAGAAATAGATTCTAATATTATATTCAATGGAGAAACAAAAGAAATAAATATTTCTTGTTTTCATGCTAATATTTTCGTATTATTGAATTCTGTTTCTATTTGAATAATGCAGCTTAGCATCAAAAATTTTAAACTGATTGCCTCTTATTGAACAATTGCTTCTGAAGAAATACAAAGGAACTTGGTTTTTGATAGTAAATCCTATTAAAGTTTCCTGTAATTCACTGTTTTTGGGTTCTGATCTGTATCCTTAAATTTTGGGTAGGATAATTGATATATTAATTATGATTCATACAACATATTTCGCCAAAAGTTATTAAAGTACCAGAAAAGAGGAAAATACTGAATTTCGACAAAAAATATGTAAAAAGGTAACATATTATGATATAAAAAGTATTGATGACAGAAAATTGTGAAAGGCACATACTTGTTTTTAATTATTTGATTAAAATGAGAATCATTGACAGAATACATGAAATTCGCTTTTATTCTTCAAAACCACAAGTTGCAGAAAACTTTAACTTTTAGTGTACAGGTGAAATAAAAATTTTAAACCTGAAAAACCCTAAAAATATCAGCGTACTATAGTTCTTATCTGTAGTGTACTATAGTCTACGAAGTTACAGCGAAACTACCTTTATTATGGTTCTTACTTTGTGTGAAATTTATAATGAAAGAGAAGTTATCATTGATTAGAATTACTATTTTTCTGAGTTAGGAGGAATTGGTTTAAATTTCCAAGTCTTAGAAAAAAAACTAACTCCTTATTAATAGGAATAGTAAAGTAAATGTTTTATTTTTAGCACTAAAACCAATATTAATATACATGAAATACTATTGTGGTAATTGATTGATTTATTATATTCAGAAACAGCTGAAACATTTTTTATGTAAGCAGTGCTTCATTTTGTTTGTGATTTACACCACTGTTAAACTTCGATATTTGCGAAATGAATTGGTCTATGATAAGTAAATTAAAAATCTAGAAATTCTGGTGTCGGTATAAAGTTCAACAAAGTGTCAACAATGCATTCTCAAAATATCTTTACATTGAAACAAGGGTTATATATATAATATAGATAGCATCTTACATCCACTTTTATTTCTCGGAATTACTCATCATCTCTTAAAACAAGTGTGTACTAATAAATATCTGTGTCAAAATTGGAAAGACGGGCTACAATTCAAATATAGACACTCACCTATAATGTTTTAACCTCATAAAAATGGAGTACAGGCTTTTGATATTTATAAGAACTCGCCAAACGTGACATTTTTTCTACTTCTTCATTGCGGGACATGTACTGATGTAGCTATATAAAAAGTAAATCATGAAAAAAAAATCTCACTAAAATATTTAAAATATACACTACCTGCATTTCGAAACCCAACTCAACAGACCTCACCAACAAGAGGATGCCACAGTGTTCGCGTGTAGTGTGAGACTACTGCAGAGAAACCTGCGCCCCATCAAATGTGTAGGAGAGCCGCATAGCCTAACTTACTTAGCCATACTCAGTCCGATTCTAAATAAGAAAAAGGAGGAATATTGGTCCCCTGAAAGAAATCGTTCTTAAGGAGGTATAGACAGACGGGGAGACTATTGGATTAAAAAAAGGGAGCAAAAACTTCGGTGGGTCGAAATCAGGTTAAGAAGATATAAATAGATGGAGACCACGCCATAAGATTATTCACAATCAACCCTCCATATTAAATTATTTAATTTTGGCGGAGCAGAGCATAGCCTCCCGAACCCAGTGAAGGGGGTGATTTGGTGTGGCGCTTCCGTGGGAAATAAAGCTGCTGAGCGAAAAGATGAGCCGTCCGGCAAATCGTGGAGGCAGCATCCTTTACTCTACAGGTCCGATGCTCCAGCATTGGAAGGATTTCTCTCATTTAAGGCCTCATTTGCATCTTCTAAAGTTTGCGATGGTAGCGCTCCTTTTCTTACAACTTACTAAAACGGGACTATTCTGAATTTTTATACCAATGGATACTTGTATAAGGTATTATAATTTTGCTTTGGATTAAACAGAAGTAAGAGACAGCAAAAATTTTCAGAATAGAATTGAGAAATCAAATTCTCTCATAATTAGAATTTATAACATATTTACTTTATTTGTAATTTAAAATCAAATAAGTGTGTAATAAATTTTTACACTCCCATTTAAGTAAAAATTTTTATTCATTCAAGATATAAAATAAAAAAATCAATCGTATAAGCTAAGATGTCTTCTAAAAGTACTATGCCACTATAAAAATATTCTTTAAGTTAATGAAATTTATACAGACCTTTTACATAAAAATCCATTATTCCTATTTTCTACATTATATACTCATGCCACTCTGACAGAAAAGGACTATACCTAAAATTTCGTTCAACGTACACATGATAGGTATTCGAGCATTTATTCTTGAAATTTTAACTTTTTTATTCAATGCTTCGGATGCAGTGCACGATTTCTCATTCACTGTCAACGTGCATGGAAAATGTACATACTCTATTAACTATGAATTGATATCTAGTTTTAAATCTTTAAGTTTCCCTTTGCCTTATTTCTAGTAAGCATTATAATTATGTTCACATGAATATTTCTCGTATATTACATTATTAATAAATTTACAAGAACATAAAATATGTAGAAGATTTCAATTGATCAGAAACTTTCTTTAGCATTCCTTCAAAAAAGTCGTGTATAATATTTTTTATACTTATTAGTACATTTATAAAATATTGCTTACAGATATTTTCTGGTGATTGTTTAATCAAGATTTCGTAAGTTTTTCACTATAACATTAATGTACTACAAATACACAGTTTACACATCTACCAATAATTCAGAAAACAAAATAACAGAGAATTAGTCTAAAATTATATAGCTAAATTGTAAAAAATAATATTGATAAAAAATGTTCATATTTTATATTGTAAAGTCTTTTAGTAAATTAACAGAGAAAAACACCGAATTTTAAAAATTAAAAACCCCTCCCTATTAATCTTCATTACTGAATAAAAAATATAATGGTCAGTGTCATGCATAATTAAATTAAATGTCATTTGTCAAATTCCAAGGCATTTTCCCTATTTGTTGTAAAAATATACGTTATTTAATGTGATAAAATTAAATTATGACAGTTGTCGTTGAGTCCGTGAACAAGTACGGACGTTGAGTCCGTACTTGTTCCGAAAGATAGGATGGCGCAACACATTGCAATTCATAATTCTTTCATCTGATTAAAAAGAACACTAAATAATGATTGGTTGATTACAAATCACTGTTGCCTAGATGTAAGATACCAAATTTCTAAGCGATTGTTCAAATTGTGCCACTTTTGAATAAAGTTTGAATGATATTTTATTTTGTGTTTTGCAATCAAATTTATCAGTTTTCCTCCAATGCAGTTAATGAATGATTTCCTTCAAATTGTATGGACTTAGTCTGCTTAATTTACTGGCAAAATATTATTCCAATATTCTGAGATAGTTTTTATATGAACATTCCTAAAGAAATAGATACAAAAAATTTAAACTCCGCTTTTCAAATATTTGTTTTATCCAACAATTATTACTTTCATTCGTGTCAAAAACACTTTCATATCATTCAAAAGAGGAGCAAAGCATAAAAAATGCATTTTTCCCTTTATATCAATGCTTCTGATAAAAAATACCGAATTTCATGCTTTTAACTTATTATGAATATCTTTCAATATCAATAGAAATTATATAGTTGCCTCTGTACACTTCTCTAAGTCTCTTTAGTCAGCACAAAGTATAGTAATCTAGTATTTCTAAGAAAATTCAGTATCTTGGAAATTATTTCGAATTATAAAGAACCATGAAATACAGTTGAAAAGTTGTTTCTTCATTTTATAGGAAATAAGAAGAGAAATTGTTTACTCAGAAAAAAACTTAACAAGAGAATAACAAATGTTTTAAATATAATAATAAATTAACTTAGTTGATTATTTTTTTTAATTAGGCATCAGTATTTTGAGTTCGTAATCAGCGCATTCCAAGAAATATCTTCAGAGTAAATTTCAAATTCTATACTTTGTGCTGACTAAATAAACATAATTAATCAAAGAAGTTGTCAGCAAAGTTCTTTAATTAATGACAGAAATAATATTAAAGATTTACTGGCAACTTCAGTTTCTTATGCTGTAATTTAAATATGCCAAATTTAAAAAATTATTTTTCAAAAAATAAGAAATCAGTACTATAAGTGTTGTAAACTTGACATGGTTTATTCTTCTTTCAAAATTGGACAATGAATATGTATATACCAGAAAAATGAAACTTAGAGAATTTCCTCTAAATGTTCTACAGTTGTTTCTGAATGAACCAAATCTTGAAGAAGCCAAAAAGTGGAGAAACAAACATTGGAATCAGTGAGGAGTTTTTTTCAATATAAAAAATAGAATTGTTTCCAAATTAAATATAAAAATAATAGATAAGTTTTATTCTTAAACTCTTGTATCCAGCATTTTATTTTTATTTTTACAACATAATTATGGATTCTTTACGAGTAATATTGAATTTCAGATTTGCTTATAATTTCAAATTTAAGTATTATTTAATGACAAGTATTATTTCTTTTTTTCATGTGATGCAATAAAATTTTATCTAAATTTAATGTACCTTAATAAATTTGATTATTTTTCTATGATTTTTATTTCCAATTATTTTATACTAGCCGATAAAATCTGTTTTTAATGAGTTCGAAGGATTTTCTTGTTTTACATATTGTAAATTGTATATTACAGTTAGAAGAATGAAACACATATGTAGAAATAAAATTTTTATTTTCGTAATCTGAAATTTTTTTTATATTAAGGAGAAGTAATAATGCAGGAATTGCGAATTCTTTTCAATCCTTTCCAGGTAGCGCAGATTCGTCAATTTATAAAATATTCTTTTATCAGGTATGATTGATTCAAATTATTAGAATATAATGAATAGATTTATTTCCACTATTCAAAATGAACACTCCTCATAAATATCTTTGATGAGAAATTTCTGGGTTTTTTATACTAATTTTGAAAAAATATTTCCCACAAACAGTATTACAAATCACATATACTAATAGGTAATTTATTCGATATTAAAATAAATCAGATATACCTAGTCTCATTTTTGAGTGAAATGTTATTTTTTTCAAAGTTAGTAGAAATAAAACTAGAAATTTCTTATCAAAGATATTTGGTAAAAAAGTAAGATTATGGAAAACAAGTAAACTTTTTTTCATAATGGGCACAAAGAACTTGATGAACTAAATTACACTTAAGAATTTAAACAGTCATTCAGAATTCTTTAGCAAAAATCTAATGATTTTAGCTTATATTTTATTTATTTCGTTGTCAAATGGAAAATTTATTGGTGTGATCCAATGAATCACAAAATCGTTGATCAAATAAAATGTTGATTAATCTTAAAATTACATTGCTTATGTAGTGAAAAAGTTATTAGTTGATACTCTTTTTATCTAATTTCATTGATGTTTGATTCTATATAATTTCATTCAAGTCGGAAATTTGGAAAAATTTCCAATTCAGCAAAAGCAGTTTTGAAACACGTAATGTCTTAGTCAGAAAAAATAATTTAATAAGTTTTATCCAAGTATTAGCATGTAAGGATATCATTATTAAGTATGCTAATTATAAAATTAACATATTTAAATTAACATTGAAAAACAAAACTCTTATTGTCTTGAAACATTAAATAAAGTTTGCATCCAGAATGTACACCTCTCTCTCCCAAAATATTCCTCATGAATCCGATCAGAATTGTTAATGAGATCGAAAAAGTTGAGATTAATTTGTACTTCTTTGCTTCTTTATCGATTGCCTAAGAGGGATCTCATGTTAATTTAAAGGTTTTTTTGTATTTTGACAGCTTTTATTTGGATAATTTTGGAAAAATTTTGATCAATTTTCTTAACATAGAAGTAAGAAAATTGCATATCCAGTTGATATAAGACGTTTAGCAACTTCATTTGATTCCAACTCTAGTCTAGTATTAAAATGTGTCATTCACTGATTGAAATATTTATTCTAAAATACTTGGAAATGCTTTTAAAATGAATCATGACAAAAATATTCACAAATAATTCAAATTATCTTAAGCAGAAGGATATTTATAAATTCACAAAGCATTTCGAGATTAACAATTCATTTATGTAAATGTAAGGTTGAGAGAGTATAAGTAAATAGAAATGTATGCACATGCATGATGTACATGTATATAAATATGTATCAGAAATTATTCATTTTCCAATACATTTGATTAAATTTTACAATTTCATAATCGTACATTAGTTCATACTTTAGCGTCAATTTTTCAGGTGTGAAAATAAAAAGTTCTTAATTGTCTGAATATCAATAAATTTTTAAACTAAATAATATAAATAATTCAACTTTTTATTAATATATATATATATATCCATTAAAATTATTATATTTCTAAGAATCCTTTGATGTATATTATTATTACTCATAATAACACAAAGAGACAGAAAAAATACTGCTTTTCAAGAATCAAGAAACTGAGTAGAAATAAAGAAACGCTTCCCTTTTATAAGAACAATGCATTCAAATAGTGAAAAATATAATATCAATAAAAGAAAAAATGACAAAATTTAGATTTATGAATGTTCAAAAAATGTTGATGGAGATTTTAATTAATAAGATATTACATTAGAAGACATAAATAATATATTAAATATATAATATATTAAATATATATTTAAATAGAATTTGGATTAAAATTTTACAAAATCCCCTAATTGAGATATTCCCTCGCTTAATGATAAAACATGCATTTTTGGAGACATACATAAATCCTGGGTTTAAATGCAGTCACTGTTGAACTACTAGATATGGATTTTGTTTTCTGTAGAGTCGTGGTATCCGGATACCCTTCTTGACAACACGCAAATACGGCTTATTAATGATGAAAACTCTTCCTGTAAAAGCAGACATTTAAGGATTGCTTAAAGTAGCAACAGTTCCCAGCTATTATGGGGGCCCAGAAACATCTCTTCTATACATATTTTAATACATATCCTTTAAGGATGTGTTTCTTAAATAAAGCATTTTTTCTTAAACGCATTTAGTTACAGCTCTAAAAATCCTGATGATTTTACCTTGATTTCTTCACAAGAATTAAGATATTCTAATCTGTTGTTGGACAAAACGTTGAATATTACAAATAACTCTCTGTAGTTGAGATTAAGCTGGCTATCCACCTCCTATACATTTGCCACATCCTTGCAATATCAATTTATTATTACCCATTTGACTGTATCAATTGGTAGAGAATTGGTTCGCACAAAAATATTAAGAACGCATCAGACTTATAAATCCGTTATTTTAACAGCTCCTTCCCTTCACACGCATATATTTACGTTTCGAAGTTTTGTCTTGGCTGGGTATCATATTTCATTCAGTTATTGGGCCAGTTCTCTACATCTTGAATGCTAGGCTATTTTTCATAATATAGGCCATATTTATGACAATTTTTTTTTCATGCAAGGGGAACACAATTTCGGAAATTTTTGTCTAATTGCAGAAAATGGGCAATATTTCAAACAATTAGCCAGAAATTTTTTTAATTAAATGTAAAGTTAAAAAAAACTGATATGTTACTAAAAGAATGAAAATAATTAACAAATAAATATTTATATAAATTATATTAAATGCATATAATTTTACTATTATCATCCTATAATATAAATCATTCTTCATTAAAAAAAAGTAGGTCATTTGATTGTAAAAGAAAATTAAGCCTTTTATGAAGCTGATTTGTTTTGACTACTTAACTGTTACAGCAAACATTATATATATATATATATATATATATATATATATATATATATATATATATATATATATATATATACAAAATATACAAAATAAAAAATCAAGAAAATATGTACGTAAATAAAATCTAAGAACTTTTAAAATGAAAGAAATTATAAATCCTTAAGCATAACGATTTTGGGGAAATATCCAATGCCAAAAGATATTTGTTTCAATCATTCTTACCTCTCTTCTCACCTCTTATAAATTTTTAACAAGTAAAGTTTTTAAATGCAAATTATACATCCATTAAGTAGCATCAAATGTGTGCAATAAGTAATGTTATATTATTTTTAAAATTGATAAAAATAAATTTCTATTAAATTAACAATCCAATTTTTTCTAAATTAAAAAAATTTGGAATTAAGAATATTTTACATAATTATTGCATTTCTTAATTTGAAAAGTGGCTTTCAAATGAAGATATAGAATAAAAGTTGAAAAATTAGATATTTTACATTGAGTTACGTCTGAGTTGAGGAAACTTGATGTCTATAAAATATTCCCTTAAACTAGCATAATACGCAGCAAAAAGGAAATACTTCCATTGAAACATTTTAATAACTGCAAAGTAGTTTTTAATTTTATATTGTCTACTTAAAAAGTAGATTATTAAGTATTCATAATTTAAAAATACAGAATATAAGTACTTAGCTTAATGATTTCCTATTCACACACTTCAGGATATAAAAATAATATTTTACAGGTTGAAAAAACGTAAACAAATTAGTTGTTTTAAAATAAATCTAAAAGAGAGGATACTAGCACTTTTAAAATAAGCTACAGAACTTAAAACTGTGTGGATTTTTTTTAATAGAATCGGTATTCCAACAAACTGGTTGTAACTAAAGATTCATCCTTTCTCGTCCAAGTATTTTCCTAAGCTTCCATATTTGTTTATGAAGAATTGATATGGATGTGATGCGTGGATTATAAATTGGAAATTATCATGAACTTTGTAAAAAACAAAGATATGCACATTTTATATTGGCTATTGGACCTACAAAATGTAAAAAATTAAATAAATAATATCAATAATAATAATTTAATAATTTTAATAATAATTTATGTTATAATAATTTTGAAAATAATTTATGTTATTTGTATAATGTTTATACATATAGTATACATTTTATATAAATTATATCTTTTAAAGTATGGTAACAGTAACTTTTGATAAGGAGAAATGAAAATGTTCAAATTTTTTTCAACATTTAAGTGTTCTGTGGTATTTGCAAAGTAATTTTCAAAACAATTTTTAAATAACGAGGAATTTTTCTTATAAAAATTTATCTAAATTTCTTTATTTTCTATAACTTTATCTAAATTCCTCAGCAAGCTAATGAATGTTTTGGAGTCCTTGTTCAAGAAATAAAAGCATCTAATGGGTAAAGTTGAAATTATTTTGCATCTCCTAGGAAAAGTAAGTAATCAGAATTTACCAAATTTCTATATGATTTTTACTCCGAAAAATTACATTTTGAAAGTGTTGAATGTCCATGCAATTACACCACATTTATGATTGAGCTTCTATACAGCCCTATGAGCACATTAAGATAGAAACACATTTTATTTAGAAAATTCTCCTTTGAAACCTGCGTCCTGTATGCACTGAAATTATTGAAACACATTTTAACACTTTCCTTCCATTTGTAAGTTAATAGTTAAAAAAAGCATGTAATGCTGATTTCTTATATCAAAACATTCTTATTTTAGAATTATGCATTCAAGTTTTTCTTTTAAGCTTTCAAAATTGTGATTTCTATATTTTGATTATTTTCTTTAGGGAAGTGTTCGTTCTAAGAACTTCAATCCAACCGTGAATTTCATAGAAGCTATACAATTATATAATATATTAATAAACTATTTCGTTAATTTATGAGATATCGTTATAATATCGTAACATTTTCATATTTACATCATAAATCGAGTTTTTGTAATTGTGAATATTTCCTGATAAAATGAAAAAAAATTGCCTATTAATTTCTGCTTATATTTAAGATATGATAGCCATTAAAATAACAAATAATAAGTTTTTAATAAAAATCAAGTGATTTAATATTTTTATTTTGTTTTATCCACTTGAATCAATTACCGGAAGTTACATGTTTGGAAACATGTTAGGGATACACACAAACTATTGTATAAAAAGAATATTAATTCCTATCATATAAAGTATACTGTACGGTACTTTAGTAATATATATTTTTTAACAATTTCTTTGTAGCTCTTATATGTTAAAATACATTTTATTCTTCCTCATTTATATTCTGTAAGGATTATTTTGATCGAATGAAAGAAAATTATTGAAATCTCCTTACCTGGTAGGTTTTGTAATCCTGGAAATGGAGGCGGCCCATGGTGTGCTGCAGCTGCATGTGCCATGGACGAAGGATGGTCAGGATGGAGATGATGCCGGGGTCTAGACGACATCATGCCGCAGGCGGCGGACGGTCCAGTCATAGCGGCGGACGGGGGAGCAGAGAAAGATCTGGCCATAGGGGAGGCTGAATACCTGTAGGCTTGGGCTACTTGACCTCCACAAGGCCCCAGATCACCATAGGATGAAGGTAACTGACAACTGGGCTGCAAGTCCATAGTAGACAGAGAGCAGCTGCCATCAAACGTCCCCTGATTCAGGTAAGAATATTCCATGGCAGCGTGCAAACTTTCATCTCCGGAAATTCGAGGATAACCGGACATTCTACCGTCTGTAAAGAGAGAAGAAACTGAAGATAATCCTTGACTTTTTTCCCTTTCCTCTATGTTGAGACAGCCTGACAAGAAATCTGACAATAATAGCTCCAAGTACCCGAGGAGGCACAAACTTGTTGTCAATCGCCCTGAGTGGACCTCATTCAAAATAGCGACAGATAATCGAATTACATTCTGAAGTCTCTTCCGCCTAAACACTGAAGCTCGGGAGCGGGAAGCACCACTCTCCTCCACCACCCTTCGCCCATGCACCACTACCGCACCCCCAGGCTGGAAGTGCTGTCTGTCCTTTTCCAATTAGGGAAAATGTCAGGACTCTTGTCCGACGGTTTGCGCTTGGTGGTCGCGCATCTAATAGGCCGTAGTTAGGACACACAGAGATGCATGTATGCTGTTTTCTGTGCCGGTATCGTTGCTAAAGAAGAAAAGCACGTTTCTCCGAGTGAAAACGTCCCGCGCTTCTTCCATTAATGTTATTAGGGCTACTGCCACGATACTCCACAACGTCTACCATCTCATTGACTAATATTTACATGGCTCTCAAAATGAAAACTTATAACTGTATATGCTTACATTGGTTTGATTAAAAATTCATTTAAAAATACGCTCATGATATTAGTTTATTGGAGCAATGCTTATCCTTAGTTTTCATATCGATTTCGGCAGGACCTAAAGCTGTGAATGAAATCACGTGCGGTTCACTAAATGAGTAGGATGGGAAGCATTTGTGTATAACGTGTTGCTACAATAAGAACCATTTCATTAAAGTCTCTTTTGAAGAAACATTAAATTGAGATAAAGTAGATTTACCGTATTACTCCTACAAAAATCTCATTCATAAAATGCATTTAATTTATTCTCAAATTACAGCTGTACATTCTGATTTTTCCAGATTAAATATATCCAAATTATCATTTAAAACCATACCTCTACAAAAAAGCATATCGTGTATAATAAAAAACTATGTATTCAAAAAAATGTTTTACTTGTTCATCAATTGTTAATTAAAAATTGTGAAATTGTATTCCCAATTTTACTTGATGTTGTAGGTTAATCCTAGAAGTCTCAGAAAAATTAGGTGACGCAATGTGTTAATTTGACTTCAATACATATTTTGCACAAAGCAATAATATACAAATTAAACAGGAACAAAGTGTAAATAACGTATGACATATTTTTTATCAATAATAATAAGTAGTAGAAACGTTTTAATACAAATCCTATGATAAATAAATATTTTTAACATATTACATTTCAGATATTAAAATATAGAGTGTGTCGAATGTATACACATGAGTAACATTTTATAAATTTAATGCAGTCTCTATATTAGAAATTGAAGTGTAGAATATATATGCTATATATTTTTTTCTATTCATCATTTCCTAAGCGATATTACATTTAAATTTTTTTAGTTATTTTTCATGCCAAAGAAACCGACAAATAAGCTCTTATTGGTTTGTCTAAATATTCTAAGGGGAAAATCCCCATTAAAAAGTGTCCCAATTAATAAAACAGAGCATTTAATACAATTCTTCTGAAAATTATTTTCTTCTCTTGGAATGGATGGAATGTAAATTGAATGAAGTAGTACAATTTTAATCAACCAGTTTCTTCTCATACCTTCTTCCGATTTTGAAATTTTTTTCTTTCTCAGTAATCATTATTAAATTCGATCCCTTCAAAACTTACAAGAGAATAATTTTTATATTCACAATTTAGACCGAAATTTCCATTCCAAGGTTTCTAATTGATATTTCTCTGCCGCTATAGATAAACATTATTTATTATAATCAATATTTATTTTAAAAATTGAAGGCATATAATTCTTTAAAACTAAACTTTTTATGAAGGAAATTTAAAAAATTTGTGTGACTTTATACTTAATATTTTAAATGTAATCATAAAAAGAGCATTTTTAGGGTTGTATGAAATAAACATTAATTTCAACTGTTATTGAACTTCTATCATCAGTGTCTTAGAAATAAATAAAGCTTTCGATGGTTAATAAGCTCTACGCTATTATTCAAAAATCCACCAAAACACCTTCGAATAGTTCATGCAAAAATTTATATGTTTAAGCTCTAATATTTTTATCTTTTATTTTTTTTATCAAAAAATTATTTTCCAGAATTTAAAAAAAAAACTGATTTTTTTCATGTGCAATTCTATTATTCTATATATATATTTATATAAGCATAACTAATGTACAGGTTTTTTATATGTAATATATGTACTTAGGTTCATTGTATGTATATATATATATATATATATATATATATATATATATATATATTATATGTGTGTGCATTTATAAACAGTATATTTAAATATGTACTTCATTCGATAATAAATATATAAACATTATAACCGAAACAACAAAAGGTAATTTCGGTCCTTTGTATCACACAAGTAACATTAGCCGTGCTGGCAGCCGAAAGGTTAGCGCTCTTGCCTTCGGTTCAACAGTTCGTGGGCTCGAATCCCACCTGGGGCATGGATGTTTGTAGTGATTCGGAATCCACTTTAAACTGTAGGTCCCGGTCTAATTAGCTCTCGTGTGCAAAAAATGACCGTTGAGTGACAAACAAACACAAACATTTTATATTATCATTGATGAAAAATGCCAAAATTAAAAAGCATCAAACGAGACACAATTTGCAAATAAATTATATAGTCATTGTTTATTTCGATTTCCTAAATAATAAAACTTTTTTAAATGTATATCCTCATTTGTATTTGAAATTCAAAATATTTAAGAAATTAATCGCACTTACTTTCAGTTTTGATTTTTCGGATAAATCTTCCCCGATTTTATAGGGAAACATAGTTTTGTGCAGCAAAAATCATTTTTATGTACATGTGATGCAAACAAAGTGATAAAAATGTCCATAAGTGTCCAGCACAGTTCAATAAATATTTTCACAATTTATCTTTGGTTGTAGTCACTTTAATATGAATTTGTGCACATGTATTGTCATATAATTGTCAGCCCAAAATACATTCGATGTATATCAATCAAAATGAAATGTGTTCTCTTAATGTTTAATATATTTTCGCAAGCATGGCATGGTTATTGATCTGCAAAGTCAAGAATGAAGAGTAATTATCTCCAGGTTCGATACCAAAGTAAAGGAATAAATCTCAGGTAGAAATCTTCTGAACTGATATTGTTTCCTAAAACATTCGCATAGGAAAAAGTCGATGCTTAGTGATAGGAGGTAAATGCTTGATGCCATTGTTTCCCCTCTTTCCAATCTACCGACAGAACCTCCTCGGATCCTCGGTTGCCATGACTACTTAGTCGGCGTGGCTTCCAGACATCGCGACCAATCGCAGACCGGCCACCTTAGTTTGCATTAGCAGAACGGATCACCAATAAGAAGCTGACCCTCTTCTTACGAGTGACGTAGAGCTTTTATGTCAAGATGGCTGGGTAACGGATTAAAGAAGTGAGGGGAGGAAAATGCACAATTGTCTCACCTCCTCCCTTTTCCTGGCTGTTGACACTAGCCAAAACAACTGCTTGTCGTTAAAGAATCATTTTTATTCTTGTTTCTTGGGATCTTCGATCAAGGCGGAATTTACTGAATCCATTTTTATGCTACGAGGAAAGCGTCCTTCAAACAATGTGCAGCTTGTAGGATTAGAGGAAGTTTTATTGAGAGCTGCAGTTAATTTATGTAAAGAGGACATTATTTGAAAAGTTATTAAAGGAGGATTGGTTGACAAAAATTAGTTTCTTGGAATTTAAGAAAAATCTCCTATTCAATCTCACCAGTAAATTTTCGATAAAATATTGAAATATATTTTGACAAACAAATTAGTTATTGACTTCTAAAAATAATGATACCATGAACATAATAAAACGAAAATCATTCTTATTTTTATAGATACTTAATGATAAAATTAAAAATCTAATTTCCATAATTTTTACTTCTAAAACAGCTTGTTGCCATCGGACCAAGCCATAAATCGAGTATCTAAATAATCAGTCCTCTTTTGAGTTCGATAATTAATAACTTCTTCAAATCCTTTTTGTTTTTGCACTTAAAAAATCTCGTTCTGGTTACACTGTGTTCTCAAGTCCCCAGAATGAATATTCACAACATAACAAAAGTCTGGTATCAAAATGTTCTGTAACTGGTCATGGAGCAGATTTCTTATGTTATTTGCTGTATTCTGGGAACTCTCTTCTTCATTTCCGTATTTTTTAAAGGATCTCATTGCATTGGAATCAACCATAAAAGGACAAAATATAAACTATTTGCAGAACATCAAAGAATTCTTATAAGCAACAATTTTTTCTTAGTTGTAATCTCTGGAAAAAAACGAATAAGTTTTTTTAAATTTTTCTTTGTATGAAAAATTTATTTCATACACTATTCTTTTCATTTCACTTTAAATAATACTAAGTTTTAATCAGTGTTCTATAATAATTTTCATTCAATTATTTTTAACTAAAATATTTGCACTTGAGAGATATCATATGTGGCTTCTATATAATCGAGGAATAAGTTTTAAATTAAGCTTTCATCTATTGTTACACAATATAAGGAGTAAATTTTTCTATACATTCAAATCAAAGCATTTTCATTCCTGTGCTACTCGAAATCAGTCCCAAACAGTGTATTAATATCAATTTTATATATTTTATTGTATTTTCTATGAATGACTCAAATGAGCCAGCATTAAACATTTGTACAAAATTAACTAATAAATACATATTCTTTTACTTTTAAGGGTTGATATCTTTTTCAAAATTAATATTAATCAGTAGTTATAAAAATTAGGATCATTCACAAATTTTCGTCAAAATTCCGGTCTACATTATTCATAAGGTATATTAAGCAAAGTTTAATCTAAATATTGAATTTAATTAATTTATGAGAATATTGGATTCCATTCATGTGTGCATAATACTTCAATTTAATAATAAGCTTTAAGCATGATTTGATAATCACTATTAATAAATATTGATTTCAAACATTTACAGTTATTAGTTCTAGCCAAAATATTTATTTCAAACTTCATTTATATCATGAATGTGACGCGTGCCATAAATCCCAAATTATTTTTTTTTATTAATTATGTGCAAATGATGAAATTCTCCCACGCTTCAAAACAATTCCCTTCCTCTCCCTCAAAAAACAAAAATAATACTTACGAGTGCTTCCTACTTAATGGTAATTAATATTTAATAATTACCTTTCAAAACCACTCTTATTTAAAAATCTTACATTTATATAATCAAAATTACCCACTAAATATGAACATTTATTTTTGATACTTAATCTATTAACCACTTTTTGCATTCTAAAAATTAATTAATTTCAAGTTCATGTGAAGTTATAAGCAGTGCTTAGATAATGCAAATTCACTTAAAATTCTAATTTGAGAATGCATTAAAAAGAAAATTAACAGGTAAAATATTAGTGAACTTGATAATAGTTTACACAGAATCTTAAGCAATCTGAATAGTCCCACTCTGTAACAAAAGCGCTGTATGTAATATTCTTAAATGATAAAAAGGCTTCAAGGCATGGGTTTAAAAGTCTTTTTAATATTCCTACAAGAACTAATAAAGAAAGCTGTATGTATTTTTTTATCCTTTCCTGAAAACTGTGTTGGTATCTATTTTTCTTATCATATCAGGGAAAATGTCAGGAACGCGTTGCAATGTCAATTTTTTTCATTTTCATCAAATTGCTTACATTGATACTAATTAGCTGAAATTTTTAAAATATGTAAGCTATTCCTGGAATTCAAAGAAGTTGAACTCTGTGAGTGGAGTGACTGAGAAATTCAGATTTTATTAGTTGAGTAATCAAATCATGTGTGAAATTCATTTGCTTGATACATACTAATGCTAATCATGGGACTAGATATTTAAAAGCATTTTCATTTCAAAAATGATTAAAAAAGATTTCAACCGAAATCTCCTTAAGCTTAATATTTTGTTCTATTACTCAAAAATAAATGAGAAGTTTCGATGCTTTCGCTGATAGCAAAATCCTTTGAGCTCTTTCAGTCTATTACCGAATAATTTGATAACATTATTCTAATATTTATTTTCATGGCTATTTCTAATTGAAACGTGAAAAGCCCTATACTGTGGTTGCGCAAGATAAAAAGAGAGCTCAAAGTATCACTAAGCTCCCATCAATGAACTTTGTAAAAAATGCCTTCCTTCGGCTTAATAATTTCTTGTCATTATTCGCTTCATGTGGTATAATTGTTCAAATTATTCTGGGTGCTATAAGAAAAAATTCTTTATTAAAATTTTGTCTGAAGGAAATGAAGTAAAGAAAGTTTAACTTCATTTCTTTCTTACAAAATGAAGTAAAAAAGTTTTGGGACTATCATAGGTTGGTCTCAAAACAATGGTTTCTGTAGGCAGACAGTAAACCTGGTCACCGTCTCTAGTACACGGTGGATGACTACCAGCTGTCCACAAGCCATCAACCAACCATCCACCAGCCATCCACGAAATGACGTCACGTATGACCAAATGAGGCGGAGTTTCCCACCAAACGAAGTATTCAGCATGTTTAATTTTTTTCATCCACAACCGAGCGACAAGTGTATATTTACTTGATTCGCGTTGTTTATATAAGAACATGAAATTCATATTTTCTGTTGAGATTGAAGAATTTGACATTGAATATTTTAAAAGCAAGTTAAATTTAATTGGTCAATATGTTTTGCGATTTCATTTTTCATTTTTATTTTTTTTTATTTATTTTTTTTATAATATATACTTATTAATTCGATTATATGTTTTTCAATAGATAATAAGTGCTTGTGAAACCTACGTGAAGATAATTATTTTAATAAAAATTTTAAAAAATCAACTATATAAAGATCTCAGTTGAATAATTAATAATAATTTCAAAAAACAAATATCTGGTAAAATTTCACAAGATTTATAAAAACAATTTTCATTTTAATTAAATTTTTCTCATTGAAATTGCTTTTTAAAATTAGAAAATATTTTAAGCATTTTAAATTTTTAATAAAAATTAAATAAAGCGTTTTTAATTTAAAAAGCAATTGAAAGGCTACAGAAACTCTAATTTAAATAATATATTTTTATTTATTATTACTTATATGAATGCATTAAATATACATGAACTTTAATATGATAATTAAATTTATATGTATTTTTTATTTATAAATATTATATGAAATAGACTCTGAAATAAAATACAATTATTTTTTAAATTAGAATTTTTAATATAATGCAAATGCATAATAAAATAAATTTTTAATATATTTGTAGCAAAAAAAAAAAATTTTGTGAAATGATTTTCCAATATAATTATTATTCAGAGTTTATAGAAATTCATTTCAAAGAAATATTGCTAACTTTATTTTAAATAAGTTGCATGGGCAATTGAAATAAATATTATGTTATTTAAATTTTTCTCCCATTTTTTTTCGCTTCCAAACTTACTACAGTAATAATATTTCCTGCTGATGTTAAAATCAAAGTAGTACATGCAATATTTCTTGTCGTTTTCGGCATGATTGTGTTTTCAAATATCAAAATATTAACAAATACGTACAACAATAATGCAAGATAAACAGTAAATAAACTTTTATTGATTAATATTTGGAGTGACGTTATTATTGACGTGATTGTTTCGTGTTTGGCTGGTATACCAGACATCAGGTATCCACAAAACAGACACCATTCACAAGCAACGCGGTGCGCAGGTTTGCTACCTGCCATAACCAGAAACATAAATGCTTTCTCTCTGAAATGGTGGATAATGAGACTGATCGAATAATTATTGCGCTTCAATGATATACGCACACATTTTCATGACGTATGCTTAGCATTTAATGCCTTGACATTGGTGTAGATGAAAGTTTATGTAGGTGATATTAATATAACTAAGATGAGCACGCATTACATGGTTTCAAGTATTAATTAAGAGGCAGCTTCTCTGGAAACCAGGTTTAATCCAACAGCATATTAAAATAATCTAAGAAAAATAGCATGCATCAAAAACTAAACAGCAGATATGCAAATTTTTGTTGCGAGATTAAAGTGATTTATAGTAAAACAAGTCTCACAGGTAACTTCACGTTTATAAATACACTGCTGGCCACCTAAATTCCAACACCAAGAAAGACATGAGATATCACAAAAAAATTTATTTTTTAGATAACATGTTAATCAATTATTAAATGATTATATTTATAGATTTCAGTGAAAAGTGGTTCCTGCCAAAATCAGTAGCCAGAGTAGCCGCCATTGCTGGAGACCACCGCTGCCACGTGCCTCAGCAATGATTTAAAGAGAATTTGAATGTGATCTTGGGGTACAGCAGACCAAGCATCATCCACACGTTGCCAAAGTTGATCTTGTGTGGCAGCTGGGGATGTAATCTGGGTCAATCATTGTGAAACCATGGACCACATGCTTTCTATCTGCGAAAGATCTGGAGAGCAAGCTGGGTAGGGAGGCAATTCAATCTGACGATTGACGAAAAACATTTGGACAATGTGTGCCACCTGTGGTTGCGCATAATGTTGTTGAAATATAGCTGTGGGTAAGCCCTGAAGGTAAGGAAGGACAACTGGCTCCAAAAGCTCGGAGATGTAGTGCTGGTTCGTGATGTGGCTGAGCGACCCATCATTGCCTTACGCACAATTTGCGTATCATCACGTGAAGTAGTGCACTGACATGGATGTGATGAACATGACGATCCGTCGTACCCTCCTACATCCAACGATCCCATATCTGCATTACAGCTGTTTGGTTTCGTCCAACAAGACTACCGATTTCCCTAAAAGACTATCCATAATCTCTTAAGACCACTATCCTTCCTCTGTCGAACTCGGATACTTGATCAAAAAATGATCGCTGTTTTCTACAAGACATAATTAATCATTATTTTTATTTTTATTTATTTGTATATTTAATCATTTTTGAAAAACGACAAGAAAAACACAAATGCCGAACTTGAAATCGTCGCAATCTCCAAGCCTTAAATAGCGCTTGGTAATGGCTACATAGGCACGCGTGATGTGCATCTGCGCTGAAATTGTAACCATTTTCATACCTTACCTCCGCTAATGCATGTTGTAAATTTCACGTTATTTGCATCCTTCCTTCAGTGTGTTGTATTTACGGTGGCCAGCAAAGTAATTTATTCTTTGGTCTCGAGAATGATTCCTTTTTAAATCTGTCAGCCTTGTCAATCATAGTAAACTTGAAAGATCACTTTATTTAATTATATTGTTTCACAATATACACAAGTATATTTTGATATTATTGAAGGTGTTAGGGCTATTGTAAAGCAAACAAAAGATAATAGGCAGTTAAGTTCATAATCATCAGATAAATTCAAGCTCTAAGGTCTCGTAATATTACAATTTAAAATAATAAAAACTTTCTTAGATTTATGCTACAGTTTTATTGATAAATTTGATAATAAAGAAAACACAGCAAGCAACAAAATAACGTTTTCACTCACATTGCATTTAATTAAAAATTTAAAAGCAAAAGAATCTTGATAAAATTTGCGATTTTAGTCTTCTGGTAATTGGATAGTTCAGTATCCCATAATAGACATAAAAGTTTCTACATAATTTATCCCTCCAAAAGGAAACTCCTTGTTTCTGGAAGATTGTCATTTCAATTCCTAATCCCAACAGTTTTGAGAGAGCCTATACGCTTAAAGGTTTTGGACTGCAAGTCATAACAGGGAGATGCTAGATTATTTCGAATTTATTTGCATTAGTTCAATATTTCATGACTGAATTGATCCTCAAACTTTATAGTTGTCATATATTTTAGCCCATAAATGTAAAAAAAACTTCCTAAAAGATTATTTAGTTTTTTACAGATTTAAATTTCCTTCTCTAAAAATATCATTTTATTTATTTTGGAAAAAAAAATATTTGTCTAGTTTTAAAAGTTTTAAAAATGACACGTGGAACTTAAATAAACGAAATAGAAATTAGAAAAATTAGGAATTTAAGTGGTACAGATTTCATTACGTGGAATTTACGTGGTACAGATTTTAAGATATGAATTCAAAGATAAAAAAATTATCTAAATATGCTGTTAAAAATACATTAAAAAGAAAGCATGTATAAATGATAACCGGAGAACAAAATCCAAGATAACTTCACTTGATAAAATGAGTTTAGTTCATCTTGCTTCTCTGATAAAAAATGCTGTCTAGAAAAACTGAATATCATAAAAATATTTCTAAATCAGTTACATTAAGAATAAATGCAATTTCACCAAATTTTTAAAAATCAATAAAAAAGCTCGTTTAATAAAACGTTATAATTTCTCATTCAATGAAGTGTTTAATTAATAGATGTAAGAGGAGAGTTAATAGGAAAAGTTTTATATTTTCTGATAAAAAGCGCTTTAATTTAGATGAACCTGATAAAGAGAAAAAGCAAATGGAATCTGTTCTAAAGGAAACTGTATCGTTTTGGGATGAAATTATAATTCCGACATGTAAAAGGGCTCATTAAATACTCATTTCAAGCAAAAGAGATTCAACTCTAAAGCATCTAATGGAGAAGTATAGCAACAGCTGTTAGCACACGGTTATCTTCTTGGAGCTCCAAATACCAGAAAAACTGGTCATTTTCAAGCACATTTAAGATTCCAAAAGAATGATTGGAACAAAATAAAGTAAATGTTTTGAGTTATCCATTAACTTTTAACTATGATTTCAGTTTAACTTCAAACGCTTAGGAACATTTATAAAAAGAATTTATAACAATGGGAGTAAATATTTAAATTCAGAAGATCTTGTTAACATAATTTACGATACATAGATTGAATTAGATATAAATTACTTTATGCGAAACAGGGGACACATTATCTACAAAAAAGTGGTGGTGCAACAAATTATTATTTTGGAAATTTTCTTCAAATATTAGATTTCCTTTAAAAATTAGAACAAATGTTTGTGTCCTTGTAATTGCAAGTTTTATGTTTGTTTGCTTCATTTAGATATATTTTTATTTTAAATTTTCAAAAAAAAAATAATAAATAAATAAATAAAATAAAATATAAAAAAAAACACGCTTCAAAAAATTTATTTTATGATTGCAATTTCAAATATGACTCTAAAAATAACTGTTGTTTAAATTTTTACTGACATGTTTGAAATTACTAATAATGTTTTTATTTAAAAACATTAGTGTGTGCATCTAAAAATTGTTATACATTTACATGCGATACTATTCCCAAACTCTTCGTGTCCCTTCAAGAGTAGCATTTTTGAATCCCCTTCCATCCCAGGAGAAGATGTAGATGTCATATTTTCCCTGGTATTGGAACCATATTTTATTTGTTAGTATTTGTCTCCAAAATATCACCATATAGAAGTAAAAATTTCTATTATTTTTACTTTATAGTTGCTGTTACTGAGCAATTCTAATGTAAAAGTTATAAAATGTGAAATGTATAAATGATAAAAATTGTAATTCCTTCTGATTCACAAGTAAAGATTTATAACATACTTCATAAATAATATATTACTTTAAAATTTTAAGGTAACTTATTGCATAAAAATATTTCAATTACATTATTTATATAAAAAGTTATTAAACTGTATCTCTGTGTTTCATTCCTTAAAAGTGCAGTTATATAAGAGTGAAAATCTCTTTGTTTTTCGTTCTATTGATGATCATGGGAATATAACTTTAAGAATTCGAAGTTCAAGAGTCTATGAAATGTTGCTCGGATATATGTGTAAGATTTTCCACTTTTTATTAATTTTAGTTCGCTTTGATATGAAGTTTTGTTTGAGTTTTACATTTTATAATCTATAATCACGAGTTTTCAGTTGAGTCAGAGACTTTTAACTACAATTAAAAAAAAAAAAACTCAATCGAGTAAATCATACAATATGCTTTTTTATTCTTGAAATTTCCTGCCAATTGTAAATTTCTAAGTACGTCAAGTCTCAAACTTTATACCCTCCCTTCTAAACAAGCAAATCCGCTCGATGGCAAATGCAAATATTCTTTGTTGCTGATTTTGATAATTATTTTGCCTTCAATCCTAAACTGAAAGGAGAACTCTAATCATGTGTATCTGTTCCATTTAATTTTTAAAATAATATTACAAAAATTTTAGATTACAGTTACTAAAATGACCAAAATAAAGTTAACTTGTTTCCTCTCATTCATTGTTCTGACTGCTTGGATTAAAGGGATCAAGTAAAATTTTAAGGCATTCTTCTGTAAGTTGATAAACTGTTCTCTTTTTGGTACATATTTGTTTGTTTTAATATTCGACTTACTTTTGTTTTGTTATTTTTTAAATTATATCTCAAACATTTTGATTTGGAATGTAGGACTGTATTTAAGGAAAAGAAAACAGAAATATTCTCCAGCAAACTCGTACATCCAAGACTAAAACTTAACAACTTTTGTACAATATTTTCAAGTCAGCTTACATACATACTGAAAGAAGAGGCTATTAGAGACTCCTTTACCATAAAGAAAAAAGGACTAAAGAGCAGTTATAAAAATTGTTCTAAGGAATTTTGGTAGGACTTAAATAAAGAGTCCTTCAATAGTAAAACAATAACAAATATTTATTTGAGCTCGATACTGAACGCGGACTATACCACTACAAAGAAATAGGATTCTGAACCAAATTTTTCAGAGAGAAACAAGAGCGCAGGAGGTTGCCATAATTGGCAAACTTTATCACTTAATGAATAATTTTTCAAGGCGGCAACAAATATTAAAGTGAATTGTATTTCTAATTCCAATAGATTTTTCAACACTACATGCAGATGAAAACAGCTCCAAAAACCATAACCCTTATTAGTTACAGCATACAATAGTTAAATATCAGTATGTTATGTTTTAACGCTTAGAAGAAGCAAAATTTGTTATTCAGCTTTTTTAAAAAAAAGAAAATAATGAATAAGAATTAAGTATAAGGAGGCAAATAATAACAATTCATTTCTTATAAAATAAAAAGACTTACAATTCTTACTTTTCAATATAATGTTTTAAAAAATATAGGTTAATTCAAGGATTTATAATCTATAGTCAATGACTATAGACTATAGAGTTTATAGTCTATTCGATGAACTTGAGAAAATAAAACTGAAACACATCTCAACCAACAAAATTAGACAGAATTTATAAAATTATTATTAAATTGTATCATAAAAAATGTTAAATGCATTTTTAGTAAGAACAATTTCTGTTAATACAAACACACACATAGTCAACATTAAGTATGTGACTTGTCAGTTGTATAAAGCAATTTTCGCAATACAGAAATTATAAATAATTCATGTTCTGGAATTTAATATTATTATTTTTTATTAAATAAATTTCCAGTTTGCATTGTTCATTATCAAAATTCTCAGATATGATTAAAAATATCGAGTTGATAATGTATCCTGTTGATAATTTATGTCATTAAAAAATATCGGATCTGATTACATAAAAAAAGTTGATGAAAAAAGGTGAGTAATTTTTTTATAAAAAGAAAAATTATGAAGGATAAATCTAACAGATAATTTATTAACTATGTAAGAAGTATATTTTTCGAGCCTTCAAATTTTACAAAAAGGAAAGTCTTTTTTCTTATCGAAAATGATTCAGGCCAAAGGAATACTGTGAAAAATTAAAACTATATTTTATTAATAAATTTATTACCACCGAAATTTTTTAATCACCAAGTTTCTTATTTCATCCATATGATTCATAAACCACTTGTGAAATTAATTTACGAAGGATAAGAACATTTAACTATTCAAAGCTTCTGATATTCGCTGTCCTTTGAAAGTGTCTCTACAGTATCCAAGAAAAGGCGTGGACCTTTCCAGAAATTGCTGATTGTTCATCAGCATGATTCTCCCAAACTGTCGCCAAAAAGTAGGCGCCAAATCAAATTTATAAAATGACCGGTATCACTCAAAGTCCAGTCGAACCCCTTTTTACCAAAAAGCCTATGCACGCTTTGAAAGTGGGAAAAAAAAAAAAAAAAGAATGTTAGGTCCACTTATCCCAGAGTCGGTCATTCCATTTCTTCTCCCCACTTCAGTTACGACATCAACTTTCATCCGCTGTCCGCCGCATATCCATAATGGACGGAGTAGACAAACGTTTACAGAGGGTATGTGGGAGGCCTTTCAGGGCAAGGAGACTTTTTCGAAGAAAGCTTTTGCCATTTGATAATGGATCTAATGATTTTTTCTTGCAATTTCACCTTTCTTTTTATGCTACTTTGACGAGTTTCTTTTATATTGGTATTTTATAGTAAACAGTGAAAAACTCTACAAATGCAACCCATTTGTTTTATTGCAATTTTTAGCTTAAAAAATAAACAAATTGATAAAAACTGCTCTATTCGAGCTTTCATGCCCTCGTTTTAAAATAGAACTGTTTAAATTCACTAACCTCATTACTTTTCTAAATGGGCAAAATAGGAATAGTTTCTTTAAAAGTAAAAAAGATGACAACATGTATTGAATACACATTTCTCACTCTTAGTTAATTAGTGTAAAAAATAACCAAATAAAATCGTAAAAAGATTGTTTCACACTTAACACCAAAGTAATATTGTGGAAAACAATCTTTTTTACGATCACTTAAAGAGTATGTTTTATTTAAAATATTTTTAAACCAACTAAAATATTATTTGATAGATAATCGCTTTTGTACAAGTAAATATATTTGAGGAAAATAAATTATAATGGAAAAGAAATACTGGAAGAGAGCAAAATGTCATGATAAAAAATACAGGAACACCATTCTTATGAAAGATTTAACTGATTTCTTAGAAAAATGTGAGATAGTAAATCTATAAAATATACCTTATCTTAGTTATAGATGCTCGCATGGTGCAAAGAAAAAACTTAGCTCAAACTTGCAAAAAAGGCAAATATATCGGTCGGTATTTTCTTCCGATCTTATCTAAAAATAGGTTAAGGTCTTAAATACATTTTTGGGCTAAAATAGAATATGCTATTGCCATCAGTCTTTTTATTAAGTTGGTCTCTACCATCTTTCATTGTTAGAACTAAATCTCAAATAAGAACACAAGATTAATTATTTTTTACTGCAAAGTAATCTAAAAAACACTCAAATAATCTTCGTAATTTATTTATATTTAAAGTTTTACACCATATCAGAATTGTACAAAAGGCTTAGAAGTGATTTGGCATATAACTTCAGTAACTAATGAAGATATTGTTCACTTGTTTTGAATCATGTTGAAAGTGACAAAATCTTTTTCCTTTGGAAACATCCACATCACTTAAATGGATTTACATAACGCTTATAAATATTAACAGAATATTTCCTCTTGTTAATATTAACAATGGGCGAAGTTTTGAAAAATAATATACAGATAAGAGAAAATAAGATAAACCTATATCACAGCAAAACAGCTGTGGTAGTTTATTTTATTTATTATCTTGGTATAAATAGGGAAATTTCTGCATATAAACAAGTGTTTTTTTTATTTTTTATTTATTTATTTATTTTTTTAATATTTCTTCCAATTGTTCCCAGAAGGTGAAAAATCCTTGTTCTTGTTCTAATTAAATTATATCGTATTGAAAGATTGTATACATTTTACTTGGTTGCCTAATATTTTTCCATACTTACGAGTATATTTTTCCATACTCGTATATGGTATAAAAATAGTAATTTGACAGATTTTGTTACGAGCAATCTGCAAGCATGCCATGAAATGTCAAGTTGAGATCTCTATTAAAACAGTTTATAAATACTTTTCGTTTTAAGTTTATGGCATTGTTTTAAGCAGATTAATTGTGAGTTCAAATAACAGATTCTGTTCCCAGAATACATAATTGAAAGTAGGGATATTTGTAAATTGATTATCCATGAAATGTTGCAGCTCATGTCAAGAAAATGTCTGTGGACGTATTTATACAACAAATAGCATAGTTGCAGAAATATTTCCTTTTGTAAAACCAAAGTTTGAAATCCTTCACTTTGATAAGAGCAACCAGCTGCATTTCCTTATGTGCATATAATTCAGAAGTGCTCAAGAAAGTACTTTATTTTTGACTGGTAATCTTAGAGCCATAGTCATTGCGTTTGTTGTCTTGGCCTAATTTTTCTGATTTAGAATGATTAGGAAAATCCTAATAAAGGGTAATAACTCGGGTGCCAACCTTATCACTTTTGATTAGGATTTTGTTTATCAATGCAATTTAAAGCACATTCCAGATTATTGCGAAATCTCAATGGTGTGTTTTTTTAAAAGGATTTGAGTCCATAACTTTACTTTCACGGAACGTTATTTTTCAACTAGCAAAAGTGTACAGAGTTTTTAAAAGGAAGAAAACTCATCTGAATTAAAAAGGAAATTCTTATTACAAGATTAATAACTTTACACAAACATAGATATAGAGGACTAACTATAAAGAGAAACTTTCTTTTAAACTCTTTCTTACTTGTAAAAAAATAATTTTAGTAAAATTCTCTCAAATAAACATGTTTTTTTATATCGTTAATTTTCAGATATCCATTATTCTAAAATTTTGAATTAAAGTCGGACTAAAATAGATAAATACAGAATTGATTTTTTAACTTTTTTATGCACTACTCAGAAGTAGATAGCAAAATCTCTATAATTTTCAGATATCCATTATTCTAAAATTTTGAATTAAAGTCGGAGTAAAATAGATAAATACAGAATTGATTTTTTAACTTTTTTATGCACTACTTAGAAGTAGATAGCAAAATCTCTATAATTTTCAGTGCAACTGACTGTTATTAACAATAAAGAGATTAATGAATGATGCCATGTAGGTTATATTATTTTACGTAATAGAAATAATTTCAATCATTGTGCTTAAAAGATATTCCAATGACAGAATTGGAGCAATTCAATCTAGATTACCTTCCATAATTCTCTATATTATATTAATTATTTATCTATAATAAGCTATACTAATTTTATATACTATTTCTATTATTAGATATATTTAGATTATCTTGAACAGAATTGCCACCTACACAACATAAAGACACGTTCATCGCCCTAAAGCGTCTTAATATTTTTATCATCCCACTGTACATTTTTGAAAATAACGAAGAAAAAGAGTCTTGCTTATTAAGATATTACTATGTAAATCTTCCTTGATTAACTTTTCTCCTTTAACAATTGCATTCGCTTTAAAAAAATTTAGATTATTTGTCTACCAACCAAATACTTAAGTTAATACCTAAAATAAACTTTCCTTAGTTTAAGTTAAAAAATTGAAGTTAGTTCAATTCATATTTTTATAATATTTAAATATATTATTCGTCAATTGCTGTAATTTCGTTATAAAAATCTTTACGAAAGAAAATTCTCCTTGGAAAGAATTTAAGTTCTTCAATGAAATCTTTGGTGGGTACGAATATGAATCTTTCTTAATTAAAGCTACTTTACTAAGCATTTGATCTGGCTTAAACTAGTGTGCTTTATTATAATTATTATCTTAAGCAATGGTATTTAAAAAATTTACAGAATTGAAGGGAAATTCACTTACGTTGTGTGCCTTTATGTAAAAAGTAGTTTCAATCAATATCTGTGTAATAAATATCTTTCTCAATAGTCAAACAAAACTAAATATATTGCATTTTTTTCGGGAATCAACATTCACATTGATTTCCTGTTTTTTAATTTAAATGACTAATTTTTAACTGAAAGTGTCTGCTGTAAACTTGTATATTAAAAGTCAAACATAATTTGAAGAAGCAGCATTAATATGTCATAATATTAAAATTTTAAATTGTAATTGCTTATTGTTAACACAGAAAATTATTATAGTATAATGAATTATAACAAAGAAAATTGTCCAAATGAACATTAACATAGAGATCCATTGCCATAATTTGATCTCATTTTTATATTTTAAATCATTACCTGAAAATTTCCAAATTATAAAGCAATCTTTCTAAATCACATATCCGATACATTATCTGTACATTCAAAAATATCATATATAGAGAATTCAGGATTAGAATAATAAATAAACAGTTGAAAAGTGTAAGGAAGGATAAATAAAACAGTTTTCGCAAGCGATGATAAAATTTTAAAAAAAGTGCCATCGTAATACAGAATAGGCCACAGGAACAAGCAAAGGGTTGCTTCGGGGCCTTCATTTAGGTCTCGATTATTCATGAGAATTCCCTGCTCTTTTGAGACGTTGCATTCATTCTGGAAGCTGGGGGAATAAAGAACGAGATACGAAGATGGTTCTTCCTGGCTTATTCTATGGACTAGGAAAGCCAAGGATATTCGGTGATGTTGTAAGAGTGCTTAAAAGATGTATAAGAATTTATGAGAGGTAATTTACGTGGTTAATTTCAATATTTTTTTTCGCTACTAGTTTGGCTTAATTGAGGATACTGCTTGTTATGCAGCGATTAAGATAGAATAATAGACTTACGCTCTTAGACTTGGCGTTGCTTAGCTGATAACATTGCAAAATAATCGAATAATTTCAGGAAATTTTTCAGCGTCAAATTCCTTATTTCATATGTTATAAAAGAAATTATTAAATTTCAATGAAAAGTGCTGTCCTCACCAAAATTATTATCAAAATCAAACTTGTTATCTAAATAAATAGTTTGTCATTAATATAGAATTTTAAAAGTTGCGAAAAATTTATCATTTTATTTACGGTAAAAAAATGTTTTCATTTGGTGAAAAATCGCGACGAAAAGAAAAATTATATTATGTTGCGATTTTTTTCAAACCGACATCATATAACGCTTAATTTATTTAAATATGTTAATTTATCAGCTTCAATAATAAAAAAATATTTTCGTTTAATTACATTATACGTGTCGTCACATTTGAGAACATTTTATCATTTCGTGCTTAACAAATTTCAAATATATAACATTTTACAATGTTTGAGAGAAAGTAATACAATTCTCATCTAAGTACTCTGCTATACCTGAATCCTTTTTGAATCAAATTCACTTTCAACTGCAGAAAATGTATTTTTATTTAAGGTGCTAAATTTATAATCATCTTAAAATTTTATGTGATGAACTGTAAAAAATATGACTGTTTCATTGTCTTATAATTAAACAGTAAAATTAATAATCAAACTCAGACTTTGAACTGCATTATCAAAAATATTTTATCCCTATATCTGAAAAATTATGTTTTAACAGAAATCATTTTTAATATATTTTGCCATTTTTTAATAAGTACGCTGAAGTTTTTCAATTATGGTATCATTCAAAACTGCAGAAATAATATAAGACATAAAAAAATGCTCTCTCTCATATCCATTAATAGTATTTATAGCTTTTACACAAATGATTAACAAATAAAGTAGACAATGTAAAGTATTATTCATGAATAATATAGTACCCGTAAGAAAGTTAAAAGGTGATTAAGCCCCCTCTTCCTCTAAAAAGACAAAGTTACTTAAGAAATCAGTTACTGAAAAAATATTTGAGCATATATATATATATCACATAATATATATTAAGAAAAATAACAGATTCATAAAGGCATTATTGTACTTCTAAAAATTTATCAACCAAAAGTTTTTTTTTTCAACGGTTTGGAATGAATGATTTTAATATAGTTCTTGTAATCTTGACAGCAATTGAAATAACATGGTAAAAATTTTTCTTGGGTTTTAACTCTGCAATAAGCGATTAAGAAATAAAATCACCATAAACGTTGGTCAAGTTATGGTAATTTAATTTTGAAAACGTAAAATCATATAAATACAAGACAATTTTATTGTTTTCTTTTAATATACCACCATTAAGAAAAAAATATTCGTAACTATATGCTTCTAAGAATGACATTTTCATGACGAACGAAGTAAGCCTAGATATTGTTAAGATTAAAATTGACTCGAATCCTTAGATTAGTCTTAAGGTTATCGACAACATCAGAAACAAAGATGATTATAGGCTACTTGTGTCTAAATAAATCATTATAAATTATGGAAAAGAAAATTTTCCACGTATTCGAAGAGTCACATTTATTATTGGTATACTTTTCAATATCGTAAACCTAATTTTCTACTTTATTTTACAAACTCAAAGAATGAAGAAGCGTAAATGAAGCATATTTTTCTGTAGTCTCATAATAATTTAATTTAATTATAGACTCATAATAAAACTAGCAGATTGACATGAGGATACAATTGAAATTTTAAAATATGACTCAACGAAGTAGTTCAAACATTCAATTTTAAGAGATTAGGGACTACATTCTGTTGACAGTTTTTATTGTATTCAATATACCTATAAATTATTCAACATTTAGTACTCCATGCGAGGTAATTTATTCAAAGGATAAATTAAAAATTGAAGGAATGAAAAGTGTATCAACATTTACATTGAGAATATCTGAAGTTTTTTTCCTTTAACATGGATATGGAATGGAAAACAGTAACGTGGATGGGTATTTTAACTATTTCTAGCAATCTGTGAAAATTTCGATTGAAAATCCCCCTATTCAACAAACTCCGGGACACACATTTAAATGGTATTGCAAACAGCATTCTATGTTCGATAACCTGATACATCAAATTAAAAAAAATACTCTCTAAAAATATGTTGTGCATATTTATTTATAAGAAATATAAACAATACACAGTTGTGTTATTCACTGGGAACTGCCCCAAAATTCCAGTATGATAAAATTTTCTAGCGCTTAGGTATAAAATACTCTACAATTTATTTAATATTAATATTCTACAATTTATTTAATTTAATATTACTAATACGTTACAATCCTTAACTTAGACGTGCGCTAAAGTACTTTTACATTATATAATTAATTTCCTTTGTGTATAAACGCTTAGATTATCATTACCAAACATTGAAAATGCAAGTGTATTCCTTAAGAAAATACGATTTTAATACGAACAACATGAGCATTATCCTAAATCAACATATAAGCATTGGCATATAGTAGAAAAACTTTGCTGTCTTAACCGGTTTCACTTGTTTAGGAGATAAATTGCATTAATATAAATTTGATTATTAATTTATAGGTCTCGTTCTAGCCTCTTTCATTTTCTCACAGATGTCATAATTGAAATTAACTTGTGATCCCAGGAGTTTAGTTCATGATTGCTTAGTTCAACACATACTGTACTATAGGACAACCACAAAAATTGAGCATCCAGGCGTTGATATCTCAGAGCAACAGATGGAAATTTTTGGAAGTGAGGGATCGCTTACATATTGAGATATGTAGTTCTGGAAATTTAGGAATATACTATTTATTCTAAATGTTCATTTTAGTCTTAAATTGTGCACCATATTTCTAGATATTTTTTGTAAAATTAGTAATAAAGAATAATAGTTTTTTATAGAATTATTTTAAAGTAATCAAGTATTTTATTTGGTTCCTTTAAAATAACTATGCAAAAATGATCATTTTTTAAAAATAATTTTGAAAAAGAAATGATTTTAAAAAGAAATTATAAAATAATTATTTTTTTTTACATATATTAACTTCTTTACACAACAATATCAGTTTTATAAAATACTTACGTATTATTATACATACTCATATTGCCCTAATTTTGCTTCATGATTCCATTTTAATGTTATATATAAATGTTTATGTTAAAATACTATTTCATTCATTTATTGAAAGTTTGAATGAAGCAAAGCACACAAATTTCTGAGTTTATAAAAGCGGATAGTAAAAATATATGATTAAATAATTCACATAAAATGTAATAATGTAATATCTTAGCCATAAAATTATAATCGCAAGTAATACTTATAAGTATTACATTAATTTGGAATTTCATTTGGAAATAAAAGGATTTTGAAAACATAATAAAATAGTTAGTCTTTTTTTCGGCCTTAAATATTAATATAATTAGATCAATTTCTTAGTTAATGTAATCAACTCTGTGTGTCAAATAATTAAACACAAGACGTAATTGTTATTTGCATATGAATGCTATTCATTTATTCGATTTTGATTTCAATATCATCAAAATCAAAATCGTAAGACCTGTTTTGATTACAAATTTTGAGTTATATAATGTTGATGCTATAAAGTTATATATATCAATTAAAAAATTTACATTCTTTCACACATATAAAATAGTTCCTTTAAAAATATGTTAATTTTCTTTTACTATTTCTAAAGACATTAAAATTTTTAAAAAAGATTTTTTTTTGTCTTGTGCCAACTAGGCTGACAATATGGGGTCTACTGCTCCCCTATTCCAACTGAACCATATTTGGTGTGGAGTCCGACCTCCTCAGTGCACACTCATGCCATCGGGACCCATTTATAAGGTAGGCAACCATTCACAGAAGGAAAAAACAAAGACAGGATAGATAAAGAGAAAGTATATCCATGCCCGAACCAGGATGCGAACCCAGAACCTCCCTATTCACAGTCAGGCACGCTGACCATTTGACAAGTTGGCCGTCTTCAAGAAGAATAAATACAGCTAAACATGCGAATTTTTGTAAATACATTTATTCACTTTAAAAGTACTTCACTCTTTCCTTTTCTGTTTTTAAATAACCCTAAGGAAAATTAATTATATTAGTGTTTTTGAGTTGTAAAAAAAATTGGTTCTCATACTGAAATATATCTGAAAATCATTCATATTATATTTAATCTTAGAAGCAAAACTTAATTTTTTTTCGTCCATTGAATCATAGAACTCTTAGATTTTGACACAGCCCCTTAATACAACCCCAACCTCGAACATTATCCAACTTGTCAGTCACTCGATTGACACGCGACCTGTTCTGTTGGTACTCGAAGTCACGTGCCACTGGATGTGATCAAGAGATTTTCATAAAAGATAGTCATCAGTGGCACGCGTCTAGCTGCTGATTTGGAACACCAAGTGCAATATGAGGATCACCCGTGAGATCAAGAGATCCGGAGGAGAAGCGCCCTTGTTTGCAGAGCAGCAGATGTGCCCAGAAACAATAACTGAAAATAAAATTTTTAGAGTGACGATGTTACAGTTACTTCTTTTGTCTAATGCAATGAATCTTTAATACATTATTAACTTGTGTAAATAATTGGAATGCTTATATTGGACGTGCATTTTCTCTCTCACCTTGTTTCTTAACTCTATTTCAGACTAAATTTTTATTTAAGTTTAATATTAATTCTGCAAAATAAAAAAATAAGTCACGGTAAAAAGTAAAGCTTTTATCTTTTGCTTTAATCTAAATTATGATTCTAAATTTTAAGTAAGCCTTGGCCTACAACTTTAAAATAAAATTTCACGAAAAATTCTGTAAGAAAGAACTAAAAATAATTTAAGAAGCTATCATAAATAAAATATTTTTGTATCAATTCATAGCTTTCAAATAAAACTAAAAATGTGTAGTTGAAATTTTGGAGATTCGATATTTTCACTAGTACATTTCAAAAGCAATTTCTTTGATATTTGGAATACTCTCTAAATTATTAAAAATTAATATCCATAGTACAAAACATATGTAAATGTAAGTACGTAGAGTAAAATCATTCCATTGAACATAGGTGAGTACGTAAATAAAATAAGCGAAAAAAAACACACATGCAATTTACTGATGATGTTATTGATGACATTATTTTTAATTTCAAATATAACCGATGCAGAGTTGTTGCAATATTTAAAGTGGTGCATTTCCAATTATCGTATGCAACAGTTCGCTTTCTTATTCGATCACTTGAAGTCTTGAGAAAAATATAAAATGAATAAAAATATTACAATACATTTGATTATGTTGTAAATTTATCACATCAATTTAAAAAAAAGTTAGGGGTTTTTGTTTTTATGAATAATGCAGTTTTTTTAAATTGCAAAACACAAAATTTAAACCTGATCCTTGTATTGAAAATATGTGTTATATTCACTATATTAAAATGCTGAGCACTTATAAAGTTAATTTTATAAAACATTTGCCTCCAACATTTGTAACTAGTGACGAAGCCTCTAGAATAGGCACTAATCTGAAGCAAATCGTATGCAGAAAATGCACCCACAGAATGTACTTATCAAAGAAGAAGAGCCAAAGTTGGTATCATATAACGAATACGCAGCACACTTCTGCACAAATACACTAGCTTTAAGCAAACATTTTTAAATGGATTGTTTTTGTTAGTTAAAAAGTTCTTTTTTTACAGAAGATTTAAAAAATTAAGAAATTATGTGCATTCAAAAGAAGATTCAGAATATAATCTATGCATAATGTATTTATTATATAGTATTAAATATTTTTATAAACAATATTATAAAAATTCTGGATCACAGCTTGCTAAGTCTTTTATAATATACAACTATCCCCGTTCAAGAAATTAGTTTCATTCATTTATATATATTAAAATTTAACAATAAAAAAATAAATGAATTTTACCAAATTAGAAAAACCAAATATCAGGAAAAGTTCTTCAAAATTATAACCAATTTAAGAATGTAAATTTTTATTTTTTCATATTATTGAATTTATCATAATTTTACTATTTCCGTACTTAAAATTAAAATAATTTTATCGAATTAACTATACCGGATGTCTCAAAACGACCGCATAAACTCTGCATAACTATACTCCTCGTTGGGAGTACATAAAAACTGCCCAAAGAAGCATGCCTGTACGATCCATAGTTTACGAGAAAAACAAAGTATGACGTCACTTCCGGTGCAAGACAAACACTTTCACGAAACTATCAATAGCAGTATACGCGCAGTTTATAGCAGATGTTCAAAGTGTTGACCTTGAACGTTGAGGTAGGCTGAAGCACGCCGTGGAATGCTGTCATCACAAATTGCGGCATCATGAGGTCCACCGAAGTATAAGCAGCGTACAGACGAGCAACTAAGTCCATTGGTGTTGACATTACGTCTCGATACACCAGTTCCTTGAGATGGCTTCATAGGAAAAAAATCCAATGGTGTAAGATCTGGTGGACTTAGAACCAGAGATTCACGTCGAAACTACCAACCGGAGTATTCCATATTCATGCAATCACGTACAGGAGCACAGAAATTCGCCGGAGCCCCATCATGCTGGAACCAAAGGCAATTCCATTACATGGGCCATACATCAAGTACAAATCGTAGTAAGTACGAATGGAATACCTGGCCACCACACGAACACTACCGGTAGCTGTAAAATGCAGCATTTTGAATACCAGTTTAACGACGGCTTAACTTCATTCCATAGCGCGCGCATGCATGATGCGATATGCGCGGCGATTGTTTTAAACATTATCATCTGGAAAATATGAAAATAATGTTGATATGTACAATAAAGTGTTTTTTTCTGGCACAGGCAGTGACGGCATACTTCGTTTTTCGTATTTTTCTCGCAAACTATGGATCATACGGGAACGCTCCATTGGGCAGTTTTTATGTACTCCTAACGAGAAATCTAGTTGTGCAGGGTTTATGCGGTCTTTTTGAGACAACCTGTATATATATATATATATATATATATATATATATATATATATATATATATATATATATATATATATATATATATATATATATATATATATATATTAAAGAAAGTTTGCACTTAGAAATGCGTTTTATAATCTTTTTCAAAAGCTCTTAATAGTGTTTAGATTATTAAAAATAATTTTTTTAGAAGTAAAGAAGTGATATCTGTCTTTTAAACTCAGCAACTCAAGAGAAGGGAATGTACTCGAAGGCCTCCTCTTTAAAGGAAAAGAGGTTTCTGTATACAATTCCAAATCGATGGTTAAAACATTGATTCCGTTGATCATCTCCACGACAAAGGAAGGAAGGCGTGCACAGGGAATGGAAGCAATACTCCGAAGTGACAAGCAAGCAGAGCGGCACAGAATGATGATCCTTCCCAAGATTATTAGCCCCCTCCCCCGCCTCTTCAGTCCATTCCATCAGTCTCTCAAAATCGAATGCTTCTTCATTGTCTTTCGCAAGAACGATAGCAAAATAAACCCCAGCTCTCCTCCCTTTCATTCAAGAAGGGCTTATCTACAAATTGCGGAGAGGTTCCAGGAGGGCTGAGCTCGGTTGATTTCAAAACAAGTATTAAGGAGTAACATAGCTAATAAAAAGAATGTGTTTGTTTTGTTTTGCTCTCATCTCAAGAAGAAAATAATAAATCTTGGAAGTAGAGTTATATTTGTTTTGTCCAAGGGACGCGAGTAATTGGAAATTAGGGACATCATAGAGAATTAAATTTTCTTAGCTCTAGAAATTAAGAATAGGGAAATTGTACTTAAATTTGATTAGAAATTATTTTCAGTACTTTTACAGAGATTATTTTTTAATCCCACAAGGATTTGAGTGCAAGCTTTATACAAGTTTTACCAGAAATAACAAACTGAACTTAGCTGACTTATAAATTACAGATTTGTAATAAAAACACTCCCTTCTATTGTTAAAGAAACCATTTTTTGCTTCCTCCATGCAGAAAATAATAAAGGAAATAAATCTTGAGGAAATAAAGTATTTTACTATACACAGCTTCACTTGTTTCGTACTATAATAGGGATCATAATAAGGTTGAATCTATTAAATTATTTGACTCGATAGAAAAGAACACAATTGATTCACTTAAATTTCCCACATAATGATTAAAAAAATAATATTTATATCAATGAGAAGCAATTTCATCTCTAAATATATTTGCACATATTAATCACTTTTTTTTAAGTTAGTTTATTAGAAGCAGCTCTGCAACATTATATGTAAAAGAAGAAAGTATTCTGAAACTACACCCAGCAAACACAATAATGCCGGTTACAATAAGTGCCGATACGAGTGGTATCGGAGCGACACCAGCAAACGGTAGCACTACCTGTCAAAACATGTCCGCTCGGAGCAGATGTGGGCCCAAAGCATGACTTGGTTTTGGTACGGTATCGGCAAACCTTACAGGACGACTTGTCCAATATTTTACCGATGACATTCTATATGTGGACCGAATGGTTTCGATTAACGGCCCAGTGCTGGCAAACATTAAATAACCGACCGCAAGACACAAAATAGAAACTACTTTTTTTTAATTCATGATTGTTTTTTGTTTGTGATATTTGTGTGATAAAATTTTTGTTCAAATTGTAATATCACTAACACTGTTTATCCATGCATTTAAGATTGGTCTAAAATAGCTATCTCGAAAATTACAGAAAAAAACAATTACAGTAAAACTTATTTTAAGTTTTACTTATTGTCTTATGATTATTAGCAATTGCAAACAGAAAATTTGTAATATACTTATGTAATATTAGTAGTAATATTTATAAAATAAGTATTTCAAATATTATCGATTTTATTCCTGTTTAACTCAAATCAAAACTTTAACATCTTTAGGAGTGTTTATACATATGAGAAGGCAGTTGATTTTACATATTTTAATTGACATCAATTGCAGGCATCAAAAATTATTTTTAATTGAATCAACTATAACTTTAAAATATAATTTATACTTGAGAAATAAGTTTTCTTAATGTAAGTGTGTGTTCAATAGATCATAAAATTATTATTTATATTAAACTAAGTTCTTATCATTCAAAATTTTTGTTTATTGAAAAAAGATTCAAATATTAATTTTTAAAATATTTTTGCATTAAGTAACTATTCTACAATTACAGAAATAAAATAATTTTATGAATAATTAGTGCGTATATTAAAGGATATATTAAAACAAAGATAAATTACATTAATATATCAACATATATATATATGTTTGACTAGTATAAATGGACCTACTAAGACCTACAAAGGAGAATTCATATTACTGTATAAATATTCATTACTGCGTATAAAAGATATTCCTAAATAATTCTACAATATAAAACACAAAAGATATTACAATATGTAAACATATCAAAAATAGCATATATGTTAATAAAATTTTTTGTCATAGCATTTATTTATTATTATTATTTTTTTTTTTCAAAAATGTTTTATCCAGAAATATTACCAAAAATCAGAAAGAAAATCATTTTGCTTAGAAAAAGATTTTTTTTTTTTTTTTTTTTTTTTTTTTCGTGTGCCAGCTAGGGCTGACAATATGGAGTGCGTTGTGTGTGCTCCACGTTTTCATACTGAACCATGTTTGGTGTGGAGTTCGACTGCTTCAGTACACATATGCCATAGGGACCCGTTCATAGGGTAGGCAACCTTTCACATTTCATTTATGCATATTTATACATAGATTCATTTATACAAGATAAAGAAACGACATTTCTGTATATTTGGCAACCACTTTTACGTCTATAAGTGATAACCTGGAATAAAAATTTGTTTTTAATAAGAATTTTCTCCTAATTTTAGAATATTATTTTGGAGTAATAAAAATGCAAGTCTGTAATTCATATTTTTTTCCATCTGAATTCTGTATTATACAATGAGTTTTAAATACTCAAAAAATTCTCCTTGTTTAGTGTAAATTTGCATCGGTCCCAATAAACCGTATTGTCTTTTACTCAAAACTATAACAAAAATTAAATAGATAAATTGGAAAATAATATCAGTCATCACATATTAAAAGTAATCTTAAGTCACTATTAATGTTCGGTTTTATTTCTAAGTTGAAAATTTCTCTCTTATTTTTAATATCTCATATATGTTGCTGAAAATAAAGTTGATTCTTGCATTTATTTTTCCAGTTCAATATATAACAAACAACGTATAAATACAGACATATAACAAAATAAAATATTTATTAATTATAACCCTTTAATGAAAAATTTTTCTAAACTTATATACTAAGTGGGTTTATAATAAAAAGTGTATTAATAAACACTCAAGGGTTTGTAATAAAAACAAAAAACAAAATTTTGCATCTCAAGACAATTTAATTATTTCGTAAAAGTGCATGTAACTATACATTGTACTGTAATAAAGTTAAAACTTTACTACAGTACAATATTCATAGCTTGATTATATTTAATGCTGTTTAAGATTCTTTGGACATTTACTGTTCTTTATTTTCAGAGAGAATTTTTCACGAATAGTGAAGTATATTCATGTGTTGTACAGCAAAATATCAGGAAAACAAATTTAGACAACCTCGACTGCGATGAACCTTATTACCTGTTTTCAGCCATCAAACTGGGAATTTTCAACCATCACATGGAAGCATTTGGCGACTTATTATTTTGACGACTTATTACTGGGCCTTTATTTCAATCAGAACTTCGTAAATTTCTTATATATGAGTAAAATGTTAACGAAACAGTTTTCCTTATTACATACTTTCATGTAAATCCGTTCATTTATGTAAATCCATTTATTAATTATTTTAAAACATAATTGGTAGAAAATTGCCATACAAATAAATTTGACAGTTCTATATGTAGATCTTCTTTCAATTTAATTTCTTTTCGTCAATTTATAGAGCCACCAAAGTAGATATTTATAATATTTTCTAAACTTTTTATTTAAAATTAAAAAACGCAAATAGTGGTTACTCTCTTACCTTAATTTCTCTTTGCTATTTATTCAGCTGGAATTTTGAAAAAAAAAATTAATTTTCATACCACATTTAAATTTAAAGTCACATCATTTTACCAAGTTTTTATAATAACGTTCTTACATTGAATCCAAATTTGTCCGTTAATATTATCCCGATGATTTACCAGGACTATACACAATGGATATATAAAGTGTTAAATATATAAATAAATTATAATAACAGCTTATTAAGTAATTTTATAGTAATTACACTCCTTTAAATTATAAATATAGAATGGCAATTCATTCATTGTCAAAAAAATTAAATCATACTAACTTAGTGAAAATATTCGATGAGGAAAAGTGGTAGAAGGAAATTACTATACATCTTTACTATTCATTTGATTTTGTTACAGCCTATTCTCCCCTATATATAACAGAAAATCTTATACACTTCCGATAACCGAGTACATGCAATATACGTGCTCGTAAATCTGTGGAATAGAAAGTCCTGTGGTCGGTCGTTGAGCAGTTACCATGGGTGCAATGGTCTTTCTCCCCTTTCAGATCAATGCCAAAATTGAAGGAGTAGATCCTCTGCTGTTGCCCTCTATCGGAGGATTTAAAGAGCAAAAGTCGTACTTTCACCTTCATGGTGCTCTGATTAAACGAAAGACGCTTCCAATTTACTTAAATTCACATGGCCAGAGCATAGCGAGCTTGGCTTGTCCAAGTGTCATAAGTAAAAACAGCAACAACATAATTTAGATATGTGCTTCAAATTTACTATCCTCGTACCAAATAGATAGCTGCGTCTAATATGAATTTCTTATTTGTGAGTTATTCCGTTTATGATAAGCTCATATTTTACTTTTTTGCTAATAAATAATCGATGAGAGAGATGTGTTTGTCTTTCAATCTATCGACTTAACAATCAGTTTATGCTAGTATCCTCTGCATGAATACTTCACAGCAATATATGTTACAGTGTTTTCACTTGCAAATGTTACGGAGTAAGCCAACACGTTAATTGTTCATCTGTAATATAATGCACAACTGTAGCACCATCGATTATATTTGCCTTTTATATCAATAACATGTTGCGTATAGCAATTTTAATGTTTGCATGCCAATAAAGCTGTTTGTGCCAGGCAGTCAACATGGGTACACGTTTAGATCACCCTCCCCCAATGCTCATAAGTACGAAAAACGAAAATTCGCTAATGATATTTAATTTCACTAGTACCTTTAATCAACTCAATGAATACTTTTCAAAAAACAACTTCTTAAGCCGATAATAAGCAGTTTTCGATATACGGTCTCGTTTGGCTTTGAAGCCAATGATAAGTCTCATTTGCAAGTCGAATAAATCACGCGTTTATTTGTCCCAACAACAAAGAATGCATCTCATGAAAGCCTAGGTTTTCAATTTTCATACCAAATACACTACTAACCTTATTTTATTTATTATGTATTATTGTTGTTTCAGAGAGAGAGAGTTCCATAAGATTCACTACTTAACCATTTAAAACTCATTATGTACTGCCTTTTCCAAAATAATAAGATTGCTTAACCAATAACAAAAAGACTCAGCAAGATCTCTTTGAAGCATAAGGTCCCAGGTTTCATCTCAGCCATGGTTGAACAAAAGAATAGAGATGCATGCGCGTTTCTATCGAGGGCTTGCTTGGGTCTCCACCCTCGGACACGTTCATCATCCATAAAAAATTCCTTCCAGAAGGCAATTTACAGAATGGATGCATTTCAACGGTTTTCGGCTGACTGCTGCGCTGTATCGAAAAGATACACTAATAAAATCTGATATTATGATTCAAGAATAATAAGTAAACATGTCTTCTGTAATCATAGTTAAAAATAATTAACAATCAAAAATAAACCTTTCAAATAAGTTGTTAGCTCTTGTTAAGCAACTCATCACGATATTTCTAAACGTTATGAGTGCTGCACTGGCCACAACACGAAATATTTAAAAAAAAATTTTGAACATTAATATGAATTAACTTTTTTAAAAAAGATTTAACAAGATCTAATAATAATTAAAATTGAAAGCTTACCTTAAAAATAAAATTTTTGTAAAGGTGGGAAATCATTAAATGGCTCTTTTTCAAAATGTGTTTGAGTGAAATGCCTTATCAACACTGGCTGGTTCTGGATGTAAAGGAAAAAATTAGTATGAGCTTAAATTGAGCAAAATTAATGCGAATTTCTAAAAAACAGGTAAAACTTTACCTTTATTGATAGAATAAAGATGACATTTCTATCAAAAATATTCTAAGTATTCATATAGCCTTGCAGCGATCAAATGTTAAAAGCTTACGCTCAAAGAAATGCTTAAATGTAAAATGTGACACGCATTAAACATATATATATATATACACATACATACATACATATATGAAAGGAGCATTAAGTATTAACAGTACAAGATAAGTCCCTCTAGAAACAAAAGAAATCAATAGTCATCAATTTATTACATATTTAAATTTTTACTTTACAATTCCAAATGCTGAAAAACCTTATTAAGTTAGAGCATAATTACGTTTTTTTACAAGAATCACTATTGATTCCCTTAGCTGGAAAACATCAGGTATATACGTTTCCCAATAGAAAAGACGGAGATTTCTATTTAAATGGTACAAGGGGATTCACTTAATCTCGAAAATTTTCGGCAATAATACTCTACATATGCTAAGTTGATCAAAATAATGGAACTCTTCTGAGAGCTTTTTCCTGTATTTCACTCCAGCGATAACTATGATCAATATTTTAAGTTCCGGAAACTATCCGGCCTTTTTTCGTATCCTTCGGAACACGAACAAAATTGGCTCCGAATTCTCCCGCCACCTTTGTGAAAGCATTCTCATATTATTCATTTTAATGCTTTCGTCTGATTAAAAATTCAGAAGGAAATATCTCTTTTAACCATTGCACAACAACTTGAGCAGTTTTCGATAGGGGAGTCACTGAGGGGGGATAAGCGATGTAAGGCTTGAGGAGCAGGATGAAGAATTGAGGAGGAAGGGTGGTGGTTATGGGATTAAGGAGAACTTCGGAGAGTTAAGGGGGGGGCGAAATTCCTCTTCGAAGACCCCGGGGCTTTGCTCCGAAGATGTGCGTTCTAATGAAATTATCGGTAGCTTGTTCTGTCCCACCCTTGGAATTCAATAGAGGGGCGTTTTCCTCCCTCCACTCCCTCTGAGCGATGCAAAAGCAAACACCCGAAATGGTACCGGAGTTTGCTAGCACACAAAAGAGTGGGACCGAAGGGGGAAGTCAGGGGGTATTATATGCCCCCAAATATAAAAGACTGCCGAACTTCAAATGTCATTTTATGCTTCCATGTTTCAACTGTCATAGAGTTTGCTCTTTAGCGAAGAGTAAAAAAAAAAAGTTAAATACTAATGCTTCAGGGAGAAGAGAAATATTCATCGCATAAGGAGAAAAAGGAAATAAAAGATTGTTGCTCCCCAAGGAGGCAATATTTTAGCGCTTTGAACTTTTATACACTTTCTTTAAGTACCAACCACTTTAAATAATATGCTTAGAAAGTTTAGTCTTCATAAAACTATAAGTGCACAATTTCAAATGAACTTTAAAATCAGTTCTCAGTCGTAAATTAAGAATAGGATAAATGTTCAGTTCCTTTCATTTCTTATTTACTTATTTATTGTGTTGATCTTTTGTGGCAAAATTAGACAAGACTTTGCTTTTGTTGACAGTAAACAATTTTTTAATTAGGCTCAATTATTCAACTTGAAACTTAGCTCTAATGAAAATTCATCAAAAAAAATTTACTTGAATCTTGAATTATTTAATGGATAAAATAAAACACATATCTATAAACAGTTTGATTTCTATAATAAATAATTGCTTTAAAATGAAGTATTTTTATAAATGAGTTTTGTAAATCTCTGTAACTAAATAATACGATTGAAATGGATATCTTAAAAAAATGTAATCGCTAGAAATTAATGAATGAATAATACTTTACCTATGTTGTAATAATTATATATATGAAAAAAATATATCATTCATATTTTTATCTTTTCACTTGTATAATTAAAATCGTTAAATCCACATAGGTTTTGTATTTAGTTTTAGTAAAATTAATTCCAGTATTTGAAATTAAAGTGTTTATTCTTGACCTTAATGAAAATACATGATCACAGTTCATACCATTTAGTATAAATTGTGCTCGCATATCGTTATAATTTCCCTAACTATAAGTTTGGAAAGCAAAATTTCATATATAATTATTTAAGCGTATAATTTATTGATAAGATAACAAGTGTGCTCGAACATAAGTATTCAGGTACTTTGATTACTCTAAATAAAAATGAATGCCTTGTATTAAGCAAGTATCGGGTGATACAATACTTTGGACGAATTTAAAATGAATCAAGTTACAAAGATATTGTGTTTGCAACAAACGGATAGAAAAGAGCCCGGTTTCTGTGCGGCAATGAATAAAAAATAGTTTGATAAATTTCTGATGTAGGATTAGGCAAATCAACGAACGATATAAAAATGTGCAGCTGATGACAGGGGTCGATGCCCATAGTTCCAAAAGCCCTCTTAGTTCAACTGTATTATAAGAATTCGGGAAATCCCAGAACGGCATTGAAAGCATATGATGGGTATAGGAGATAGCAAATTACTAATAATTACTTCTACACAAACAAATTGAACAAAATGATGAAGTAATTTTAAGCTACAGTTTTTTGGCGCCACGTTCATGAAGTGGATGTCCCTCAACAACCACTGTTGTTGTCAACACAGTGGAGCACATAATGCAATCCATGTCGACATATTCTGCACATGGGTTCAAGATGTTTCTGCGCAGACAGATGTATCTGGAGAACACTGTGAATAATTCTGAAATGGTATCCCTACAAGTTGCAACATAACCAAGAACTGAAAATTCCTGACCTCGAACCTCGCAGAGATTTTGCAAATTTGGTATTCATTAAGATGGACGAGCAGCACCACCGGCTTCATTCTGGGCTTTGGACAAATGAAGCATATTTCACTCTTTCTGTGACTGTTAACATCCACAATTTTCGAGTGTTGACCACCAAAAAAACCACATGCATTTGCTTAGGTACCCTTGCAACAGCCCAAAGTGACAGTCTGGTGTGGCTTCGCTGCTGATTTTATAATTGATCCATTCTTTTTCGAGGAGGTCACACATATGGGTTTCAAAACGCTTACTGTCACTGGTCAGCGACTTGCAACTCCGTTACAGAACATTATTCCTCTACCGTAAAAGCGACATGCACTTCAAACAGTCACCTATATGCAAGAGGGAATATCACCTTATATTGCTCTGCCAGTGCAACGCCTGCTACTCATAACATTTGGGGAGGATAGCATTATCAGTCACAATTTCAATCACGCATGGCCTCCGAGATCTCCCGATCTGACACCCTGTGACTTTTGGTTGTGGAGATTCTTGAAGTCAAAAGTGCACCGCAACCAACCCGCATCATTAGCAGAACTGGAAGATGCCATCAACCAAAATGTATTTGCCATAATAGAAGAAATGCTACTAAATGCTGTGTACGGTGTGGTGACTCGTCTCACAGATATACTTCTGAATGGTAAACAGCTCATTGAATATTTACTGTAGTACTAATTATATTAACTGTAATTAAGCTGGCGTGAAAGTTGTTCACATTTTATTTGTAAATCATCTTTTGATGAAATAAAACTCTATATCCCCATGTATTGGTCACACAATAAAATTATTTTTTATTCGTTGTTACGTAAAACCCGATATTTTTTGCATCCGTTTGGGGCAAATCGTATCTTTGTAACTCAATTCCTTTTCGAATTATTTCCTTTTAAAGTTGGTCCTAACTTTTGAGTCACCCAATTTATACATTTATTCAGCAATTAGCACTTATAAAATTACACAACTTAAACGCTTAGATTTTTCCTAATAATTACATCAATGTGGGATGTTAAATTTTATGACCTTTTACATATTTGAATCGTACATTGTTCAGTTGCATTGTATGATATTTTATGTCCAACAGCTCTTTTTTCAAAAATAAAATTCTAAAAATGCATTTAAAATTGAATCTAAACCTTGAATGTCAACTCAGAAAAGGAAACATTAATCTGGTGCATGAAAAAAAAAATTGTGCATACACAACTGCTAAGATAATTCAGCCTATAAGATTTTCAAAATAAAAAATAAAGCATAATTTAAGTATACATAAAAATTTTATGTGTATCAAATCAAATTGTTAAGAAGCAAAACCAAATGCTTGAGTTTCGTTTAATTCGTGTGTGTACATGCTACTGTCTTCTGTCTTTAACAGATAAATCTCTAAATTTTGTTGCCTCTCTTTCACTTTAAATTCTGCATCTTGAAAGTACATATATAGAACCAAATTCATGCAATAAATATAAAAAGCCAGACTTTGCTATGATCCATTCTCAGATATTTTCTTGAACTTTTGATATGTAATTCACACAAGTCTCAGCCCTTATTGACTTAGCTAAACTTTACCTTTTTCTATTACTAGGATTAAAGGTGGGGACCATTTTTATTTTAATATCTAAGCTTTAAAGAAATTATAAGTTTCGTGAAACGTTTAATTACTGAATAAATGTTTTAAGAATTTGCAGGAATTAAATTTCCTAAGGATATTTCTCTTTTTATTTTATTTGATTTTTCTTCTAAAATTTGAATAAAACTTTACAGAAATTTTCAAAACAAACATAAGCAATTAATATTTTGCAAAATCAAAGTATAATAGGAAAAGATTTTTTATATTTTTATTTTTCATTGTATTAAACTGACTTTATTTGAACGAATTAAACAGATTACATATTCTTTTTAGATTTTTTACTTAGGTTGGATGCACTACATCTTTGAGCAAATTCAGGGGATCACTGAAACTTTTAAAGTGTATAAATTAGTTGTCACTAAATTTAATATCAAATATATACTTTGAAATTAGAAATCAGGTTCTCACAAACACAGATTAAAATTTAATTACATACTAGAAGGTGAAAAATAGAACTTAAAGTTTCTCATTGAATTTATTTTCTGTGTTTTTTAACATAGTAATTTTCATTTAAAATATTAGCTTTATTCAAAATCAATATTTGTTGATTCAATAAAACATGTCAATCTAACGAAATTGTTTTTAAATGAAGGAAAACATATAATGGTTTGTGGGAGTATTCATTTAAATGATCGCAAATCAAATACAAATCCTTTTCCCAATAAAAATTTAAAAACAATCAAAAGCACGAATGAGAATCAACAGATATTTAAAAATATTTCGTGTTCTCAAATTTTAACTAACATCATTAAAAAATATTTGTAAAGGAATTCAGAAATATGAAATCTCAAGATAGGAAGGTGTGAAGTTAAATCAAAAGTTTAATTTGTATCTTGAAATAAACAATGATAGCAATGATATTTGTATCTTGAAACAAACAGTATTCCATAAAAGTAATTAATCAGATGTATGCATTAAATATTAATGAAATGTCACAAAATATTCTTAATTCCTTGGCTCCATTTTCTTAATTTTTCAATTTTTATAGTTTTAAGTATTTAGCATTCTTTTTCTAAATTTTGGAATTTTTACATCACATTATTTCGAAGTAAAAATGCAAAACCGAGCTCCATTCCCAGAAATAAAATCTGTATTCAATGGTAATAACTATAATCTATTTTTTAAATCAGAAGAAATAACTTATGTCATTAAATTAGTTTCTAATTAAATATCTAAAAGGACTGCGTCTATTAAAAAGAATGCGTTGGTGAAATATAAATCCATAAAATATATATAAATTTTCTAAAAATATAATTCTAACATATATACTTTACAAGTTAGATAATAGCTTTATTACTCGCACCCGCTTAAAAAAAAAAAAAAAAAAAAAACATTAGTTTCGTTTAATCTTCTATCTTCCAAAATAAGAAAAAATGTTTGTCACATAAAAAGAAAAGTTATAAAATTGTTTCCTCCCAAATAAATTTAAATGGGTTAGAAATTATAAATAGATGCAATATTGTTCAAATAAGAGACAACTGGAGAGGACCTTCATCTTTAAACATAAAAAACAAACATTTTTATACATTCTTAACTTTGGAAATTTTAATACTGAATAATGATCAATTAAACTAAATCTGTGGCCCGACAGCACGATGTGGGCTAAAGGGCTAAAACCTATTGTGCCCATGTCAGTTTTCCCGATTGAGGATCCGGGGCATATAGCAGGTCGCGGAACCCCCAGTGTTTAGTTCCCAAGAATGTTTGGTATTCAGTTTATCGCTCTGCTAAAAAAGTAAAAGGTTAAGTCCACCTTGTTGATCCCGAAGATCGAGCCTAGGACCTGTGCTTTAGCACTAGGCCATCGGGCTTGTTCATTGATTTTCTCTTCAAGTAAACTCTTTCTGAGAATTTTAAATACTTTTCATAAAACACAGTTAAAAAACTAACAATTATTTCAGGAATCTTATATGTTATCAATTCTAGACGTAAAAAAGGTTGCCAAATATACAAAAGTTACTTTGGAATGTCCTTATTTTCAAATGTAAAGCTTAAGAATTTTTCAGAATTTTTAGATAAAACCTCCTAAATCATTATATGTTTCCATTATATTTATTTGTTAGACAAGTCATAGAAAGTTAGAACATTTGTAAGCAATCTTTTTTCTGAAATTAAAATTATTGTGTTGCTTCGTAATTACATCTCAGGAATAATAATATCTACTTTGCTAGTGTTCCTTTTTTCATTCATTAGTTAAAAGAAATACAAAATGTAGAAATTGTTTCTTAAAAGAAACATTGAAAAAGCTTTCCACTAATATTTAATTATATATAAGTATTCATTGTAAAAGCAAGTAGTTGGATTCTTTTAATTCCATTTTACGATTTTTCCTATTGCTTCCGGGAGAAAAATATTGCCCAAGTGTGTGCGAAGGAAAGGTTAGCAGACCAGCATTTATTTCCACATTGGAAACGTTCTGTTTTTAATAAAATTAAACAATCACTTTTTAAAATATCTTACAAACAGAACAACTTATTAGTTTGTAATCAAGATATATATCCGAAGTAGTAGGTATCTGACTCTCATATCTAGTGTTTTTTACAAATCAACCGTTACGTTTATTCAATCTAATACAATATGTGAGGCGTCGAATTCTGTATATTTCCTGTTAAAAAGTATTTTGAAAGAAACAAATTAATCCTTTATTTTATTTATTCTCCTGTTTTAAGTATATTCCTGCACGCATTGTGTGTGTGTAGTCTGATATCTTTCTGATTGTTGTTACAGAAATGTAACTACTTTTCTATTCCTCGCAATAAGTATAACATCAGATATCCAGGCACAGTTACTGGGTGTAATTGCCTGCTTTAGATATACAGTGGATGATCCGTTAAGAAAGAGTTCGAACTGCGCACAAATCGGACAACGAACACATTCACGAAAGATTTTGTGTATTCGGATCGCAAATACATATTCGGATAAAGAAATAAAACGAACGCTTCTCATCTCTCGGAAAATAATGTGCAGGGTTACCAAACCCAACAAACCAAAAATATTTTTTCATCTCCCTTGAATTATGTTGCTTGCCTATTAAACTTCAAAGTTCTAACTGTAAAAAGAAATTTCCATTAGAAAATTTACAGCCTAAATAGACCCTTAGTTTCGGATTTCAAAATCCTAAAAGAAAAAGAAAAACAATCGAGACATCGGACTTGATCTTTAACTCCCCGTACAACAAAAAATGAAAAGCACTAATTAATATGCAAGACTATATTCGTATTATTTTTTAATAAACTTACTACGAAATTATATATCCTTTTTTACCATAAAGTGGTTCTTTCTTTCCAGTTGAGATTATGACTACGCCACTTTATTACAATTCTAATTGATTTAAAATATCCATGACGTCAGATAAAGTTTCATCAACATTACATCGTATTGAGATGGAATCTTCAGTTCAATTCTTTGACGAATTTGCTGTCTGCCTTCAAATCGTCTTCTTCGAACGGAAGCAAAGAAGGCGAAGTTCACCGTCGAAGGTTTGAATATCATCGGCAAAGAGAAAATATCCATTCATGATTTTTAACAAATGATAAGGAAGAATTTTCTTTTCATAATTTTTACTATTTGTAAAAGTTTTCAAAATGCTGGAAATTTTCACGTATATGACATTTTTCGCCTTACACTCGCTTTGCGAGTAGGTGGTCCTCCTGCGGCGTCGAAAATCACGAAAATTATCTGTTGTTCCAAATAATTAGTTTTCAAATTTTCAAATCTTTAGCAATATTGCTTCCAAATTCAAACACGTTGAAAATAGAACAGAAGAAAAAGTAAAATGATTAGGACAAGAGGAAACATCCATTTTATGTTTTCTTTTTAAATGGGCAAGGTCAATTGAAATCTTTTCTTTTTATTGTAGCCTTTCCCACTGGCTGGAAATGGATCGACCACTTTATTGGCAGGATCCACAAGATTTATTTGAACTAGCTTTTTAGGGTCTCAATCCATTTCACAATGATAAATCGATGATCGGTTAATGAATATTTTGGACAGATGATCCAGTCGTGTAACAAATTTAGTTCGTTAACTAATCATCCACTGCATAAAACTTTTAAATCACTTATTTTAAGACTACATGTTCTTAAAACAATAATATAAAAGCTTATTTGTAGATACTGCAATTAAAATTATAATTCTCCTTCCTTTTATGTGATTTAAAATCACACATTACAGTTAATGCTATTTTAAATTTGCAATACTCCTTTTAAAATATAAGTCTATTTTCACGTATAATATGCACAAAAGTCACAAAAAATAAAGATGAATTTTCTTTAGAAAATGCATTTTCATCTTATAGAATGTGATCTGATATTTTAGGGATAGAATTGTGGCTAAATGAAACTAATATGACAATTTGTTCGACTTCAGATTTGATAGATAATTAAAAAAAATAATTCATATATGGTATCAGAAACACATTTAATTCCATTACAAGATCATGCAGATCATTAATAAATTATCTAAAATATAGTTACTTTGAGAGAAATTTGTGTTCATTTATATAATTTAAAATTGCGCTTTCTGCATTTTATACTTCAACACAGTTGTTCAAGTTTTTATTGTTGCACTTTAAAATTTTTCACTTTAAACTAAATTTCAATAGAAATCACTCTGTAGAAAACTTGAAAATAAAATTATAAATTTTTCCTATTCTTAAAATTCTATTCTATAATAAATTCTATTAATTCTTGATGTTATATTGCAAAGTTACTTATTTTTTTCTGTAAGACTACAATATTGAAAAGGAATTGCATGTGACTTCAAGAGTGTCAATTCAAATATTTCTTGGAAAAAATAAACATGAACAATATAGGTATAAAACCAAGAGGATTCTATAACAGAAACTATCAAAATTTTCATTGGAATATACTTCTATGTAAGTCAATTCATCAAATTTTAGTTAATTTATAAATTTTATTGAATAAAAAGTTTGTAAAAAATCGATTTCATTAAAATTTTCCAAATACGCTAAAGTTATTTTATGTCGAGACTCATTTGAAGTAATTAATAAATGGGAACGTCAAATGCCTGCTGCTTTGGATATGTATCACGGTCACAAATAAATTTGACTCTTATTAAAACACTTTTAAAAAGTTTAAATCCTTTTTAAAATATTTTGAATGTTTGCCTGTGAGGGGATTAATCAATTACACTCTTAAAAATATAATGAAGATTTGGAGCTACATTTAAATCTATCAACTGTTCTTTTAGGAAAAAATAACTATCAGATATCAGACAAAATATCCTTAGATTTTGAATATTAATTCTCGATTACGTAAGAAAAATATTTAAAACATTTTCAAGTTTGTTTTCAGATACAGCTTTTTATGGAAATTTCTCCTATCCAACCATATTTCTGATAAATTGTATTTTAGTATATTAAATTCAGTACACATTAAGCAATAAGAAATATGTGAAAAAAATATATAATTGCTAATTATTTTTCAATAAAATCTACTAATAAATATACATAAGATAAAACATGAAAAATATTGAAACCAGAATTATAAAATTGGAGAAAATACTAAAATATACGATGCAAATGACAAGAAGAAGGTATAGGGACCACGTCTTCTTCATCAAGATGGAGATAGCCATCTATGCAAAATGAACTCTTTTCTGGCATGCTCGAAAGACAAATGTCTAAATATCTTCGAGCAATTCCCCCATTTAGTTAAAAAATTAGAATAAATTTGTATGCAGAAAAGTAAAAATACTCACAACAGATGAAACATGCATACAGTAGAAAACATAAATACAGTAGAAAAATACATAATATCAAGGTCAGTAAATCAGACATAATTTATATTAGAATAGTAGGAGAGTTGCCAAAAGTAAATTAGAATTTAGAATAAAGAAATATTGCCAGCAGTAATTAAATTCAAAAAGTTAAAGTGGTTTAGGAACATGTAGTAAATTTGAAATTAAAATATGTTAAATGGGATTTAAGCTTAAGTTATGTGTAAAATAAAGTATTTATACACTTTATTTTTGGTAGGTTTTTTCAGGATTCATGTAAAAACTTCAATGCTTGGGTAGTCCTTCTGTAGTTGTAAAAACTACGCATTACTTCAATCTTACAAGCGATTCCCTACTTCCTACATATTTTAAAATAAAACGAATTGGAATATTATTATTTTTAGGAGAGCTATTAGGCGTTTAATTTAACTTTTAGTAGATTCATAATTGTTACAGATATTATAATTGCGATTAAGTTCATTAATTATAACGCTTTTGTATATTTTTAAATAAATATTTGAGTTCCAGGAAATTAACTTATTAACATTAAAATTAAATTGATTTGTTTTGTCGAAGACATCAATGTATGCACGAACATCTTTCCTGGAGTGCCAAAATGCTCTGTTTTGAGAGCTCTACTTTTCCTACTTTAATGTAAACGCCATTCACCCCAACCTTGAAAATGGAACGCCGATGATATTGCGATATGGCACAGAAACATCAAGAGGTCAGAAAAGGCAATCACTCAATGGAATTGTCAAATAGACATATGATCTAAAGCTAAAAATTAATGTTGGAAAAACAAATTTTAGCGTTTTTCCAACAGACAAAAAGCACAGAAAACTTTTTGATCGAAAATTAAATATCGAAGGTAAACGTATTGTAAAAGCATCCAATCCCAATTTTTCTGAAATAATTATGGATGCCGAATTGCGATTCACTGAGCATGTGAAGACAGTCTCTGAAAGAACCCTAAAAAAATTGAAAATTATAAAGAATCTCTGCGTCACTGACTGAGGTGCTTCTGTCTCTCTCTCAAAACTCTAAAGACCACATATACTTCACTTATAAGACCCATTATGGAATATGTTTCCCCAATATGGGCTCATGCTTCTCATACGGCCTTAAATAAGTTAAAAACTATTCAGGCGAGAGGTGCAAAGGCAATAACAGGAGCAGTTTCATCCACCAATAACGAGATAATAATTAGGGAGTGTGGACTAGAAAGTCTACAAAATAGAAGAAAAGTAAATATGATTAAGTTTACGAACAAAATATGTAGTCTTTCTCCTGAACATATTTCTCTCATTGCCTTTAGAGAACGGAATGATAAGTCAAGACTGAAACGATCTTCACCCATGCAATATGATAGAGATATCAGGGCAAGTATTGGTCTTGAACACAACAACTGGACAATCCATTTCTTTCAGAAAGCTTCCAATGAACACCAGCGTTAACATTGACCTTTTGGAGCCTTGCAACAAAAATGAACAAAAGAACATCATTACAAAAAAGGGACTCAATGCAATAGAACAATTTCCAAAAGAGGACTTTGTACATGCATACACAGATGGCTCCTCTGACAAAACTATCACCAACGGGGGTGCCTGTGTATTTTTAACTACTTCGGATGGTGCGTCTCACAAGGGAAAATACAGTGCGAGAAATATAGTCTCTAACTTTACCTGTGAGTTGAAGGCAATTCTGGAGGCACTTAATATTTATAAGGCCCTTTCCACTTCCAAGCAGTTAAAAGGCGTAGTAATCTTTTGCGACACAAAGGCCGCCCTCCAAGCAATTCTAAAAGGATGTTCTTCTACCACCCAAGAAATCAACTCAGGTCTTCAAGGTCTTCAGATTATAAACAAGGACTGTATCCTTCAGTGGATTCCTGCACACGTCAACATAGAAGGTAATGAAACTGCGGATAAATTGGCCAAGGAGAGAAGAGACCTCAACACTAGTTGCAATGATGTTTCTTTTCAGGATACGAAGGCAGTGGCCAGATACAAACTTAGAGAAAAATCCATTCAAACCAAACATCTTCTCTCTGAAATAACTGCAAACAGATCTACTATTAAAACCATAACTAGGCTGAGAACCGGACACCACAGAGGTATGAAGATCAATGGAGAAGGCAAAAAGATCTACAGAATTTGTGATCATTGTCCTGATACAAAGCTTACGCCTACTCACATCTATGAGTGTCCGGCTATTAGCGCCAGCCTGAGAAAGATTGGAATGCTGCTGATTATGATAGATCCGTATGGAGAAAACATCAAGCAAGTCGCAGAAAAAATTTCCAAAATTCACGGGCACATGTAGTTCGACTCTCATAAACACGACAAAAAAAATCAATATATGTAGCAGAATTATCAATAATATTTTTAGTATTGTATTTATTACTTTTAATATATATATATATATATATATATATAGCAGTGCCAATAACATTAAAATATCATGTGAAAATAAAATGCAGGGAAAAATTATGATAATTATTATAAAATTCACAGAAATAGATAGTGTGCGCATTTGCCGGGTCTGGCGCAGTGACGTTTAGACCATAAGTCCGCCCCCAAAAAATTTCCACCCACTTTTTAAAGCAATGGTGCGAAAATTCCCCATTAAACCCCCACCTACTTTTAGAGATTAATGGCCCTATTTTAGCCACTAAAATTGAATCCACTTTTAGAAATCAGTGGTATGAAAAAAACCAGAATTTTTCAACTTCCTTTTAAAAAGCAATAGCTCTCATATACCCCATTAAAACCTCACCCACTTTTATAAAAGTAATGGCTCTATTTCAACCAACCATGGATTTTATAAAACAATGGTTTAAAACTCACTATTAAAACTATACCCATTTTTAAAATAGTAATGGTTCTATTTTATCAACACATATTATCCGTGAAAAGTCACTGAGTTGGAAGGGTACCTCCTTCGGAGATCGCCCCTTTTTCTCAGATGCTGCCCCCTCTCAAGATCAATGGTTTTAAAGCCCTCTTTTTCTCCAAAGAGAATATAAATGTATATACTAGAGACATATTTTAAGTATTTTAAGACAATATAGAAATAAACAAGAGGAAATGAATATAAAGGAAACCTATTTGGTTAAAGTATGCACTCGCATCTCATTAATTTATGGCTTTCGATCAGAACTTCTAAAGCTTCAATCAATGATACTTTCATCAATAACCCCAAGTGAAAGGGTTGAATTCATCGAACGCTTAGGAAATTTAGAAGAAAAGTTTAAAAAAATAATTGAGAGTCTTGATGAGAGAGCTGAAGGAAACAACTGTCTTATGAATATAAAATAGAAGAATTCCAAATCTTTATCGTTAAATAGTTCGAAAACTATTAAAAAATATATTTCTATTTTTCCCTTTATGGTTCATTGAAAGGGTTTATAAATGCATCTTGTCTACATATTTCGGCTAATAATATGCAAACTATTTTTCTGTTGTGAAGAGAGAAGAATTGATCAGACAGAATATGCAGTTTATATTTAAAAATGTAACACCAGGCTACTTTATTCTGGAACTTCATAGCTGTCTTTATCGAAAGATGGATATCGTGAAATACATCGCCAGTTCAGGTGATCCTTATGCTCCCTCATCATATTTTCACTTATTGTTTGAAAAGCAGATACTAACTCCATATCTAGTTTCTCATGATATTTTTGAATGAAGGATTCACTCAGCTTTTGATAATGGGATATTGCTCTCCAATCAATAAAATTGGTGTGTTTTTCCATAAACTTCTCTGTCATTTTTTGGTACCTAGATAAGCTTTTCCAATCTAAATTGTTTTCATATATTTCCATGAAATGTTCCGACAATTTCTGGTATTTAGAAATAATTGTCCAATCTTCTGCAGTAGCATATTCTTCTATGAATGATTCACTCAGAGGTTAGAACTCGAAGACATGTCGCCAGTTAACGAGTTCTGCCAGTCCCCTCAAAACATCTTCGGAAAGAGTTTTTTAGAAAATTTGTTCCAATCTACTACATTTGCCATTTATTATATTATAATTTTTATTCACAGAGGTTATATTTTGTGGCGTAGTGGCCGAGGGCTAATGTGCTAATACCATTTTCCAATATATGACTCTTGTCATTTTCCCCAGAGAGGGCGACATTATTTACACGTATGGAATCAACTCATGTTTTGTGCTTCTGATTAGATTCATAGTTTTGTGATGTACTTCATGCTTGAATAGGCAATTCTTGTAGTCCTCGAAGGTAATCCTATTTTTCACGACACATTTCTGTACTACTTTTGACTTTTTCACCAAGTTTGTTTCTTACAGGCATACATTTTTTAACTTAATCCGACGAATTCTTCCATAATTTTTCCAGCATGCTCATCCTTCAATTTCCCCAGAACCTTTTTATTTACCCTTGGCATTTCATATTTTATTATTTTCTGGGTAATCCGAAGTATCAAAGTAGTCAATAATTTCTTTCATATCTTCATAAAATTCCTCCGCTTTTACATCGTATATGAAGCTGTCCGTGTACATTATATCCGTTTAACATCCTCCCCATACTTCGGCGTCATCACATTATAATGAAAGTCGTACATTAAACGCTTGGATAGATCCAATATACTCATCCCAACATATATGGGTTTATCAAAGAGTACTTTAAGTACTTTATTTAATTCACATGTATAACAACTAAATTTTCATCAAATATAGTTATACATTTAAAATTTGGTTTAGCTATAAGTTTTTCCGCTTTCTTGGAATCACACAGAAATCTGATATCGAGGCGTTTCCTGATATTCTCCATCGTCTTTCCGAACACGGAGTTGTTCATGAGTTTGTAAAAGTCCTTTTAAAAATTGTTAGTTGCCTTGTTCCCCATCTGAGAGTTTAGGTCTATATTCTTCTGTAACCTATTGGACTGGTTGAATTCCAATACTCTATGCACCTTTTTCAACTTTAGCCCTAGCTGTAAATATTGTTTAAGAACCCTGTAATGGATGACGTATCACTCTTTGTCATACAGGGTTGTTAGAAGTTTAGAATGCTTCGAACCATCGAGTATTCTGTTCTCAGGGGATAATGGTAAGTCCGAGTGGAGATTATGCAAGTATTCAGGATAGTTCAGATCACTCTCTAGAATGTGTCCTTTATCTGCGTCATCTGCTATTTTGGTCACATCAATATCAGCATTCCCCCACTTGAAACCGCCATATGGCAGGAATTGGTTCATTACCCAACCATAAAGGTTGTTGGCGTCTAGGTTCGTTAGAAAACTAGATTCCATAGTTTTATCATAGTCTTTAATATATTTATTATTAGCTCTCCCATATCTGTTACAATACTGAGATACACCTCCTCTTGTGCCTTTTCCTAGCATAAGTACCATATCATAATTGCTTAATAGCTCCAACTCTATACCAGTGGACTTTGACATAGCATCCCAACAGAGCTCAGAAGCAGTGAAATACCATGCAGGATCCAGTTTATAGGTCTTACTGCAGGCATCCATAAAATGCTTTATAATATCAGTCAAGATCAGTACATCATATAAATCGGAATATTCACCTAAATTTTTGATGTTGAAGACATTCCATACTCTCTCGGCGTATTTATAAACCTCTTGAGATATAGTTGACTCAGTCATTCTATTGTAAAAGTCTTCTTGTGAGGGCAGCTTGGTTTCTTCGCATTTTCCAGAGGAGTCCATGAAATCGTATGAATATACACCTTTTTGGGTAACAAGGTGTAGCTTGTCCTTGGGGAAGTATTCAGCAGTCTCTCTGAACTATTTCAATTTTTTCGCTAAACTATCGAGGCTGCTGGCTGTGAACCGAAATGAATCATTAAATCTCAATTTTATTCCTGGGAGTTTTTCTTACCTTTACCAGTTTCTACCATTTTTGCCCCCACTTCTTTGCTGAATGAGATACATTTTTCTTCGGTGTTATGTATGACGTCAATGTCTCCATTATCCCCCTTAGTTCTCTTATAAGCACGTGTGATTCATATCCGGATAACTCATGGATAAAAGACGGGATAAAGGAAGGGTTTCGATAGTGTAGGTTACATAGATTGTAAGGCGGACCCCTGTAGTTTGATTCACATTTTGACGGATCCAGTAAATGGTCATGATCTCTCACTTTTTGATAGTCCAATTCATCATTTGTTGAATAGGGGGATGGTTCTGTTCTGATATTCGACTCGCAGATATGGCATATATTAGTCATTTGGAAATGTTCCTCATCTTTAGCGGTCATTTTGATTGGATGTTTTTATCGTAATTTTTTCTTTATCATTAAGGCTATCGACTTCAACTCTTTATAAAATACTTGCGTAGCATTCGGCCCTCGATACGTAAAGGGTGGCATATAGCCATCATGTTTATATTTGATGTAAATACAGAAACTCATTGGTTCATGCTTTTGGTATTTTTGCATGTACGATGCGCTTCCATCAGGTTGACAGGTATTCATCCTAGTCGTTAAACATTCAAAATCTGCATTTATCGTAAAAGGTACTCGTAATGATTTATGATAATTTTTGAACTTTAAGGAATCACCTTCTTTAAGCATTGCTATTTTAACAGCCTTATTTTTCATACAATCCGTTTCATGTTTCTGCAGATCTTCCTCAGTGGGATAACAGGCAACTTTCACAGGGATACACTCTTTTGCCATGTTTACTTAATTGAGCACTTATAAATTTTGACATGTCTTTTATCCAGCAATAGTGGATGCCCACTTCTTCGTTTTCTTATGTAAAGCAAATTAACATGTCTCTCAACCTTATTTTTAGTTATCCTCAATGATTACATGTCCTTGCTTTTAGTCTCGATAGATTATACATTCACCGATATACACTATTCATTTTATCAAACCTTTCAAGTATCCTATCTTCCATTTTTACTGAAAATTCAATACCCTCGAACTTTAGCTCATTTTCGTAATGCTTATACTTGGTGACACTTTGGGCATCTTTTCCCACTGGGTGCAGTGCAGAGAGTATTGCCCACGAAACACTTATTATCCTCATTTTGTACGTTAATGACTGCTTTTTTAGCTTTAATTCTTTTAGGCAGATCAATGTAGGATGTCCCTCTCAGCGGGTTAAACTTATTGATTTTTACCTCAATGCTTTTAATTCTGGCAAGTGTCCAGCCTGAACTTCTTGCAACAAACTCCTCCATCATTGTCAATAGTTTTTGGATAACTGATCTGTGATAAGCTACCTAATCAGTTGATTCTAAGTTGACTTCATTTTCCGTTTTGAAGTTTTTCTCCATCTCTTCCATCTTTCCCTCTTTCATAATCGCAAAGGAACTGGAAATTAACCTTCAGAACATGCAACCTCTTCAGATGTTTTGTGATAAATCCCCGGACTTGTGATTAAATATCGTTCAAAAAGTCTTTGAGAACATCAGATTGTGCTCGTTTTGGATGTCACGTCTTCAAACGAGATTTATAGGCCGTCTCAACTTTATGGGGGGAATATAGCCTTCTCTCCCGAGTATCTGAAAACAGGTCTGAATCAAATTCGAAGTGACGGTTGATAAATGCGCTCTCAATGTATGCTATGTTGTCTGCCTTCCTTCCTAATTTGGAATAGCCTCTAATACCACGCGTCTGACAAAATTCATGCAATTGGTTAACGATCATGTGATTCAGGCTCTCCATATTATTAAAATCATCCTCCTGGCAGGTGGTTGCTTTCTTGGGCTTATAGTTTTGATGAACTTTAGTTTCCAAGTGCTTATTTATGCTAGATTCCTTATATAACTTACCACAACACCTGATTTTAAGTACCCTTTTCTTCTTGGACTTGCTAAACAAGTCATTATCGAAACTGGAAAAGCCATTATGATATTGAATGAGCTCAATCAATTCCGACTTTTTAAGTTTCGAGTATCTTCGAATATTATTTTCCCGACAGTAGTCTTGCAACTGCCGAACGGTTTTTAGATTCCATCTTTATTATATCTTTATACATATATATATATATATATATATATATATATATATATATATATATATATATATATATATATATATATATATGGTACCATTAAAATGCAACCTTCCGCTCCCAAACTGAATAAATTAAATTACCTGCTTTTCATTGTTTATGGTATTTATTGCTTCTATTAACTCTTCATCAATGGATGGTTGAGCCATCTAACGAAATCTTGCATGATTTAAAGACGACTCCTTTTTTCTTCAATTCATATCTAACTCTAACAAAGAGAGTTCTTGAGTTGGGGTGACTGGGGAGATCCAGTAGGATAGAGACTTCTGTATACAAAGAGCGTTGGTGTTTCAACACACCTCTAACAGGAACGTCTTAAGCTCTTATTGAGTAGTAGGGGTAGGTTTCATCGTTGCGCTTAATAAGAATAAATCGTCCTCGGTTATACTTTTCTACAGGCTGGAGTGCACGGTCTTCGAGTGAAATTTCTAGCTTCTGTTGGATCATGCCCTTTAATGCATTAGATGTTTCATTTTATCTTCGATGTCTTTCAGCTTTAGTTCAAACTCATTTTTGTCCATCATCTTATACTCATTTACAAAGTAATTGAGGATAATTCTGTTGCACTTGTCGTAGAACTCGAGCGAAATCCAGGAGAAGATATCGAGTATTAGTTCTTGTCGGACATATTGACCTGTGATCTGTCTATTCAGATGATCGTTGTTTGTTAGCTTAACTTCGTAAAGGATGACCATGGGATCAGGTTGGCATCTTTTACTTTCATAGTATTTTATTAAACATTTCGAACGTTTAGTTTGTTTCCAGTGATAAAACTTTTTACCTCCAAGTTGACAGAGTTTTGTTGCATTAAAGCATCCTGTGTTCTTATCAATAACCAACTTAAAGTCGCTAAATTACCCATACTAAAAGTTATCCTTGATTTGCTCATAACATACATTGATCAAAGATTTATTTTTATCATCATTATTATTATCATCATCTTTTTACATACTAAACCCCTGTTTCTTTAAGTGCTTAAAATATTAAACAGTTAAATTTAAAAGACGTTAAAAGGAAGACTTTTAATAATAAATGTCAGACGAAATGAAGGAAGTGATGGAAATATTAAGATGCTTTGGTCTAGACAACAAAGTGTCTTCAAAAAACTTGACACAAGAATGTGATCATAAATATATAACAAAAGATGATTATGAGTTTTCCATTTGTATGACATGTCATGAATAGCTGAGATACAATCCTAATAAACGTCCTCTAGATCGAAAGCAAGTATATTTGATGATGAAGATGTAACAGAGGAGTCAAAGCAGAGTGAAAAATCTTACTAAATGGTTAAATGGGCTTAATATCTCCTTAAAAGATGTGATTTCGGTTGAATTTTTTAAATTTATCCATAAATATGAAGAATTCTTTCCAGAGCGGAAAAACTTATTCAGCAAAGAAAACATTTTATTACATCTGTTGCAGAAAAGAGATTTTCAGGTACCGCTTAAGTTACCTAAAATGAAGAAAACGCTTGATCAGAATGAAGAAATCTGTCGAACCGTTTTCGAAGCTTTAAACTGGATTTTTCAATATCTTTTGTCAGCTATTAAAAATTAACAAAATTTTTCTTATCTATCCAGCTACTCTCTTGATAACCTAACCACTGCACCAGATATTTATTCCCCACCTTTTTGAGAATTTCTTTAATTTTGTTCACATTGTCTTTCTTATCATACCGTACCAGCTCGTTTTCATAAACGGTTTCTTTTACATACTCATCGTTTAAATCCTTTATTCTATAAGTGACTGGATCGGTTTCTAAAACCTCAGAGATGACGAATATTTTTTCTGTAAAGGTTGCCTGAAAATTTCTTCTAAAAGTCGCTTTATATATTGATATTAGAACTTTATCTCCTATTTGGTATTTGGGCTTATGTATGAACTTTTCTTTAAACAAATTGCAGTAGACTTCACCACTGTTTTCTTCTAGACTGCCCTCAACCGGCATCATCTTTATACTTCTGTGTAAGAGTTGTTATAATTGTTTACTAACTGATCCAATACATCTATATATTTATTGGTATTGTTAGCCATTAAATATTTCCGAATTTTACGGTTTAGAGTTCTTTTGAATCATTCCACAACGGAGCATATGATTTCAACGTTTTCAGTAGTGAACCAGTGGATATTGTTCTCTTTAAACAGAAGCTGTGTCTCTTTGTTAATGAACTTGGACCCCTTGTCAGTCTGGATTTTAGAAAGTATTACAACTTTATAAATATCTTCTTAAATGCATTAGTCACTTTTTCTTCCATTTTTCTACGAATCGGCACAGCCCAACCACATTTGTTGAAAATGTTTATGACTGCTAACAAGTAGTTGTAGCCATCATTCGATTTTGAAAATGGCTCTAAAAATAACAAATCTCCTTGCCATTGATCATCAATGTGTGATACATAAGTTCTCCTTCTTTTAAACTTACTGATGAGGGGTTTATGTTTTGTGTAAACATCTTGTTGACGTAAGAAATCTAAGACTTTTTTTTTCGACTTAAACATGTTTTTCTACTGAGTTCGTTTATCCCGCAATATCCAATCTCTGGATTGTAATAAACTTTTTGGGGTCCTCAGTTAGCCCTTTAGCGGTAAAAAACGACTCTTTTTTGAACCACAAACCATGCAGATCCTTTCATCACAGGTCTGCCGTTTTTAGAGGTAGCGTGCTGTACGTCTTTAGTCTCAGCGTGGTTTTTAAATTTTAAGCAGTATATTTTTGAGCCCATTCCAAATGTCTTCTTTGCTTTGATAATTGGCTTCACAACAGCTCTATCTAACCTTTCACGAGAGTTGGATTGGGAATATCTTCTAGTTCCTTTATCATATTTGAGTCACGCAACTTGTTTCTTTTTTCGGGTCTTTGTTTTTGCGGTAAAGCCTCATGTTTATAAGCAGCTTCACTCACTCTATTAATGGGCTTACACCATTCTTTGTATGTCAAATCCAGATTTAATCTAGTTTTACCTCTGAGCAGTTGAGTACCTGACCCTGTAAATTGGTGACCAAGTAGATGCATTTCAAAGGGTGATTTTCTTTCTTTCTTTATTTATTTATATGTAAAAAATTATTTACTCACATATTCATGGCCGTTCAGCAGTGTTTGTTTCATGTATTTTTCTCTGGGTAAGTAAACTGAATTGTTGATAAAATCATCCTCTCCACTGTACACCTCTTCTTCTGATAATGCATTTGATTTCAAAGAATTCAATAGTTGTTTATAAATTTGTATGATTGCTTATACTCTTCATTCCTTTCCACAATATTCCTGGACTTATCGATAACTTCAACTATACCGGCACATAAACTCAGAGCAGCTAAGGGTACCATTGCAAAAGCGGATAAACAAAATGAACTGCAGTGGAACTTTGTAATGGATAGTGAAACCTCTATCTTATGATAATGGTGGTAGCTCTTTCTATACACGTGAATTTTCTTCCGTAATTATTCTTCCATCGTTATTTATAGTGATGAAATATCTTTCCGATATCTCAAGGACGCATTCATTAAATCAAGCATAAAATTATCATATGATTGTTGCATGCACTTTTTGTACAATCGATTGAACTCTTCTTTCATAATATTACCATCAATCTCTTTTATAATCTGCTGAATCTTCCTCTGTTGGAGGTTAAAAAATATTAAGTAGCTGCAGTTTCTCCTGATAACAATAGACGTTCTGTAATAGGATTGAGAGAGGTAAATGATTGAGGCATTCTTCTTCCTATCTCTGATGAAGAAATCTTCTATACTCTTCTGGTCTTTATCTGTCACACAATCATCAAAGACAACAAACTTTTTGCAAGAGGGATCCATATTTTCCACTTTTATAAAGTCTTTTGTATCAGAGGAGAATAACGTTTCTTTCTAGCTGTATTTCACAAATAACTCGAGCAAAATTTTCTTCTTCTTTTTGGGATATACTTTGCTAATATATCTTTAATATCCACACCATCAAACATAGTGTACTTTTCTATCAGTTTAGTATACTTGGGTTCAAACATATATTTAGAGCAAATGAACAAGCTATCAAACTCGAGATAATCATCAATAAAATTCAGCAATTAATTCGTTTGACCAGTACCCGAAGCTCCAACGACCAAAAGTCTGAAGTGCTGCTTCGGTAATAAATAATGCTCATTTGCATCTGCTAATTCTTCTGGTTCTGTATAATCTTTGATTGGAATCATCTTAATTTAATGTTGAAAAAAAATTCTACCAGTAAAACATATTTTGTTTTGAGTAAAAAATAATTTTCTTCCAGTAAAAAATTATTTGCCTATTAATAAATGAATGCTTTACTAAAAGAGCCAAATAAGAAGCTCAGAGCAGAGTTTTAAAATGACCTGAAAGTCTTTAAGATTCATGTGGAGATAAGAAGAAACAACGAACAAAATCTTAAACTAACATTAGGTCTCTAGAAAACATCTGAATTTCACAAGCCTGTTACAGAGAAACTTAAACAACAAGATGCTACTAGAAAATAAACATTTTAAGGCTAAAAAAGAAGCTGTTGATCAGATTCCTCTTGCGATTGAACCACCTCCAGCGACTGCAGTTATCTTCTACTTCGATAAAGATTTGGATGTAGAGTTTTTAGAGAAAAATAATTTTGCAAGACCCTCAAAGTTGTACAATGAATCCAAGGATGCTTTGCAATAAACTATCAATAGAGTGAAGAGTATTTATTTAAAATTGGCTCTTCAAAAAGGAAACGTTATGAGTCAGATTGCTCGAATGACCAAAAAAGATGAAGAAAGAGAAGATAAACTATTAACTAAAGCTGATTATTTAAGGGAGTATATGATTATATTAGAGGATTATCGAGAGCGACTGAGGTACTTACAAAGAAAGGAAATATACCTAGGTAAAAGGGTGGAAGATAAACTGGAAATTTTGGCTTGATTCACTGAAGTAGGCAATGGATCCAAGAGTAAAAAGTTACATGCTCAAATCATTGATTTACTGGATGCATTATTAAGAGAAGGAAATCTAAACAATGAGCAAGTAAAAGAATACTATAAAAATTTCTTATTAAATAAATCAGTAACTATGTAAAAACCAAAATACATTTAAGCGATCATCAGATGGCTAAATTAAAATCTGCATACCAGAAAGGAGAAGTTTCCCTACAAATAGATAGGACAAAACCATCTAACTATGGCATGTACTTAACTCAAACACAAATAGCTCAAATCGGGAAGGGCAAAAGAATTATTATTAGCAAGACACAACTCAAGAAAACAGGTGGCTTTCTAGCTCCCTTTTTACCTGCATTAATTGCCAGAACTAAGCCGTTGGCTTTAGGTGCCGCAAGTGGGGCAGCTGAATGGGGAGCAAAGAAAGCTTTGGATAAAATTTCAAAATCATGTTGTGCTCAAAAAAAACCCCACGGAAAGGGAGTCTGTCAAAACTGGGAATATCCAACATAGTAATTGAAGACAATATGAAGCAAGAAAATGGGTTTAGGGGTGTCTTCACTTCGTATCTGTTACCTAAAAAGATGAGACGATTTGAGAACGCTGCTATTAATTTGCACATAGCTACGGGACCTGGTACACACTGGGTGTGTTACTGTAACGATCCTAATTATGATTTTATCGAGTACTTTGATCCTTTTGGAGAACATGTTTACAAAATTCCTACCAGTATAAAGAAATATCTACAAACTTTTGGTAAAAAATAGGATAAAACTCAAGCTTTCTACAACACCCAACCTCTGTTAAATATGGTTACTTTTGTATGAAGTATAATCTCAGAGTAAGTTTTTAAGGTAAACATGTTGAAGATGTCTTGTATTCCTTTACCCAAAAACCTAGTGACTATAATGAAAAAAATGTTCTCTATAAATAAATGGTGTTATAAATATTAGATTCGAAAAACTCTGAAAAGTCAGAAGACTTTACAATTGAATATTCCAGACCATTTATGTTTAAGCTGATCGCTCTTCAGTCATTTTCAATGCACATTTCTTGGGATAATATCAAAGAGGAGACCTTTCCATACTATGATGGACATCAGGGTTAGATCTATCATTCCCAGATAGAAATAATATTGTTAAAGGGTTGAATCGTTACATACTGAAATTTTTAGGGAACGATCCACCAATTCTATTTGGTATACTCGAGGAAAGACAAAGAATAGCAGTCAAGTTAAAAGATGGATATAAGATTGGTTTAACAAAATGCAAAATCCTGCATAAACTGTTAGGGTTCCAATATGAAATATATGAAGAGTCTGAACAAATAGGAAAGTATATTGCCGACTTATCCGGAGGGAATGATAACATTTATATACATTGCGATGTCGCGGAGGGAGCCTACATTAATCTATTCCTTTACGAACGTTAATCATCCAGGCAGTCAAATCATAAAATCATTTGATAAACCTCTATTCTTTTCTGTTCGGATGGAGAGTGTTCAAAGAGTCAGAATGAGAATAACGAATCATAGAGGTGATTTCATTCCTCTCAATAAGCAAGAAGTACAATACAATTTTTTTGCCCTCTAAATAAAGAAATGGATAAACATAGACTTCAAAGAAAGAGTAAGAAGATACAAGGAAGATGATTCTTTTCAGATTCCCTTACTTTTTTACAGGATCACTCTGCATTAGAAGGTACGTCCAAACAGTTTGTCCACGATAAGTTGAACGAAATACTTTCAAAGAAGAAAAAACATGGAGCTGGACTGAAGTTTCTGTAGATTTGATTTAATACAATATATCTATTATATTAAGAAGAGTAAAAAAATTATAATAAATGAAAAAAATATTTGATTTAAAGAACACCGATTATTATTACGATGATGACATCGAAATTCTCGAGTATAGAGAAGTGAAGCATGAAAATAGAGATAGTTCTACTGAGAATGCCACTTACCATTTTTTATACAAGACACTAACTTCAATATCTTATATTCTTGTTATATTTACAACAAAAGCTAAAAATTGTTAACAGTAATGGAATGGCAATAGCGAATGATAATGTAGCTCTCGTGAATGGAGATGTTTTAATAAACGCCAAAATATTTACATTAGGCAGCACTGAAATCGAAGCCAACATTAATTATTCTGCTCTCATGCGATATGTGTTATGTCTAATTCATTTCACACCAGATTATTCTACTTCGGAAGCTACTAATATGCTTTTCTACGTTGATACGTCAGTAACGGCTGATAGAAAATCCTTGAAATATGAGGAGACTTTGGTAGATGCAACTAAGATAACTGAATTTTTCGAAAAATTAGGGACTAACGACGAGTATAATGAAAGACTCAAAGAGAGATGTAAATTTATTCAAAATAGCAAAACTGTCACTATATGGATCCCTTTAAAATACGTATTTGATTTCTTCAATGAATACAAAAAGGTCATCACAGGATTCCAAGTCAAGTTTGAGTTTCAGAGAACTCATAGTCAGAATATGCTGTATACAGATGAGCAAAACAAGAACTACAAAGTAGTTGTGGAAGATTTATCACTTAGGTTTCCTTATGTTAGATTTAAGAATTCAGTAGCTGCAAAATTTAATGAATTAAGATTATCAGATAAGCCCGTGGAAATAAATGGGAACCAACACAGCATTATAAAATCGAATATTTTCTTAAAGAATTCAAAAAAGGTCTTATTCCATAAATGCTACTTCAGACAACCTTGTACGTCCTACCACAATACACTGAAAGATATGATAATGCAAAACAGAACAACATGTTATTCGACAACTTAAATATGATGGAATGTTGGCTGATGGTTAATAATGTAAGGGTTCCATGAGGGTTCCAACTGTTAGTTATAGGATGGATTTTGAGAAAGGTGATAAGAATCGCCTATACACAGCTCTTTTAGAATCTGGACTCAACACCATTACCCCAGAAACAGGGTGCATGGTCAATTATTTCAATATCGGTAAATTATATCCAACCATTTGCTTTAACCTAGCTCACCATGAAAATTATACAGACACGAATAACCTGACTATAGAGTTCAACTGGAGATTGAGAAACAACACCAACAAGAACTATGTCTTTTATTTCATCTTACGAGAACGCAAGAAGTGCTACTTAAACATAAAGAATCAAAATATTACCATGATCAAAACATTAAAGCTATAAATGGTATTGAATTTTAATTTTAATGGTCGGAAGACTATTCAAATTATTCATATTAAAATAAAGAAATGACAGCATATTATCCACGTTTTGAAGAAGAACTCAAAGAAGGACCACCTGGTATTCCAGGAATTGGGTTTAAACTGACAGATAATGGTAATTATGATATGGAAGAAATGATATTAAGGAATGCTGGAGAACCTGTAGAAAATTATGACGTAACTACAAAATCTTACGTAGACAGATTCAGGAAGAATCTAAGAACATTCATTCTAGATTTGTCCAAGAAAAGTTTAGTTCTTTCAGAAAATGACCAGCAGTATGACGCAAAAGGAAAAAGAATTAGCAACCTTTTAAATCCGGTTGAGCAGTCTGATTCTGCTACTAAGAATTATGTAGATATAGTAGTTGACCACTTGTGTGCGAAACATAAGTTTACTACACACACCTCAAGGAAATTTTAATGCTAAAGGTAAAATGATAAATAATGTGAAGGATCCGGAATCTGAGAAAAATGTGAATGGACGATATTTTGAAAATAATGCCTTGACGCTCCATGGAGAAGCTTATAATGCTAAAAATATATCAATCGCACATCTCACGGATCCGAGTGTTAGCCACGATGGTGTCAATGAACAATATTTTGAAAATAATGCTTTGATTTTAAAAGATGATTAATATGATGCTAACAATAAAGTAGCGTCAAATGTGAAAAAACCTGTAAAGGTAAAAATATCGTGATTATTACTGTATTCTATGGAATAAAATTAATAAAAATTATTATGCTCACAATCAAAGAATTTCAGGTCTGAAAAGACTTCAATATGATACAGATTGTGCTAATAAATATTATGTTGATACTAAGACATTCTGGGCCTCTACAGATCGAGGAATACAATTTACGGGTAATGGTTTCAAGACTTTCCCGTTCAACAGAGATTTTCTTCAAAACTCTTAGACTCAAATTTAAAATTACCGCACACAATATGTATATGAAAGTAACGATTTTCTTAGCCTGTAATAACATGAATGAGAAACCAAAGATACGATTAGAAAAAGGTAAAGAGGTCATTTTTGATAAGAAAATACATGTCAATGAAGAATCGATCATTTTATTCGTGTATGGGAAACAGAATGATGCTTTAACCTTATCAGTACTGACAGGAGGACAATGTAAATTAAAACCCAATTTATACATCGAAAAATTAGAATTTTTTTAGCTCCATAAATAAATGGATTAACTTAATTCTCTACATAATAGAACCTATAAGGAGTTGGAAGAGGCATTTCTGATATCGAAGTCCATACTGATAAAACTTTAATTGGTTTGGAGAATGATTCCCTTATTCACATATCCCTGGGCATTTTAAATATGGAAGAGGTAGAATCATTAAAAGAGAAACAAATAAAAGTTATAAGTGTGTATAAGAACATAATTTTTTCTGACCTACTCAATATTAAAAACTTTTAAAGAAAGAAAAAATTTTTCTCAAATAATAAACACAAAATGGAAATGTTAAATAAATTAAACGCATTCAGTTCATTTGGAGCAAAGACTTTCAAGAAAATAAGGGAACTCAGCATCCATAAAAAATAACCTGTCACTGAAATCAAAGAGTTAACCACAAGATATGGAAGTACAATATTTGTAGAATTGCCTGATTGTCTTGTATCGCTACCACGAAGATATAACAAAATGGTGTCAGATTATTTAAAACTCAATGATTTGAAATCTCTTTTCTTTGTGTATTTAGGAAGTAAGGATGTCGGGAAGTCTAAACCAGCTCAAATGTTTCAATTCGAAAAGGAATTTTAGATTTTAATGATTTTAAAAATCAAATCCATTTAAAGAAGTTTGTCTAGTTTAGATTAAATATCACACCCCATTTTCCGAATCATTTGGTTTTTCTCTTCATGCAATATTTGATGCATTTGAATAACATATTTTAAAATTAGGGAATAAATTTCTTGATATTTATCAGTTTCTTCTTCTATACATAAGAATAACTTTTGACATACTCTTGCCAGATAGTCATTCTACAGTTTACACTCCCGTAGAATGCTATCATATCACCGAATAAGTCATAAATATTTTCCATTTCTTGTTTATTATTATTCACATTTATTTAAATGAATATAGTGAGGACGTGGTTCGAAAAGCTGCGAACTTGAGTAAAAGCGCTCGTGAGAGAAACAGGTTCTTCTTTTTCCTATCTCGTACATAGACTCTAAAAGACGTAAAAGATTTTATTCTAACTCTCACTGGATGGCAGCACGAACTCGACTCGGAATCTGGCATAGAAAATTTTTCGCCTCGTTTCGCTTTAATTTCTAAAGTGTTTTTGATGATAATTTTCGATCAGATAAATTGCAGTCTTTGATATTTTAAAGATTTTTCACTCTGAGACAGAAACGACTTATTTAAAGCTATATTTTAACCTCTTTTTGTCTTCGGTGACATGTATATATTAATTATACGTTCTACCTCTGACGGGTACCCAGGAACCCAGTGGCAAAGTCTAAGCTTAGCAACCGTAAGATCGCGGTTTCTATCCCCAGCCTCGGCTTGGTAACAGCTTTCGCGAATAGTGTAATATACTATTTGCGTTAAGCTCACTTATGGATCAAACCACGGAGTGAAACATCAGTGGTTGGTTGAGACTTGTGGTCTCTATACCAACATTTGGATGTTGTGTATGTGTTGTGTTAATGTATTCTCACTGCCGGCCCCGTTGCCGGGTCAGTGATACCGGAACTCCAGTTCTAGAATTCGTAAACAGCTAATGGAACAGGACTTCTGGTATCACTGACCTGGCGGGCCGTTTAGCTATTTTTTTTAATAAATTTTAGTGGGGAATAAATAGTACTTTTAATTTTTTTAATCCAACGCAGCAAAGAGGGTGCGTTGCAGCGAAGGGGATTCACTTATATTCATGCTTAAATATTTTGTTAACTTTTTAAAATTCCTGTTAATCTTTTAAAATTGTAGTGCTGTTCTAAAGGGGGTGCTCACCGAACGGGGTACCCTTCTGTCTCAATGACATTTCACTTGCTCGTTCCGGATGATAAAATAAAATCATTACTTTTTAAAAGTGGGTATAAATTTAATTGCGAGTTTTAAACCATTGTTTTATAAAATTGGTATGATTGAAATAGAGCCATTACTTTTATAAAAGTGGGTGAGGTTTTAATGGTGTATTTGAAAGCCATTGTTTCTTAAAAGGGAGTCGAAAAATTAGGGTTTTTTTCATACCATTGATTTCTAAAAGTGGATTCGATTTTAGTGGCTAAAATAGAACCATTACTCTCTAAAAGTAGGTGGGGTTTTTGCACCATTGCTTTAAAAAGTGAGTGGAAATTTTATGGGGGTGGGTTATAGTCTAAACGTCACTGCGCCAGCTCCGACAAATGCACACTACTGAAATATATTTTATAATAGCTACAGCAGTAAATTATGTAAGCTTTTCAAGAAAAACGCCTGTAAAAATTTACTTAACTGCACTGCTGGCCACCTTAAATACTACAGTCTGAAGGAAACATGCGAATAACGCGCAATTTTCAACATGCATTAGTGGAGGAAAGATATCAAAATGGTTGCAATTTCAGTGCTGACGCACATGATTCATGCCTATGTCGCCACATCAAAGCGCTATTTAAGGCTTGGAGTTTTCGATGATCCCCAGCTACCACACCTTATCAACTTTTTCTACGTGTAGAAGCTGCTTGATCTGCTGTACCCCAAGAAAACATGCAAAGTCTCTTTGAATCAATGCCGAAGTGTGTGGCAGTCGTGATCTCCAACAATGGCGGCAATTATGGCTACTTATTTTGGCAGGAACTATTGTTCACAGAAGTCTATAAATTTAATCATTTGATACTTGGTCAACAAGATATCTACAAAATAAATTTGGTTTTGATATCTTTTGTTTTTCTTGGTGTTGTTTCTTGGTATTTGTGTAGCCAGCAGTGTATAATATGTGCTGTAAAAGTTACAATAAAAATGTACCGAAAAATTCTTTAAAAATTACAATAAAGCGATCTGGGAAAGAATTAAAGTATATTTTCTAAAATGTGTATTAAAAATATACTTAAAACTTATAGAAGAATATACTTATTTCCATAATTACCAGCATGCTTTATTTAAAAGCTGCAATGATTTTTTACAATGTATATAAGTTTATAAAAATTATGTATCAGCTTTTAATGCACCAATACCAACATATATTTTGCTTTAATTGATTTTCACTTTGTTTTCAACATTTCTTACTTTAATAATACCATTTTATTTAAGAGCGATGCAAAATCCCACTCCCACAGTGATGTGGAATGTTACCTCAATTTTACTAGGGACGCAATTACTTAAGTCCCTTAAAAGTATTCAGATTCTGTCACATAAATATTTTGTGATTTTAGAACTTCCATAAAACTGCTTCATTTGTGATTCTCGTTTAAAAAATGGACTTCCACCTTTTCCAAAATGATTTATTCATACTTTCCTTCAACCGTTCATTTCCTTGGCAAAATATTCGTCTACATTCAATGTAGTATGAATACCTTGTTGTGTCTAGTAATTACGAAAATAATGTATAATATATATTCAGTTCTTACAGTTTTATATAATAAGTATATACTAAATAATTGATAAATTGCTATTTGTAAGCATTCTATATATTTCTAGGTATATAGGACTTAGCTAATCGTGGGTAATATTGACGGCCGACTAATGTCGATTTCAATCACAGGAAAATTCTAAAAGAATTATATAATTAGCACATTTACATTCTTAATAGCCTTACTCGGAGTTTTGTGTCAGCTGCTAAAAGGAATGAAGAAGTTCACTATATACTAAGTTTTTCCTGTTGTTGTTGGCTTATCCTCTTTAAAGATTTGACATTTGTCAGATCAACTCCAATAAATTGTTGACACTTACTAAGTTGTATCTATAAATAGTATCAAGGTTATTATGAATTAATGTACATGTTTGTTTAAGCTTTTAGAATATTTTGTGAGCTTATGCAGCAATAACTACTACTCCAATCAAAAATTTTGACAAAATTTATTAACTTCTTAAATTTGCAGAATTTAAACGAAGATGCTATTGAAATGTATCCTATGTCACATTCATTTCGCATTCAATAATTAACTTTTTACAAGTAATTTAATAATTTTATATGCTTAACTTGGTAACTTTAATCAGGATTTCAAAATGGCTTTGATACTTGAACGATCACAATAAAATGCAATAAATTACTACAAGTAATATTTCTGGAGATAATATATTTTTAATTGTTTATAACTCTTTATTATGAATTCAAGCTATAGAAAACAACTTTCGCATCTTTCTGTTATGAAACTATTCGAGTTTTTATCTAAATGGCACAAATTCAGGCATTCACTTTAACAGCGTTTGATTCATCTACACTTTTGACATTTTAACCCTGTCAAAATGTTTCCTCTGTTCCAAAGGATCATATAATGGAAAATTACCTTATATATACATACATACATACATACATACACACACACACACACACACATATATATATATATATATATATATATATATATATATATATATATATATATATATATATATATATATATATATATATATATATATATATATATATATATATATATATATATATATATATATATATATATATATATATCGTTGTTATTAAGTCAAAGATAATTAAGATTTTAGAATTGTGAGATGGAATTGATTTACTTAAGAACATAAAACTGAGAAGAAATTAAATTCAAGCTGTGTAATGCGTGTGAATCGGAAAAATAATTAAAATAAATTCATAAGATAGGAGAACAGAGATGTGGGAGAGATCACATTTTCTTAATTTTATCCTTCCATATCCCTCTTTTTTGAAATTCAGAATTATTTTCAGACCTAGCACAAAAATAAGATTAAAAAGTTATGCTATAATATAAAATAATCAAAGAGTGGAATGTGAGAAGTTATAGAATTCGGGCAATAAGGCAATTTTTGTAAACAAAAGTAGACCCTTCTGATGCTTTACAAGAGGCAAAGTAGAGAGTTTTTTTACTGGAAAAAGAAAAACTAGCACAATAAGTATTGAAAAAGCATGCTGCATATTCGAAACTAAAAATAATACAAAAAATTCTAAAATTTTAATTAATTTTTGAATTTTTAGCGAAGTATAATCACAGCTCAACAATAAATTGTTAAAAATGATGAAATTGGAATGTACGCAGTATAATTGTATTCATCAAATAATATCAAAATGCAAAAATTTTAGATGTAATCAATAAGCTCTTACATTAGTAATTAGGCTATAAAATGTTTATCCGAAAAACTATATAAAAGTCTTTTATAGAAAACTGGATGGTTAGCCAATATCGGTAAATATATTAAAAAGCTATCATTATTCTATGTGCACAGTTCCAAGCTGTTTTCGCGTTCAATAGTTTATAAAAAAAACTAATAGCATAGAAATAGAAATATTTTTTTATTTTGATGTGATGTCATAATCAGTATCATCAAACATAAAATTTACGTATATAATTCTCTATCTTCGTAAACCATTTGTACCAGGTGATAAAATAGAAACGAAGGATGCTATCATTATTACTTCAGACAGCTACTTCTACAGAGGGGCTACTTCAGATATGCGGATTGCTTAAGAAATTTGAGAGTGACTTCATTTTCTTCCTGATGTATACTTAAAAGTTTTCTTTTATTCCCTGTAGCTAAATGTTTAGTGACATCTGTGAAGTCAAATGGTTGGACAGTTTTTTATGAGTACTTAATAATGTGAATAACATTCAGATTATAACAAACATGTCAATCTCAGTCCAAATCTGGTTCAATTCTTTCTTTCTCAATATCAACGGGGTCTTGATGAGAAAATAATGCATTGATTTTGGAATTTTAGAATTGTGTGATGGATTCCATATCAGACAATGTCCAAATAAGAGCTTGAAACATAAAGTATTTTATGGGAATTTTATGGGAATTGTGTGGAAAAATGATTTTATTAAATTATGATGATAAATAAAATGGGAAAATAAAGATATAAGGGAACTTAAGGGCATTCCTTCCACGCCATATTGAAAACGAGCTCTAATGTTAAGTCTATGGTGAAATTTAAATACATGTTTTTTAAGTTTTATTATAGCTAGACCTTCACTTTTTGTAGGTTTTCAAAATGCACAAAAATAATAAATTATTCTGTTTTGAAATTTATTTTTAAAATTATTTTAGCTATTTTTTAATTGGCTGAGTAATTTGATAATATGCTTAAAACATTTATAACTTAAAAAAGGTAAAGAATTTGGAAATTTTAAAAACAGATTCTGTTGTAAATATATTTATAAATGTCATCAAAATTTTGTTTTACTTTATCTATGATAGAATTTTCTTTTATAACTTAAAGTTTTTCGCAAAAATTAGCAACTCCCACATGGCGGATGAATACTTTTTTGAATAATCAATTCAATCACTTTCATACTTCAGTCAACAAGCTCCTCCTCACTCAATAAGCTACCGAAATTGTTTTTTCATGCAAAATTCCTTTATTTCTCAGGAATAGTGAACTATAATTGTATGATTTACCTGAAATGATGCACAACTTTATAACACATAAATACAAATGAAAAAAATTAGAAATTCAGCATAGTAAAAATGGTAATAAAATATAACAAAGAGAGTTCAGAAAACAACGAAGAATAATCTATAAAGAAAACTTAGTCTTAGGAATTTACTATAGAGTGTAATCACCCTGACTTCTACTTACGTATTAAAATGTATTTTCCTGTTGCAATAAACTTTTTGTTGTTACAACAGCATATTTCCCTGTGCCTCAGTCAGAGTTAAGTCTAGCAGTTAAGTGGAAGCACCTGGATAGTAATTTTTGTACTTTAAAAGCGAGGATCAAGGAAAAGGCCCACTAAACTTGACTTGTCACCTCCAATTGCAATATCCTCGATTTCACATGGAGAATATTGTGATCACGATCTCAGTAATCTTTAGTGAACACAACAGATTTTCGATTAAGTCGGAATTCCAACGCATTACCTTTTGATTCTTAGAATGTCACTCTGGATATCCAGGCCACGATGGTGTGTAATTTTATTGTCAACCACAATTTTTGAAGAAGTAAGCTTTACCCTTCTAATAATGGCTTCTTTAAAGTATTCATATTTCTAGGAATGCTTATGTACATTTATTCTTCAAAAATCGTCTCAAGTTTTTTTGTGAATTGAGCTCAGTAAATTTTACTGACTACGAAATTTATTCACAGTCTTCACTTTCAAGAAATTTATCAATGCGATTTTCACGCTCAGAACGAACATTATCATTCATAAAGTACAGTCAGATCCGTATGCCCCTCTGAAAAACTTACATAAGATTCAGATTTATCCCAATATTTCTGGTTGATCACACATCCACTGTTGAAAATATGTAACGGCTATTCGTTATTCTTCTCCAACGCATCATTTATACACTACCAAAGTGGTCTTGTTCTATGGTGTTCAAGGAGTAATTTCGCCTTCCTTACTCCCATAATATGTCAGCACGTTTGAAATCTATTGTTAAACTGAATCTGGACATATCAGTGAACAGAAAGTGAAACCTATGCTATTCACTCCATTTCTGGAGTCCTTTAAGCCAGTAGAAATTCCTGTTCATGTTGAAACAGTTAAATACTTAGAACTGTATTTATTGCATAAAGCCCGTTTACATTAAGCTTTTTACTCACCATGTTTCAGAATGCAGTAGTTCCAGAGCAAGTTCTGGACTTAACTGGAAAATAGTAGTTGACTTCCTATTCGATTGTCAGTTATTGTCACATATCAGTTTTCAGAAGCAATTATCAACTAAATAAGAACTTTTCCAAGCATCTTTACAGTTAAACTGACTCAAAATTGTTTCTATAAAATAAAGACTGTCTACTTTGAAATATTCAAACATCTGACTGTTCTATAATTGGTTGCCCAGTATCTATGTAACTGATATCAAGATGGTGAAACAAATACAGAATTTTTATATTTGATTACTTTTGATTGTATAAAGCTAGTTAAGTTTGCTTTTCACACATTCCCTCAATTATGGATAAGGATGATTAGATATACCTTTAAATAATATTAATTTTGAGTATGATTAAGTAAATGGATCTGCATTATACATCCACACACACTCACATACATACATATATATATATATATGTTACGGTCAAAACCGAAATCTGGAGGATGTCAACATTCACATAATCGCTTAGTGTACGTCAGAAATATCTGCTAAATACCCTTATTTCTGACTTTCACCGGTGAATGTTGAACATGTCTAAGATTTATATATATTTTTTCCGCAATTCAGTCGCGATAAATTGTTCGCCTTTCTTTCTAACAGGAATGACTAAGAACTTAAAGCACACATACATTCAGAATGAGAAAGGAAAATTATAGAAGTTCAAAACTTATTTAATTATATAGTACATTAAAAATGAGAATTTTTTTAGGTGCTACAAGTGGGGAGAAATCTTCATAGAGACCTTCCTGTTTGAACTGTGGTTCAATCCCACTCCATTACTATTAGATTCAAAATGAGAAAGGAAAATATTAGAAGTAAAAAACTTAATTATACAGTACGTTCCAAATGGAGAAAATAAAATAATATTTATAAAAAACTTACTAAATTATGTGAATCAAATCTTATTTATTGCAACAACTTAAACTATCATGACACTTCGAATTACACAAGAAGCCCTTGCTTTTACAACAGCATTTATTTGTGGAACACTTCCTTTTGCAATAACATCGTGTATAGCCTTGCCGTGTATAGCCATAGCCTTGCTCGCTGAGAGAAGCAGCTGCAGCTGCTTCTCTCAGCGAAATTTATTGAAAAGAAATCTTATCTATGGAAAGGAGCTTTTCTGAGCAAAATTCTAACTGTTTACGTGTGTAAAGCTGCTTGAGGGTACCATTTTCATTCGCAAGTTTATAGAAGTTGGAGTCCTCTATTCCAACAACAATTGCTAACACATTTCGGTTATCACGGGCGATCACGGGCGACATCAGGGACTTGTATTCGTACAGTATCACCAATTTGAGCACGAGAAAACTGATTTTGTGAGGTTTGCATTATTTTGTTGCTTGCAGTAGAAGATTATCTTTCGCTGCCACTCTTTTTATAGAAATTAACTCGTCTTTTTCTTTTAGAACTTGATGTGAAGACGTGGTATATTGTCAGTCCTCTTCGATATTTTTCTTTAAAATACAATTTTCGGTTTGAACACCGCTCAAATTTTTTTCAGAAGTAATACCAGTTTCTTCAAGCTGTTTTTCAGTTTCAAAAGTATTCTGGATTTCTTCAAGCTGTTCCTCAGTTTCGATACTTGCGATTTGTTTGCTAGGAAAAAAAAGTTGTTTTGCCTCTTTTCGCTTTAATGCCAAACATGGCTTCATAAGGACTTTGGTGCATTCTTTCGTGGTATGTAGTGTTCTTGGAAAATTGAACAAAGGGTAAACCTTCTGATCATTTATTTGTATTGTTATCGTTCATCCATGCAGTTAGCATATTCTGTATATCCTGATTGGCCCTTTCAACTGACCCTTATGTTTGATTCTGACGAGGCTTTCCATGAACTATCTTAACATCTTTCCACATAGCGTATATTTTGGATATGACTTGATTACTGAATTCTTTACCATGATTGCAATATTGCTGGACCTCCAAATGTTAAAAATATTGGAAGAACGTGATACGCTACTTTTTCAGCCCTCTTAGTTTTCAAAGGTCGTAGCTGGGCAAACTTAGTTAAATGATCTTGATACACCATTATGAACTTATATTCATTATCTGAGTTTGACTGCATATCTATCAGATCAACTTGACAGCCTGAGTTTCACTCAGAACTGATCATTGGTTTCACAACAATACCTTTCTTAGATACATTGTGTTGCATTTGACACTGTTTGCATAGATTTAAATACAACATTACAACTTCATATGTAATATTTTTGTATTTATTTTGCAACTCTTTGAGTATACGTGTTCTTCCTCCATGGCCTATCCTGGTGTGAGTTTCATATAGTATACTGAACAATTCCTTATTGGTAGCATAATACTTTATATTCGATTCTCCTGGTTTTAATGGTACAATTAACTTCTCTTCATCTTTAATTTTCAAAACGTAAAATCGCTTTAATCTTCTGTAATCCAAATGTGTGTTGCACTTAGTTTTAGCAGAAACCACTTCAGAAAGTATTTTAGAATACATTCTCGAGAATAATAAAGGCAATTGTCTTCTCGTTTACCCGCAATTAATTCATTTAACTTTTCAAGAAAAAGATCATGATTCACTGCAGTATCCATTCTGTATAAATCAGAAAAAATTAAGAAAACTTTGCTCTCACCATCGAACCTTGCATATACATAAGACTGACAAAGCTGACTGACTCCACCAGTACAAAGAATTTGGCCAGAAACCACCTGTTTGTCATCTCCTTTCTTTTCGACCCCCACCAAAGCATATCTGTGATTGTTAACATACACCGGTGAGGGTCCGAATGTACAAGAATCTAATGAAATATTCCATCTTTCACCGAGGTATTTGGTGTTTGTTGACATTCACCGGTGAATGTCGACATTCTCTGATTTTGGTCTTTCACGATACCATATATATATATATTAGTCTATTATTTATATTGGCATGCTTATACAATATATTTGTGTTTTCAAATTTCAAATTAATAAAAGATTATAGCTGCCTAATTTTTCTCTGCGAGTTTTTACTCTATTTTTAGTAGCCGATAAAGACATACAGAATTTTATGCAAAATTTGATTGATAGTTTAAATATGCCTTTTAGAAACACACACAAATATTAAATAAATAAGAAAGTTATTACTACGTGGCATTTTGCACATTCTTAATAAAAATCGAAAATTCCAAACGTTAATCATATATGATCTGGTAAAAAGAAATTTCGATTTCTCAGATAAATTATGCAGTTACAGCAGCAACACTCTTAAGAGACTAAACTCAAAAGGAATGACTTAATATATATATATATATATATATAACCATATATATATATAAATATACATCCTCTGCCTATATTGTTAAGTTTTATAATCCTTACGTGGGTCTGGATAAAAATGTTGAAGTAAATAAAATAAATTTTAATTGATGTAAGAAGACACAAGTTCCTAGTAAAAATTGATAATTTAAAAATAGATGGATATAACATAGTATATCACGAAAATATACTGAAATCAAAAACTACGGATGAAGAATTTAAATTAGAGGAATATTTTGCATTCATAAAATTTAATAACACACTAAACATAACTTTGATATTTTTATTTGAAATTATTCTGCACATGTATTGATAGATACAATAATGTGGTATTTCTTATTCATTTTTCGATTTTCTTATGTTATATTATATTTTTTCATTTGAATCAATTGCCCCAATATTTGATGCTGAAAGACATGGAAATAGCATGTTTAACTCCTTTTATTGTGTGTGTGATGCCCCAAACTAAGAAATATTAATTTAGACTTTAAATAAATTCCTATTTATGAACTACATGAGAAAGTGATTCTTATTTGTTATCAACGTACGAATACACAAGACATTAATCTTTGCTCAATACATACTGTCAACTGATATTGTACAGCTTATACTAAGGCAGTTTAAGCAATTATCAGGAAAAAAGACAAGTGTTACTACTCTGATAAAATAAGCAAGAAAAGAAACGCGAAGACAATCGTTGAGTTAAGGTCATGTGTTGGTATTAAATGGGAATAGAAATGTAATTCTTTGTAGTTGAAGTTACAGGCAGCAATTTCTTTACAAACAAATGACAAAAGCACAGACAATGAGACATTAGTTTTATTGTATATAGATATGAAAAAAAGTTTAATTTAAAAATGTTGCAAAATGCTTAATATTATATAGAAAAAATATTCAAAGTAAATATTCAATGTGTCGATGAATATGTGCGAGTCTGATTGATTGAATAAATGTAGTTGTGCCGTAAAATAATATTTAGAAAGATTCCATTTATTATGTGTTTATTAGTAATATCAATTTCATTCCTATATATTGTTTTTAATTACTTGTCAAACTTAACCTCACATTAATGAAAAAATAAATCTTTATTTATTTATTAACTGCCTATGTAATAAAAGTCTTCGAATGAATTTCTCAGAAATCGTTTGTGAAACAAGCATTCATAATAAATTGATATTATCTTATGAATGTTTCACCAACAATGGTTATCGATAAAAATGTGTATTAAGAGGTGGACATTTGACTTGACATTTTTCATGCTTAATTTTTTTCTCATCACATTAGCTATCGGCTTCTAGACATCGGTTGCTAAATATACTAATTATTCATCTTAGATGAAAACATGTATAATTTATGAGAAAAATAGCTCTTTAACAAGTTTATACACTAAATGCTTAGGAAAACATGGTACAAAAAAAATATATGTTTTTTATCTCGATCAGGTGGTGTTGATTTATCATCATCCTATCACTAAATTGTGCTTATTAATAAGCACGTTAAAATGTAAACACTACATCCTTTTTTCCGATGTGAACTTTCGAGTTGATTAAAGCAATTTATAATTAATTTATAGAGTTTCAATATGAAGCAAAAATCAAAGATACAAAACTAAATAATCTTAATAGCTTTATTTTTTACTGTTTTCGCAGTATATTAAAATTACTGTTGTGTAAAAAAATATAAAATAAAAAACGCACATTGAGTGACTTGAGGAAATACGTGAGGGTTAACAATCATTGTTTAATCTTCTTATTATGATAGGGAAGTATAAAGATGGATATCTGCTCGAACGCTAAGTTTGTATTTGAACAATATTTACTCGTTATTAAATACTATTCAATGGACCTGCTTTATTGCAACTTCTACTGGGTCACACATAGTTATTAATGATTGTTGAGTAAATTTAAGGATATGTTCTACTAAGATATCCCTTAATAATAGCAAACAATTCTAAATAATTGAAATAATTATATCTACAGCTTCAAAGACCAAAATAAAATTCAATAAAATAGTGTCTATTTCTGGATTAAAATATTTTGCGATTGTCTTTTCATGGGATCTAATTCTTCATAACATTAACTCTCTTAAATAAATAAAAAAACTGAAGAAACACGGATGCAGTAGTTATAAAATAAAACACTACCATTAAGTTCTAATGAAGAAAAACACTTTTGTCAGAAATATTAATAATAAATGCCAGTAGAAGCATCTCATTATCCAGCAGTGGAGAGCCTGACGGGCATACATTTTCTTAAAACTCTGACAGAAGCGGAGGCATAGTTGTCAGACCTTCGAAAGGAAGATAACTTAATCACACTCCTGACAGCTGGCGCAGATCGCGGATGATGCGAATTGCTGTTTCAATATTCGCTATTATCCATCACGTGAATCTTTACACACTTATCACCCTGTGTCCAATCAGGGTGAAAAGAACGGGGGGGATATTGAAAAGAATCCCCAAATGAGACGCAAGTGAGAGAGGGGGATACATGTTGCCATGGGTGACTGGATGAGCTGGATGGAACGCATGCGCCCTCAAGCGGGAAGATGGGGAACTGATGAATATTTGATGGGCCACCACTACGAGGGCGAATAGCCCTCATGGCTCACGTTTAATCTCGACTTAAGCAATTAAGGTGCGTATTTTTCCACCCCAACCCCCTTCCCCCCTCTCTTTAGGCCCTGGGTTTTGGATAATTACTCCTGTCTCTCTGTTCGGAGCAATCAGGCTGCAGTCGAGGAACCCCCTGCAACAAAACCCCGACCCTTTCCAAAGGATTTCTGGGCCACTGTTGGAGAGGGAGATGTCATTTTCGGACAAGTTTTTGTGAAGGAGGTTTCCTGGCGGGGAAGAAGTCAATTCAAAGAGAGGGGGAGTACTTCTTCGGAAAGAGAGGGAATATTCCTTAATTACCTCTATATTTAAGTTCATGTGGAATAGTATGCATCTTCCGGGGGATCGATTTCCCTTTGTAAGGTCCCGCTCACATTAGGATCATCTAGATAAGAATACATGTTAGCTCCATCACTGGAGACAAGCATTTAAAAAGGAAGGAAAAGAAAAGGCAAACAAATTCAAGATCTTAAATCTACTTCAAATGAAAAAAGGGAATATTGAAAAAATTATTTACAAAATTAAAATAATTAGGTTTCTTTTATTTACTTAACCCTAGAGTAGCATTTTCAGTTATTTAATATAAATAATAAAATTCAAGCAAGATTTTTTTGCTGTAAGGCGTGCAATGTTTCATTCATCATAAATAAGATGAATGATTTCTTGCACAGTAAAACACTAATTTCCCACCAATTCGTAATCTGCAACTGTGCATCCTGCATTTTATGAAATTCGTGACGAATGCCTCCCTGGTCAGTCTACCAGTAAATATATCCTTGCTTTTAGAAGACGCTCCTGTTCAGTGCACGAAGAAGAATACCTTTACGTTGATGCAAGGGTCTGAAAAGAAGACGCAGTATTGACTGTCATCACTTAATTGTGGCTCATAATTTTATTTGAAGTATCGGATAATTCTTGGGACATATTCCGTATCATAGCTAAAAGCAATTATAAGGCTTCAGCTGCGCCAAAATTAAAATGATACTTACATTTAATCTTTACCTAACGAAATTTTCAGCACAATTTTTCTGCTTGATGATGCAATTTTACTTTTTTCAAAACATTTTTTTTCTTTCGTTCTAAAACTACACCATTTTTTTACTAAAATGGTGTACCTTTAGAGAGAAAGTAAAAACATTCTGCACCATAACTAATGTAAAAATTGAGTTAACTTATAATTCATACACACTTAGAAATTGTAATTAACAACAATTAAAAGTGAATAAATGCTGTTATTTAAATAAAAATTTTAAAATAATATAAAGGTTTTTCATAGATATAATCATGTTACATTACTTACGACTAATAAATAACAATGTTTACTTCCTGACAAAAATAGATCAGAATTTTTTTTCAACCGAAAACTACATGTTCTGTCATATTTAAGAAAAATATATGATTTCATTAGCTTTGAGTTAACTACATTTTGTAACATTACACATGAAGCACTTAGGGTTTTTTATTTTGGAAATTTTCTTATCACTAAAGCTATATAAAGATTACTTGCAACGATTCAGAATGCAGTTTTAAAAGAATGTCAAATGATTTCGAAAATTTTGAATGAAATTAAATATTTACTTAATTAAAAGACAATCTCTTGATTCATAAGTAAATTCTTTTAATTTATCTTGCGTTTGTGACGACCCACTTACGAGCAACTTTAATTGTTACACTGTAGACAGAGAAAAAAAATTTAGTTTCAATTTTAACATATATGAGCATTGATAATAAGATAATTTTAACGTTGTTTAATTATCACTACTGTTATTTTCCTATTATAATAGCCGTGTTCTTAGATTTAATAAATACTCATGGGCACTATATATTATTCACACTATTTATTTATAATATAAATTCTATGATTAAAGAACACAATTTGTGACTCATGCATGCAATTTCAACAGACATGATTATTGTCATAAGCATTAGAAACAGGTTTGTTTCTTGAAAATAAGAAAAAAATCTTTATTAAATTATCTTTAACATTCAAGTGTGAAAAATATTTATTATTCACTATTTGTCTTCTATATCTATAAAATTATTCAAAACTTAAAGAGAAAAACTTACATACTTAGGAGAGGTCAAACTAAAATCAATGTAAATATTTAAGGATTTAATCTCTAACAAAGAATGGAACCACATGAAAAACAAATTTTGAAAAACAATACAAATAAAAAAGTAAAGCTGTTCAAAAGTATATGATTTTACATGCAATTATTTCCTGTTACAATTAAATATTAAACATATCTCAGTAAATAATATATCTAATATTATATCATACATTAAAACGTTAAATATATCAAGCATTACAACTTATCTGAGTTAAATATTGCATAACATTCTTAAATATACTGCCCCTATTTTACCTGTTAGCTGCCTCACTATGGCGAGGGGGTGACACTGGTCAAAGTACGGGTGGAGCATAGCTCTTGGCACAAGTCGTGAATGCCATTCCATTAATGTGCGAGAAATAGGATCCACAAATGTCGGATTTTGGTCCTTATGGACTCTGAATGATTTTATTATGTTTGAAGTGCCCTGGGAGAAGTCAGTCCTAAGAAATCAGGGTCAAAGGATCCTGCATGTAAACTCATGTTATTAAATATTTCCAACCAGTCTTGGAAAAGGGGTCGAATACCACTCGATTAGAAAAAACCGCAGTCATTCCTGTCAGAAAAACAGGCAAAGATGCCAGATCTCCTGAGAGCTACCATCCCATCTCCTTGACTAGTATCCCATGTAAAATAATAGAATTTTAAATAGACTTACTTTTCATCTTGATTCGAACGACTCGTTCCCAAAAAAATAAGTATGGTTTTTTAAAGGGACATAGTACAATTGACCAAGCTTTATATTTTTGCCAAAATGTGAGAGATGCTCACAATATGAGGCCCACCAATCACACTTTGGTGGTATTCTTGGATCTTACTATAGCTTTTGACAAGGTATTGCGCAATAGGCTTTTAATTAAACTTTAATTATTTTGGTATTGGGAGTTGAACTCTCCCGCGGATCTCCGATTATTTAAAGGCCTGAACTATTAGAGTTAAATTAAATAAAATCCTTTCAAGGGATTTCTTACTCATCCAGAGTGTTCCACATGGTTTCATTTTTGGACTAATGATCTTCGGTCTATTTTTCTATGGAATTGAAAGAGTAATTTCTAAAAGATGTAAAGTTGGTATTTTTGCTGAGAGCGTTGTTCTCTGACAATCTAGTCAGATATTAAGACTATTGAAGACAATATTAACCACACACTCAACGATGTAAGTGCATTTGCTCGAGATCACAAATTGATCTTTAACACTGTTAAATCTGTGGTTAGTTTTTATACAACTAATAGACGTATTTACTGTTATCAACCTACTATATTCTAGAATGACCAAAAACTGCCTTATGAGAATAATGCAAATTACTTGGCTTTTATTCTGGACCAAGAGATTCTTGACAATAGACACATCGACATGAGATGTAGAAATATTTCTCAGAAGAATTTCCCAGAGACATATTTTAGATGCTTAACATTCTAAAATATATCTTTGGGGAGTGGATGCCAATACTTTGAAGCTAACGTATACTTAGAAGACCAATTCTGAAATATGGGGAATCAATTTATTCAGAGTCAAATCTAAATAAATTAGAAGTAATTCAAATTAATTTTGAAAAAATCATGACTGGATTGAAACGTAATTTCCCAAACAGAATTGCTCTTTTTGAGTCTGACTTACAACCATAACAGTTTAGAAGAAAATCTCTAGTCTTAAGAAGTATTACAATAAGCTTATTAGTCAAAGAGACCAAAATAGAACAACTTGTCTCATAAATTGGGACAGTAATAACAGACTGAAAAGAAATGGTCCCTTATCTTTGGCCAATACAAATGATTTAATGTAAAGCACAAAATCCCTATACCTAACCCAATGATGGTTTAACCAGTTGGATGGAATCTGCTGGGAGGAAAAAATTAGACAGACACACCGCCATTGAACAGAATGGACTATTTGAAGAGAAATTGAAACACTGTGAAAATTAACTGTTACAAGTGAACATTATTGGAGTTAATGACTTGAAAAGTGTTGTTGATTATAATAAATGGGTATGAATATGTATTTAAAGTGAAACATATATCTTGGTAAATAAATTTAGCTACTCTAAGTCTTTGCGATGATGAGCAGGACATCTCACTTTTCCAGTAGTTATAAAAGTGAGCTACACTGATAGTTCCATTAAAATTTCAATGATTGCTGGTGTAGAACAGAGGTTGGGAAACCTCATCCTTTACTGAGAAGGTACTAGAAGGAAACCAACAGAAAAGCTGTTAACTGGAATCCTCTATATCTGTACATGCATCCTTTTTGTGTTCGCAGTCATCATCAGGTTTCGGAATAATGATGTCCTTGTTGTCAAGGTTGAAACTGATTAGGCTCACTATTCGTAAAAAAATGATTTAATGTATCAACCTTACCAAAGTGAAGCTCATTTCTTAAGATCAAGTCTTTGTCCTGATACTGATTTTGATTGTATCTATTTCCACACAGAGCTTCTATACTCTGCCAAGAAAAGCATCAACAGTCCAGAATTCAGGAGACAAATGGCTATGGAAACTATTAATCATATTCCAATTGAGGATATGCAAATCTATTCTGACGGTAGCAAACGCAACCAGGACCATTCTGTTACTGGTGTATTTTTATCACAACTCCTATGTCTACCAAAGTCTCAAGTTCAGAAATTCTGGTTTTTGTTCTTCTTTGATTTGATCCGAGCTTATAGCTATTGAAAATGGACTGAGTTATGTTGAGAACATTTATTATCCTGATTTTGAGTAACTATGGATTCTGACTCACAATAAGTTTTCAAGCCAACACATAAACAATTGGATGAAGGTTTGTAACAGAGCTGGAAGTTCAATATTGTATTTTATCTATTGGCTCTCAAAGAATTTTGGGATTAATTTCCATTTTCAGAGGATTCCGTCACACGTCGTCATTAAGGGAAACGTTATTGCTGATTCGCTGGCTCGGGCTGCCTCTTTGGAAACATTACAACCTTATTTGGCCGCCTTTTTGGAACCTATTGGAAGCCCCTTTCGAAGTATTGGAATTGCACTATCTAAGATTAGCAACGACAACAGAATACAGCATATATGAGAAAATATGCATAAGAATTACACAAATATGTACATAATGTATTATTAAAGTTATCAACAGCCATTTGCGTTTTTATAATACTTACATAACTGGTTATTACAGTACCACGACCATACACACATTACGAAATTTTAGGCGTCGGAATTGTGTTTTTACCTTTATGAAAGAAAAACTGTAAAATGCACTGATTATTTCCTTATCAGCTTCCATTTTAAACACACTATAACTCGCAACTAATAAAAAACAGAAAAAGTATATTTTAATTTATAATGACACTTTTCCAACGACTATAAATCTGAAATTGTTCGATTAATACTTAATAAGATATTATTTGCTATAGCCATCTACCGAAAAAATTTATATATTTCTTTTTTCCCAACATAATGTAAATCAGCTTCATAAGTCTCCTAGAATTCAGATAGAATCTACTGAGAACGATCATGTCTCAAATGTTTAGGTAGTGTAACAAATGCAGTCATTTTTGTTTGAAGAGTCACTTGATCAAAAAATTTTAAATGAAGATTCATGAGTTGTTGCATTTAGTTGACCAAATTGTGTCCAAAAGGCTAATGATAACACGTCGCACTCTAATAGTAAAACATGAAGTTATAGAGGGGATATCAGAATCAATGAGTTTCAAGTTTATCAAGCTAACTCTGCTATTGATCTATGTAAAAGAATGAAATCATTCGATATTTTTGAACACTCTAAAAGAGGGGTGCCCAACCCAAATCGGTTGATTGGCCGAATAAAAATTTACTAAACTGAGGTGGACTGCACTAATCAAAATAAAACAGCAAATCATTCAAAATACTTTATTATTGTAAAAGATTTAAAATATTTTATTACAATTAATGTGACACTTGTTTTTGTATTTTACTTGTAATTTTTTAATATCAACGGATAATTTAGTTGACGCCATCGGTCACGATTTCATTGAGTAACCGTTGCGATACTTTGATTTTATCAAGTTTAATTTGGAAGAAAAATGACTCGCAGTGATAAGTAGTTCCAAGTGCTGATAGAATGTGCATACACAATCATTTTAAATTCATCATTGAGGATATATTTATCATAATATTCAATCTTATTCCCTTAGCACAGGTTTCTTATCTCAATTTTTATTGTACTTCTATTAGCTCCATTTGTAAATTTAGAAGCACTGTGTGATTCCTCTTTTACATTAAATGAAGCTAAAAGTATTCTAAACATTTTCTTAAACTTTTGTATGTCGGAGAATCTGGGGTTGAATTCTTCGCGTAATTTTCCGATTTCAGTATAACATTTGAAGAAGTTTTTATAGTCATTTAACAATGGAAAATAAATCAAATTTCTTGACCTCAACTGACCTTTCTAAAGCTGAAGCTTTGCTACAAAGGCTTTTATATCCTGATAACAATCAATAATCAACTTATTTTCACCTTGTAACTTCTGGCTTAGCTCATTCGGTTTCTTTGTTATATCTGTTAGAAAACATAAATCTAGAAGCCATTGATCATCAGAAAGTTCATTTATATTATGACCATTTTTGTTTATGAAAGTTTCAATTTCTTCCCTTACTTTCTAAAAGTTCAATAAGCAGTTTCCATTATTCAACCACCGAATTTTGATGTAATAAATAAGCTCGCCATCTTCAGATTCCATTTCCTTACATTTTGGAAATTGGCAATGCTTCAATGGATTGTTTTCAACTAAATTAATTACCTTGACAACAACTTTCATCACATGAGATATATTTAACACTAGTGTACATAGATTCTCGAGGTAAAAAAAAAACAAGGACAAATGAACACTTAAAAATTATTTGAACTGTTTCCCAAAACTCTTTAGTTTTTTATCCAAAATTAATATAACAACACCGGCATTTTTCCAACAATTAAAAGAGCTCCATCTGTTGAAATGTCTACAAGATTTTTCAAATCTATCTGACGACTTTGCCTGTAATTTATGATAGCATCCTTAATGTCTCTTCCGATAGTCGTAATTTTCAAGTACACAAGTTCGAGAAGTTCTTCAGTAATATTGATTTGACTATCAACACCTCTAATAAAAATAGCAAGTTGATCAATATCGTTTATATTTGACGTTTCATCTAAATCTAGTGAGAATTATACAAATCTTGTTGTAAGTGTTTATCGATGCAGATATCTCAATCGAAATATTCTCATCAACCTTTTCAGGTTGATGAGACAGACTAATTTGAATAGAGAGATTTTCTGGTCCGATTTCTTCAACTATGGCAATTAGGCAGTCATTGAGCGTTAATGGGAAATACTTAAAAGTTAGCACTGACAATACCATTTGATTGGACAATTTGCTAATAAAATATGTATTGCTGGGATGTCAAATTGTTCTTCAAAAATTGTAATTTATCTTTCCGTTCGCTAAAAGTAAGCTTATTAATTTCTCCATGTTTTTGTCCATAGTGTCTTTTTAGGTTATATGATTTTAAAGTTGAAATTAAATGATGATAAATCAAACAAACAGCATTGTCTTTTACATTAATAAAAAACTAAAAATATTCACTTTAAAACTATTTTCAGCTTCAAGTTTTTTTTTCAGACATAATAAATAAATATCTAATAGAAATAAATACGATAATTATTGGTTTGATTAAAAAAATAACTTACCTTTTACCTGGATTACAATCACAACAAAGTTGAAAGTCAACCAGATTGCACTTGTTGACGGAAGAATATCTCCTACAAAGTTTTTATCTACAGTGGATTCAGCAGAACGCCTAATAGCTCACCTAAAAAATAGTAATATTCCAATTAATTTTATTTTAAAATATGTTGGAAGTAGGGAATCACTAGTAAGATTGAAGTAATGTGTTGTTTTTATAACTACAGAAGGGCCATCCAAGCATTGAAGTTCTTATAGGAATCCTAAAAAAACTACATTTTTACACTTTATTTTATATATAACTTAAGCTTAAATCACCTTTAACATATTTTAATTTCTAACTTACCATATATTTCTAAACCACTTTAACTTTCTGAATTTAATTACTCCTGGCAATAATTCTTTATTCTAATTTCAAATTTACCTTCGGCAACTCTATTATTATTTTATTATATAAATTCAATCTGATTTGCTGATTTTGGTATTTATGTATTTTTTCTTCAGTACTTTCTACTGATGCATGTTTCATCTGTTGTGAATATTTTTACTTTTCGGCATATATTTTTATATTTTTGTAACTAAGTGTAACTTTGATTTTTTCTTTTAATATAAACGCTCTTCGGGGAAATTGTTTGAAGATATTTAGATATTTGTCCTTCGCGAATGCTAGAAAAGAGTGTTCATTTTGCATAGCTGTCCATCTTCCTCCTGACGTGGTGTCTATACCTTCTTCTCATCATTTACATCGTATATTTTAGCATTTTTCCAATTTTACATTTCTGGTTTCAATAGTTTTCATAATTTATCTTACAGAGATCATTTATATCAAAATTTAAATTCAAGGAGCTTAGCAGCAGAATTTTTATTACAAATGCCAATATCAACACAACAATAATCTCATCAATCAAATGGTATCAACAAAATTCACAACAAAATGAAATACTCCTCAAAGTGTAAATTTTCTATATAATTTCAGAAAATCATAACTTTAAAATGATATTTTATTGACTTTTCAATAAACATACAATTTTTAGTTGATTCAGTGTTTTTGATTATATGAAAACCACTTATGAAAAATTTAATTATTATTTTCAAAAATAAGAAAGCAAAATAAATGTTCGCAGTGTACGTACTGATTTCCAAGAGTCAAATTCCAGAAGTTTTCATGGTTGGTTAATTGGTTGGGTTTTATGGCGCAAGGTCCAAAAATGAGATTTCCTGGAGTTAAATCAAAAATTCCCAGGAGGTATCAACTTTCACGTTAAATATAATTCTTTATTTTATTTCAAAAATGTTACTTAACTAAATATGCATATAATTATGTAGATGCAATATTTTTCAATCAATTATGTTAATAATAAAAATAAATTATTACAAATATTAATGATACTTTTTACTTGAAATAAAATTATTAATGATTATTTCAGAAGCCTTCAAAGGACTTACAGTTATAACAGAAAATTTTTTTTTAAATAATCAATATTCTATATAATACTGAATTATACATTGTATAAAATAATGAGTAATTTTAGAGATTTTAGATATTTCCAATAGATACAGATAGCAAAGATTCTTTTAAAAATTTTTGCATCAAACTTTTCAACTGTGCATGAAAATCTCCAGCAATGAATGGCAACATTGGTTTATCAGTTTGATAAAACGTCAGAAAAGGTTCTACTTCCCGAGCAATAAATATAAAAAAATTGCCTTTAGCAAAAAAAAAGCACATCTTTCGTACAATTTTACTCAATATCAAAAGTTTTCATACCAGGATTAGGATATCTTTTGCTTTGAACAAATGACATATATGTTTTAAGATACGATATCTTTTCAGGCAATCTGCTGAAAATACTTATATTTTCTAGCCATCGATGTTTGCAAAACTTTAAATGAAATTTTATGCCTGGGCCAAGACCATCAAAGTCATCCTTACGAGCGGGTGAATCCAGTCTGTAAACTACACTTGCTGCTACCTCTACTTCTGGAAATGAAGAACATTCAGGCCGTAAGCGTTGTGTGGAATGTGCATAGGCTGCAGTTTCTGACATTTACAATATTTGAATGTTGTGCCCTTTAAAAAATCAGCCACTTTAATGAAAATGAGCCCGTTCATATTCAGACTATCCATTGAGAACTGAAATAATCTTCTTGTTATAATTCTATTCATTCACTTTCTCAAACAAAATATCCCCCTTTGAATGACCTAAAAATTGGATAAATAATACCATGTTTTAACTGTATCATTATCCCAAAATCTTACAGGTAGTCCAATTGTTTTGTCTGCAGATGATTATTTAAGCTTATAATTAGGAAGCACATAATTAGAAACATTCTCAAATTTTTCTTTCAATAAGTTGGAAAATTAAGGTGCAATTCAAAAAATGTTAAATAAGCACACTTTATTTTAGCACAACTGAATTGCCTTGCAATATCACTGTTTGGAAACATTGCTTGAAAGAGGTAATTTATATTTATGCAAGAACTGTAACTGAATCCACCGTTTAAAACTTTAAGAGCCCAAAGAATTTCAGACCTTAAAACTTCGTTTGAGGAAACAAATAAATCAAAAATTTCAGAGCATGCTTTGGGCTCACATTCTATAACAGGATCAACGAAAGTGAAAAAGTCTCTTAAATGAGTAGATTTTTTAGCAGATATAGCTGACTCTAACAAACATATAAGATTTCTCTCTTTCATATAGGATTTTATTGCCGATTCACTCCTATTTGTAATACAGAAATCTTTTTTGCAAAACAGACAATGGGCATGTGTTATTTTTAAACCACCCAAAAGCCAATCATTGTATGGCTTTCCCAGAGTCCACTGGTCATTGAAAAGACACATTCCACCAGGCATATTAAAAAAAATTTTATTTCGTCCTTTATTTTATTAATAAACAAATGTATCCCAATTCAATTAGATTATACCAAATTTTCATCAAGAGAAACATGGAAGGCATATTTTAACTCAAAAATTTTATATTTAAATATTAACATTCAAAGAATTTTATACGATATAAGGAAAACAGCAGCAAATAGAAAAAGAATCAATTAAAATTGCCCGTCTTAATTGCGCAACATATTGATTTTGTTTAGTGACTACTTCACTTCACTTTACATAAATCTAAATACTACTAAACTGAATTGTGAAACTATTGTAGCTGAACTAGATCTTAAAGTGGTTTATACAAATCAAGAGTTAAGAATACAAAATTTAACATCTATCGTGCCGCCATCTAGTGGTAATATTAAAAACTAATACTAAATTCAATTCTTTGACAACTTTATTGAAAATTTTAAAACAAAAAATTTTAAAAAATAATTATATTTTCCAGAAAAAATAAATGCATCAAGGTAAGAAAAAAATTCCAGGAGTAATTCATGATTTTCAAGGAGTAAAGTCGAAATTCCAGAAGTTAAAAAGTTACTAGGAGTAGTGCAAACCCTGTGTTAGAAAACCCTCTTCAATCTATAATGAGTACATAATGTTTGTCGATATATTTGCTTTTATACCTGAAAACAATCAGATATTATTCTATGAAGAAGAATTTGTGAAAAAATGTATGTAATCTTATCGAATATCGAAATTAGTGCTGCCCTCTACTGTTCATAACTGTAATTTATATACCTATAATTATCACAATAGAAAGTATTCACAGGCAGCATTTACAGAATTTCAACCCAAGTAGGAAATGTTAATTGGCCAATATTATAAATAAATATAAGAAAATGTTGTCCAACAATATTACAGAATTTTAAAATGACCCCCACCCCCTCTAAATAATATTAAATGATTTTGTGTTTCAATATCAAATAATATTATTTGGTATTCCCCCATTTCAAAGTTAAATAATATTCCGTGACAATGTTATTTGACATTGTATTTTAATGCTTAAAATTATTCCATTTCAACATTAAATAATATTACTTTTATTGTATATTATTATTTATTATTGTATGTTGACATTAAATAATATTTCCCGACAATGTTGTTTGACTTTGCATTTAAACATCAAAAACCATTTAGTTTCGACGTTAAATAATATTAGATTTGACGTTGTATAGTATCCTTTTTTATAATGTTGTTGTTTAATTTAAACATCACAAAATATTCAATCTTGATACTGTGACTGTTAAATATAAATTTGCTTATCTTTCAAATGGAATGTTATCGTAAAAAATCTGAACATATTATTTTCCAGCACTTATTAATTTAATACTGAACGTGTAAGTAGAATTTATTTGAGTACATAGTTTAAATAGAATTCTTTTTTGTAAAACACTTTTCTAAGTGTTAACATATTTAATTTTTCATGTACTTTTAAAAGTTCGTAGTTCATAATGTGAAAATGTGAAGCACTAATAGAACTTAATTGCACATATCATAGAAGTGATATTTAAACATTCATTCTTCCATAAAATAAACTGAAATCTTTTAAATTCTTCAATTACCAGTATGATCAAGTGCAAAAGGAGAAAGGCTTTTGGGATTTCTTAATTTATCTTTAGTTTTGTGGTTAAATATTTCAATACTTTTATTTTTATTTTTTTTACAAGTACATGCCTGATAGTGATCAAGATGCTCATAATTGCAATTCTTAAATATATGTATTGGATCTTATAAATTCTTACATATTTTTATATCGAATTTGTATTTTACTACCAAAAAATTTGTAAAAATAAAATACATCTACTAAATGTTAGCAAGATTCGAATTCATGTGAAAATTTCTTTTAAAATTAAATCAACATTTCAGTGGAGCAAGTGATTTAAAAACTACTTAGTTTAGAGATGTCAGTCAATTTATTTTGATAAAAATCATACTTATAGTTTGTTAGAACGAGAATCTACATTAAAAAAGTATATATAATATAACAATTTAAAATTTGTAAAATTTCTAAGACATTTATCATAACCTTGAATAGATTTTATTCATACTTTTATGGAGCAAAGAAAATGACTATGATACACAATCAAAACTCTCAGTTTTATTTCAAACTAAGCAGATGTAATTAACAGTGTGCTTACTTTCAATGCAATCAAACTAACATTTTAATCAACAACCAATTATTGAACACAACACTATAAAATCAAGAATCCATTTAAATTTACTAAAAATTAAAAATACAACAACACTTACACATACATCAGATCTAATGGGAGGCAGTAATTGAAAACATGTATAGTTTATCAAATTTTATAACTAAGAACTTTTACTTTATTATTAATTTAATCCTGTTGATCCACAGAAGTTTCTCTTGGAATCAATCGCTTTCAGATGCATTTTAAAATTCCGCAGCTTCCATAATCTACGAATATGCACGGAGAGGAAGGGCCTAGAGAGATTTTCTTACATCAAGCCAGTTCATTTTTCATAACGATGTAGCATCTTACTTGCTTGAGATAATATTCACACGAGATAAAAATGTATAATGACTAAAATTACACAGGATTTTAAAAAACAAATTAGATTGGTTATTGAAATAAATGAAGATATTTTTTGTACCACATTTATGGCATATATATATATATATATATATATATATATATATATATATATATATATATATATATATATATATATATATATATATATATATATATATATATATATATATATATATATATATATATTAAATCTTATGCAATCGATTTTATGTTACTAGAAAATTTATTGACATCTACTAAATATCCAAAGAAGACTCGTCCCCAGATTTTTTTTTTAATTATTAAGTAAACATATTAATCAGGCAAGTAGATTTATATATTTAGTTTCATTGCTTCATAAGGCAAACATCGGTGGAAATCCGTGCCCCAGATAATTATTATACATTTTACGATTAATTAGGATAAGAATCAAAACATTAAAAGAAAAATTAAGAAACTGTAATTCTACAATTTAGAGTTTGTGTCTTTAACATATTTAAAATTTTTCAATATTTGATAATTTATTTTTAATATTATTTTTTTATAATGAAAAGAGATGTTTGAGACACAACCATAATCCTCAAATTTATTTCAAACTAAGCAAATATAATTCACAGTTCAATTCAATGAAAGTAACGTATTATTCAAAAACTAATTATAGAACACTGACAATATAAAAATCTAGTATTTACTTAAATTGAGTAAGTATTACACATCCACCAATAAACTTATTTAAAAATAAAAATCTACTCAATATAAATTGTAAAATATTAAAGTAAAAAAGACCGTCAATAAAAGTTTAAGATGGAAAAGGTTAATTTTTCTTCGAAATGTATGGAAGTTGTATAGTACTTCTAAGAGTCATCAAATTTAATGGTGGTAGACTCTAATTGAAAATAAAAGTACAATACAGTTTATTAAATTTATTAAAATATAAGCAGTATGAATTTTTATTTGCGTTATTTAATTTGTGTTATTGATTACATATTGTTTCTCGGAAGTTCAACCCATGGCTTTAATACTATAATTTTTTTCAAGCACCCATAGTTATTTTACAACATGTGTTTAAAAAACTATGCACTCTCCTTAATTTTCAAAATATTGCACTGAGTTGAATGATAGATCAATTTCTAAGCAGGCTTTCTTACCCATAAAATCTCAAAATACACAATTTTTCTTAATGATGAATCTTATTGTGCTTGAGATAAAAATATTTACATCAGATAAAGTTTGTAATATTTTAATGGTATTATATATATATATATATATATATATATATATATATATATATATATATATAGGGGTATGTTGTGTCAAACAGAGAATGTTTGGTAGAAATAAATAAAATTGCATAGAATTTTAAACAAAAATAAACTCTATCCTTAATTCAAATAACTGAAATATGAGCATTTTACTTTATCACATCTAAGTCACGGAAATGAAATGAATAGTATTACTATAAATGCATGCTTTATAATTAGATTCTTACTTTTGCATCAAGAAAGAATTTATAAAACTTAATTTTATTGAGTTCAAGGTCTTTATTAAATAGATAAAAAAAAAGATAAACACATAAAGCTTATTTGTTATATAGTGTGAGCTGGAATTTTTCTTTCATTCCAATCTGTAACTCCAGCAAAAACTTTTGTATAACACTTATTACGTTTCTTAATGACTGTATTCTTTATAGCACAAACAGCTAAAAAACAGGTAATTATAAATATTTCATTTATGTTTATTTAAAATTTGAGAAAGAAAAATTAATTGCATCAAAAAAGGAACTAAGAATCTCTCAAGAAAAAGTACATTCAAAAAGTATACCGAATAAATTGAAATTTTTTAATTAAGTGAAAGAGTTTTAAGAAATAATGAAAAAATATTTTTATTTTTACATAGAATTACTTGCATTTATTGTAATTTTATATATCATGCAAAAACTAGTTGCACACATTTGAAGGAATCTTCATAGAAATAGAAAATATTAGCAAAATCTTATTTAATAAAAAATTCTACACAGATGCAATTGAAAAAGGAAAAACACTCATACTTTATTATATACTATTTCATTTTTCTCAGAAGCAAAAACTAACCGTGAACGTAATATTTGTTTTCATAAATATCTTATTATATTTAAAAACATGAAACAATTCCAATATAAAATCAAAATTTTAACTATGGAAAGAAATCTCAACTTCTGAATACAATAAAGAAGCAAGAAAAATAACTCGCAGTACAAAGGAATTATCTACGACAGGAATGGCAAACCAATGGCACGCGTGCCACAAGTGGCACATTTGAAAATTTTGATCGCACGCACAAAAACAAAATTATTTTTTTATAAATTATCTTTTTTGACAGAAATGAATTAAAAATTATTAAATTAAACTTAATTTATGATATAAATTTGTAGTATTGAATACCTATTTTAGTATGTTAACAAAAACCGTCAAATTATACATTTTATTATGAAAATATCACACGAATTCGCTCGAAATGTATAAAGATGCGCATTAGATAAAACTTTTTGCATATACAGTTTCGAATTCTAATGTTATTGCATGTTTTTGCCGTCGCAGTGCCCGAATCAGAACGACAGACTGCATTATCATTTTTAGTAAACCGTCGTCTTTGAAACATCAGTGACTTGTTAAAAAATATAACCGTTTAATGTAAAAAGTGTATTTCAGTAGATATAGTGTTATTTTTAGGTAAATATTTTTACATGTTATTTCATATTTTATATTCTGCATTCATTTACAATAACATATTGCGTCACTACTGAAATTTTAATCTGTAACAACCTTAAAGTATTAAAAGTTACTAAACTTATAATTTATTTTGCATATTTTTGAATTATAAAATATTTTAATATTATGAGAAATTATTTTATCATTAAATCAGTGTAAACTATAGAAATAATTTTTAAACTTACCTTGAATTAATATATTATTTATTATTTTCTTGTGATGGTAATATTTTTAGTACTTTAACATGTGACGGAAAATATGTTCTCGCAAACGAATGCAGAATAAATTATTTATTTTATATAATAATGTTATTAAAATATATATTTCTTAAAATTTCTTTTTATGGCTAGTTTAATGAAATCGATATTATCCTATGCATGTAGTAGCAGAGAATTTTAAGCTTGGTGGGCCGCTGGATACGGTATGATAGAAAAGGAAAGTAAAGCAATTTGTATTTTATGTTCTAAAACTGTAGTTTGTAGAACATTTTCAGTAAAGCGGCATCATGAAACCAACTATAAATTTCTTCTCGATTGAAGTGTAGAAGAGCAAATGGATTATATATCATGTGCCTTAAAAAATAAAAATGCTCAAACTACTTCTTTAATAAAATATGCTGGAACTCAAACACCACTGCTGCTAGTTATCAAGTTTCAAAACCAATTGACGTAAAATTGCTACACCAAGAAGGCGACATGCTACAAACGTGAAATTTATACGAAAGGAAGAAGGTGCTGTGATATGCAAATGATTAGCTTTTCAGCGCATTCAGACAAAGCAGGCACCAGTAGCGACACCTACATTGTGTTTAAATGAGGAAACTGTTCAGCCGGTTCCTCATACACAAATTGCATTTGAACGTTGTTGCCTGGTGAAAAGTTGTTGTGATGCCTCGTGTAAGAAGGAGAAATGCGTACTAGCACGTTTCTGACTTTGATAAAGGTCAAATTGTAGCGTACTGGGATTGCGGTTTATCTTATCGCAGTATTGCTCCTCGCGTCGGTTGAGATCCAATGACTGTTAGCACAATATCGAATCGATGGATTCAGGACGGTAATACGGAACGCCATGCGAGATCTCAACGGCCACCTATCACTAGCAGCCGAGAAGACAGGCATATTATCCGCATGGCCGTAATGGATCGTGCAACCATGTCACGTGCCGTGAGTCAAGAAAAGGGGTCTTTGGGAAGACAACAAGTGTCTGCACGAACAGTTCGACGACGTTTGCAGTAGCATGGACTCTCAGCTCGGAGACAATGGCTGCGGCTTCCCTTGACGCTGCGTCATAGACAAGAGCGCCTTAAATGGTGTGATCAACGACGAACCTGGGCGCACGAATGGCGAGACGTCATCTTTTCAGATGAATCCAGGTTCTGTGTACAGCATTATGATGGCCGCATCCGTGTTTTGCGGCATCGTGGTGAACGCACACTGTCAGCGTGCATTCGTCATCGTCATACTGGCCCATCACTTGGCGTGATGGTATGGGGTGCCATTGGATACACGTCTCGGTCACCTCTTGTTCACATTGACGGTGCTTTGAACAGTGCACGTTAGATTTCTGGTGTGTTACGACCCGTGGCTCTACCCTTTATTCGAGTCCTGCGAAACCCTACGTTTCAGCAGGATAATGCCCGACCGCATGCTGCCGGTATTGTACGGACCTTCCTTGATACGGAACATGTTCGGCTGTTGCCCACGCCAGCACGTTCTCCAGATCTTTCATCAATAAAAAACGTCTGGTCAATGGTTGCCGAGCGACTGGCTCGTCACCAAACGCCAGTCACTACGGTTGATGAACTGTGGCATCGTGTTGAAGATGCATTGGCATTTGTACCTGTACATGCAATCCAATCTCTGTTTGACTCAATGCCTAGGCGTATAACTGCTGTTATTACTGCCAGAGGTTTTTGTTCTGGGTACTGATTTCTCAGGATCTATCCAGACAAATTTTTTGAAAATTTAATCACTTGTTATTTCTGGTATAATATATTTGTCCAATAAATATCATTTTGTTATCTGCATTTCTTCCTGGTGTAGCAATTTTAATGGCCAGTAGTGTACTTATTCAATAATTTCGAAAGCAAAGAAAAAATTATCCAAAGAATTACAGACATGCCGATGGCAAGGAATACAGTGAAAAAAAGAATTTTGGGTATAGTTGAAAATGTAAATTTTCAACAAAAATATTTAAATAAAGTCGTACGATTTTATATCCATTTGCTTTGATGGGTCTACCGACGTAACAGGATCCGCTCGCTTAGCTTAGCAATTTTTGTACGTTATTTTGTTGAAAACAATATTAAAAAAGATTAAAGCAACACTCTCACAATAAGAGTTATCAACATTAACAACAACAACAAAAGGATAAGACATTTGTAATGCTATTATAGATGCATTGTAAAAAAGAGAAATATGTCCTTCTAAAATTGTATCAGTTGCAACTGACGATGCCCTCAGCTTAATTGGACGGGAAAATGGATTTATAAATTTATTTATAAAACGTATTGGACACACAATTCTTGATTTTCATTGCATTATTCACCAACAAGTGCTATGTGATAAAACAGGTTTAAAAAATGTTTGATGATATTATGAGTTTTGTAACAAAATTAGTCAATTTTATATCAGCACGAACAATAAATAAAAGAAATTTTTAAGAATTGCTAAACGAAGTAAACTCGTGGTACAATAGCTTACTTTTATACAATAATGTACGTTGATTAAGCCGCTGAAATATTTTGCAAAGATTTGTATATTGTTTGGAGGGAATAAGATTAGTTCTAAACAATGAGAACATTATTGACCAATACAATCAATTATTAGATATAGAATGGCTATCAAAGTTATATTTTTCACTGATTTATGACCTCATTTAAATGAATTATAACTACAAGGTGTTAATAAAACAATCAGAATAATATACATCATATGATGTTTGACAGTAACAATAAACAAACATCCTATAGTGTTTGACTTAATTAAAGCTTTTGAACTCAAATTACATATTTTTAATCGTGATATTCTCTCAAATTCATATAAATATTTTTAAAAAAAATTTCTGAAAGTGAATGTCACGAAAAGCCAAATAAAAAGTTATTAACGAAAGAATTTCCAATGGAAATTCAATCCCTGATTCAGGATTTTTCTGCAAGATTTACGCAGTTTAAAGAATTTAAATAAACTTTAAAATTTATTTTATATCCTGATATAATATACCATTTAAAATTAAATTTAAAAGAAGTCCGTGAGTGGTTAAATATTAATGAATTGGAAATAGAATTAGTTGAATTTCAGTCAAGTACCATATGCAGCCAAAAATTTGTTAATTTAAGAAATGATTTAGAAATTTTTGTGAAAATAATCACGTATTGGATAAAATAAATAAAATTGCAGAAAATGAAATTTCAACCATATGGAATTCAATTCCTGACATGTTTAATTGTTTAAAAATATTAGCAAAGGCAAATTTATCAATATTTTCATTGACGTGGGAATTTGAATCTCTACTTTTAGAATTAAATTTAATAAAAAAAATAAATATAGGAATAGAATGACGGATGAGTCGAGCTCTGCATGCGTACTGTTGAAATTAACTAAATATGAATCAGATATTAAATCTTTATCATCTTGTGTACAGCAGTAAAAATCACATCAAAAACAATTGTTTTTAACGTGAATTTTGTTTCTAGCATATTGCTTTTTGTAAAACATTGATTAATAAAAAATTGTTTAAAGAAGAATTGCTTTTATTTGTTAATTTAATTATACTTACGTACAGTTTCACCACGTTAACATTTTGAATGAAATTTTATTGTGACACGCTACTTATTTAAAAAAAGAATTTTTATGACTTTGTGGTACGGACATCAAACAAAGTTCGCTCTCCCTGATCTACGACATTAAAATTTGTTTACGTTTCATATTTAACCTTTAAAACATATCAGAAAATAAAATTTACACAAATGAATAGTATATAATTAGATATTTAGAACGAAATAATATCATCTGAAATGAATATTATATAATTATATGCTTAGAACAAAATAGAATCATCTAAAGCAATGTTCGAAAAATAACCACTTTTCGGCTTAAACATAACTTTAAAAACAGTTATTTTCCCACTCTCAATTATTGGTGATACTCCATGTCCTGTAAGTATTCAAAATAGAAATATTTTCATATCTTTAGATGTGAATATACTGGTGGAAATGCAATTAAAGACACTAAAAAATTCACTTATTTTTCATATAAATGCCCGTGATTTTTTTTTTGTACTAACTTTATTTGAATTAAATTTTTTGTCTTCAATCGTTTTGTGACAAACACTTACAAAGAAAAACTAATTCAGCGAGTGTTTGTATATGGTCAATAGCTCTGGCATCTAAATAATGGACTGTATAATTTTAAATATAAAAAAATACTCTTTATTTTTCGTAGCTGATTCTTCTCACTCATTTTACAACTGCTCTCCTCAAAGGCAGTAACTCGACTCCCTCCTCCCTCACAGCTTTTTTTGTTTAGTTTTTCTCACATAAAAAGATGGCGCTGCTGCAACAGCGCTTCATGGGTACGGAACATTCCGCCCCACGTTGCAATCCTACATATAACCAATAAACATACAAATAGTTTAAAAAAAAAAAAAAAAAAAAAAAAAAAAACTTCAGCACAAAATTAATATAAACACAAATTATTATTAAGTAATACATAAAATATAATAACAAATTATATACTCTAATAGGTAAAATACAAATTTTTGAAATGGGTCTTTTGAAAATTCCTGAAGGATACTTTAACAACTCTGACCCGTTTGTCATAGCCCAGACAGAGTTGTACTATTCTACCTAATGACCATTTTTGAGGAGGTAGATTTTCATCTTTGATGAGCACTATCTCGTTGATTTTAACATTTTCTTTCTCATTTCTCTACTTGGATCTCTATTGCAAACTATTAAGATATTGCACCTGCCATTTCTTCCAAAACATTTGGATAATTTTTGTTAATTTTTTCCAGTTACTCAATTTATTTTCATTAATGTCAATTAAATTAGGTTCAACAATAGTATTTAAAGGTCTACCAACTAGGAAGTGAGCAGGTGTTAATGCATCATACACATCAGTATCTGAGGACAGAGGTACAAGTGGTGTGGAGTTGAAAATACCCTCTATCTGAGTAATGACAGTTAAAAACTCTTCATAATTAAGTTTAGCATTGATAAACACTCTAGTAAAATGAAATTTAAATATTTTCACATCACTCTCCCACAAACCACCAAAGCTGGGGCCTCTAGGAGGTAGAAAATTCCAATCAATTCCCTCAGTTGAAAGATAATTTGCAAGTTTCTCATCTGGTTTTAAAACCAAATGATGCAGTCTGGACAATTCTTCATTTGCACCTGAGAAATTTGTTGCATTATCGGAATATAGTTTTGAACATAAGCCTCTACGAGTAAAAAATTTCTGTAAACGATGCAATGAATGCCTCTGATGTCAAATCTGTTACCATTTCAAGATGAATGGCTTTGGTTACCAAATATATAAAGATACATACTTATACTTTGTGCAGAATACCTTTTCTTTGATGTCTATATTTTATATTAAATGTTCCACAAAAATCAACTCCTGAGCAATTAAATGGGAAATCACTCTCTCTTTAGGCAAATCACCCATTAATTGCTCAACTCCAATAGGTTTAATTTTAAAACATGTAATACAATTATGCACAATTTTTGGACACGTTGTTTTACCTTGTATAGGCCAAAATTTTTGTCTAACATAATTCAGCAAAGCAGTTGGACCTAAATGAAAATATCGCTCATGATACATTTCTATAATGATTTTTGTGAGCTTATGGCCCTTAGGAAGAATAATAGGAAATTTACTATTGAAATTTATACTTGCATTTTTTTTATTCTACCATTTACTCTTAATAATCCATCCTGATCTAAAAGGGGCATAAACATTTTATCTTACTTTTATCAGGTACAAGTTTTTGTTGTCCCAAACATTTCATTTCGGTGGGAAACACTAGTCTCTGAACCTCTTTTACTAAGAATTTTTCTGCTACCTTGATTTCTTCTGTTGACAAATCTCCTATCCTCCTTTTAGTAGAGCTCTTTAAGTTGTATAGGAATCTGAAAATATAACTTACAACATGCAGTATTTTAGTATAATTATTACTAATATTGAGTCATAAATAAAGGAATTTGAAGTTAAAGTCAACACAGGTGAGTCATTGTGAGGCACATTTCTCAGTTCAGAGGTAAACTCATCTTGTATCACTAATGAAGGAATTTCTCGGTTGAGTTCTTCAGCAATGACACTGGGGCCATTGAACCATAGTTCGCTTTCAATCAGTTTATTAGTTTCCATTCCTCTCGATAAGGTCGGCAGGATTGTCCCTCGATGACAAATGACGCCATTAATGAATCTCAGTCAAGTCTTGTATTAAGGCAACTCGGTTGGCAACAAACGTCTTTAGCAGGTAAGGCTCCTTCCAGATCCACGAAAGAGTTATCATGGAATCACTCGACAAATGGATATTCTTACTGCAGTCTTTAAGCTGTAGGGCATCTTTAACTTTTGTAATCAGCTTCACTAAAAGAACTGTTGCACACAATTTCAAACTCGGGATTGTAACTCTCTTAAGGGGTGCCACTCGTGACTTGCTACAAACAAAAGTCACTTCAGAATCTCCAGTCTCAGATGTTGATTTGCAATAGATGACAAATCCATACGTAGACTCAGATGCATCCGCAAATCCATGAAGCTCAATGTGCATTGATTTATCTATCATAATGCATCGCTTAAATTCAACATTGTTGATCGTTGGCAAAGTTTCAATAAAGTTCTGCCATTGCTGGGCTTACATTGCAGGAAGGGCATTACAAGTTCTATTTTCAAATTGCACAAGTTGAAATGACTGGGATGTCTTTATTCTCGATCGACCTGAAATTGTCAAAAAGCCAGCGTGACAATGTTTTCTTCGTCTTGAGTCGTTGAGATGACTGTTCCAGTCCAAAGCCAACGAGTCGTGTCGTTGTTACTTGCCTTGTGTATCCTAGTTCTATTTTCAAAATAATTGCTTTCAATAGCTCTCCGTCAAATTGCACAAGTTGGAATGACAGGGATGTATTTATTCTCGATCAACCAAGTCAACAAGACCAATTCCAAACTGACCAAGGCCAGCGTAACAACGTCATCAGTCGTCTTGTGTTGTTGAGATGACTATTTCAATTGAAAGACCAAATAGTCGTATCGAGTGGGAACAAATCAATTTGGAGAGAACCGTTCACGTGGATTCATTTCAATCGTTTTGTTTTTCTTTTCCACTAGGCACGAGCCTCACGATTGGCTTCCGTTTAAGACAGCCCAAGCGAACAATTACCAATGACTCGAGTGACCTCAGAGGGCGGTCGCTTTCGTCGCCTAATCCAGACTTTGTATCACCTTATTCGTGATACAACTGGCTCGAGTCGAACAGCAACAGATCAGCTCGTTTGCTCACTAGAAGAGCCGCAATGTGTGATCCTCCTCGTCAAGAAGCTTTATTCCAGAACGCGATTAGTTCAAGCGAACGAATCAATTCCGAATTGACACCATCAAGACGTGAAGCCATCTTCTCCGATCAAGGCGAGCGTTCCGCTTTGTTCAAGAATCAAGATACGCTTGGCTTGCTACAGACCTATTGCGTTGCTCAGACGTGATTTGAACGCGGCTCAAGAAGCGAATGTTGTATAGAATACTGGCTCATTCTCTTGGCTCGGATGGATTTTCTTCCTAGATCCGATAGGGACAGTTGGTCCGCTTCGTATTCCTTTATTTAGGCTGACTTTATCAATTCGATCCAAATATCAAAGGAAATCAGGAGACACGAGCGATTTGCAATTCCCAATGTTCTAACAAGTACAACACGTAGAGATTTCACCCAACCGGAAACGACCACACAGCAATTTAAAGATATTAGACCGGAAACAACCACAACAAGACGAACGACAACATTGTCACGCTGGCTTTTTGACATTGTCATGTCAATCAAGAAGAAAGACATTCCAGTCATTTCAACTTGTGCAATTTGAAAATAGAACTAGGGCACACAAGACAAGAAACCAGTCATCTCAACGACTCAAGACGAACGAAGAAATTGTCACTGTGGCCTTGTGACTTTGTCAGGTCAATCGAGAAGAGAGACATCATAGTCATTTCAATTTGTGCGATAGAATGGAGAGCCATTGAAAGCAATTTGAAAATAGAACTGGGACATACAGCAAAACCAGAGAGGTAGAAAAACAAAGAATATTGGAAGAAAAGAAAAAGAGTATAATTAGAAAAAAAACTAATAATAATATATTTATATGCATGTAATATATATACACACACACACATATATATATATATATTATTATTATTATTAGTTTTTTTTACTTATACTCTTCTCTTTTCTTGTTCGTATATCGAATAATCTCTTTAGTTCCAGTTCTATTAATTGTGTTGTTTTATTCAAATTCTTATGACGCGTCTTTCGTAATTGATTGATTATTCTACACGTCCAAAAATGATTCTGATCTAAAGCATTGCATTCATCCTGGCGAGCGAAATGGATTCTGAAAATGGTTAACAGATTGATCAAGTTTTAAGGAATCTCACGTGGAAACTTCAACGCGAGTCACAAGTTCTAGCGCTTCTTCAGAAACAGCGTTCACGTTCCGTTTTTCTAAAGCTTGGTCATACGGTGGCCTCTGTAAATGCTCTTCACGCTTTTTCCGTTGACGAGCGACTCGTGTCTCTTGATTCTTGTTGAGAGAGCTCGTCCACCGTTTGGAAGAAAGATCGTAGTTTGTGATATGGGAACAGTGTGCTCATTGGGCTTATCATGGTCCTCGCAAACGTCCACGTGTGTCTTTATTCATGTCGAGATGATCACTCGTTTCTTTTTCCAAAAATCTGGGTATAGCGTGGTCATCGTAAGCGACCACTTGGTCCCAGTCATCTCGATTGACAAGTTCTCCACACTGTTTCAATTGAAACAGTGGCACAAAGTACATGAATTTTACATAGACGCTTGTTTCCGAGTTCTTGGCTTTTCTCAAACTGTTCGCACGATGCGTATTCCTTTATTGTTCAAACGGCTACCGAATAAAGAAATAGAAGCTTGAGAACTGGTCCCAAATGATCGTGGTGTGTAGCAATGCTTTCTCGAGTGACATGAATAAAGTTTGTCTATGAAGAAATCAGTCGACGTCAGCTTTTTGCTTTGAACGTGTCCCATTATGGGTTAAATGGGTGTCGTAAAAAATTTACTGAGAGCACACACAAGTGCAACTCTCTGCGAATTTATTACCCCTTTAATTTCTAAGGCTAAAGGGCTGACCTTTCAATACACGTTCTTAGATTTTCAACAGCTCGTCATATGTAGCCTTGGAAAAATAAAACACTACTGGCAACACATTTCGACTCTCAAACATCGTCACTTTTCAAATATTTTTCGTACAAGTGGTCCTTCAAGAATTTGTCCAAGTCTTTTACGGGAACGACGAATTTTCGACCGTCGTTTGTCTTTGACATTTCGAAAAAACTCAAACCGGACACGACCTAAATCTTGTCTCCATCGAATGTACTGGTGATTTCTATTTCTCCAGCAACAGTTTCGCCGGCTACTTTAATCAGCTTGATTCTTGCTACAAAATTCACATTGACTGACATGTTCGAAAACAGAAGAGAAAAACGATCTGAACGTGCTGAAAGCTGAGAAGAAAATGTGAGAAGCAACCGTTTCGATTCGTCCTTTTATACAGGACAAGCCGGAAGTTTTTATCAACATGAAAATCTTTGGATATTGTTTCAACATTGTATTTTAGAAAAAAGCTTGTGACAATTCTCATCGACGTCCCAAAATTTATTTTTCGTCTGTTCCTTTTTATACAAGACAAGTCGTTATCAACATGAATATATTAGGCTCTTGTTATTACCGTCATACGTTAGAAAAGAAAAAAAACTTGTTGTGACAATCGTTCCAAAATTGGTTTATTGTGTGCCGTAAAAATATCGCAGAGAGTGCATAATGTGCTACTCTCTGCGATTTTTTTTACCCCTTTAAGTTTCTATTACGATGGCTAAGGGTCTAACCATTTTCACAGGCCGACTAGTCAAATTTTAAAAGTTCGTCGATTATGTGTTTTGGTAAATATTGAAACAATGGAATGTAGCATCGTAAATAGCTTAATGTCCATGCCTGATTGCTGGAAATTATTGTATCTTCTTGGAGTAAATGTTCTTTAAAAAAATTCCAATTTCATGTGATGGTACAACGAATCTTTCCACGTCATCGTCATTTGTCTTTGAAAGTTCGAAAGACATCATTCCGGACAAGACTGATGTCTTAGACCCGTCCCCAACGCTAATGAATTGCAATTCACTTGCAACTGTTTCGTACTTGTCGTTTTGATTAGTCTTTAGTCTTGCAACGTAATTTGTACTTAAGATCATTTTCGTAAGAAAAGAAACATTCCGCACGCTTTGAAAACTGAGAAGCAATTGTGACCCGTTTCGGGGCTCTTTCTTTTATACAGGACCAGCAGGAAGTCGTTATCAACATGAAGATCTTTGAATCTTGTTTTCAACGTTAAAAAAACGCTTGTTGTGTTAATTGTTTCATCGATTACTATGCTTGCAGCATTAATTCGTTTTGAATGAACCTGTTGCAAACAAACACTTCGACCATTGCACAATGACATTCTTCCAATTCCATAATCTCCGAGTGCCAATCGCATTGCCATTTTCTATGGTCTTCTTGATTCGCCAAACGATTTCACGATGTCTTCGATCTTGTTCAATGGCTTAACGTCCCGTTCGTTAAAGTTGGGTCGAAATCTCAGTCCGTGAATTCTTTTGCTGCAGTATTTTACGATCCACCAATCTTTCGGACTCAGATATATATGACGAATCGAAATCCGTATGAAACTGTATTTTCGTTGATGGCTTCAACCAATCCGAGTTCTCGACACAAGAAATTTCCATCGTGAACGAATCCATCCATGTCCATGATCATGCAAATCGTAGCCATTGTTTATTTTCCGTCGGAAATCTTCCTCTTTATTATACGAGACCGGCTCTGTGAATAAAGTAACACGATTGCTGTGAAAACGTTTGATAGCCCAGATTTGTGACGACTTGGTTTATTGAGAAAAATCCAGAGACTGTTTCTCAGTGGAACTGAAGCTCGAACGAAATGCGGGCTCTTCTTAAACCCGGAGATTAAAAATTTGGAAATATGAATTATATTTCATATTTTATAGTTTTCCAAACAAGACGAAAGACACATCTGTTCAGATGATCAACGGATTTCGACTTGAAAGGACACACGCTGAGATTAATTTTCTTCCAAGTATCTGAATTCCGAAATTTGCAATTGTTTGCCGCTCCATAATTTAATAATACGTAATATAAAAAAAAACTCGTTTGGATTTAATTTGAATGCCACGTAAATTCATTTCGATTATTCAAATGTCCGCATTTTCCGATGAGAACAAAATTCAAACTTCCATGAATTAAGTGGAATTGATTCATGCGTCTGTTCAAAATAATATAGGCTATTTCTTGAAAAAATCAAAAGCATTCATCAAACGTTTTAAATACATACGTTCAATATATTCCGTTAATTCTTGTACAATAAACAAATTTTGGAATGTTATGTGAAATGTGCATGCTTGAAATTATTCTTTACCTGTTTTCAGAAAACATTTAAATTGATACGGTATTTCTAATGTCGTTTCTAAATGTCTTCCCTTATAACGTAAGCTTGAATAAAGTGAGTTTGTTTTGCCGTCCGCATAAATTCGAGAAAAAAATATGTATATCAGCTGGTCCGTCTGTCTGTGAATTAAAGAAAACCATAACCTCCGTAATAATAATAAAGTAAAGATTAAATCATTCGATTAAAGACTTGTAAAATTGCTTTGAGATTCTTGTAACTTGTTTTATTGATATCCGTGAGAAACAAGAAGAGAAAAATTCTATCTTTTTTTTTTTTTTTTTTTTACACAGAGGAAAAATTATTTTCGTCGTCCATAATATGCTCTATTTATTTTATCAAAATTGTTTTTTCGCATACGAAAATGTGCTACTTACTCTTAATATACGATTAACGTATGAAATGGAAAATAAATTAAACTAATAAATTTTCCTAACAAGGCGAAAGACACAACTCTTCAGATGATCAACGGATTCGATTTGACATAACGAACGCAATTCTTGTTAGATTTGTATACATACTTTTTTTTTTTTTTTTTTTTTTTTTTTTGCAAGTACGTGATATCTTGATTTCAGAATCTGCAATTGTTTGCTGTTCCCTCTTTTAATTTTACGTGATATAAGAAAAACTCTTTCGGATTTAATTTGAATGCCTTTCGTTCTTTTCAAAGATCCGCATTTTCCGAAAGGTTACCGGTGCTCACATATATTTTAGACCGACTGTAACATCGATATACACTTTATAGAGATCAATTCAGTGTTAACTATTTTCAATTTAAAAACATTACAATCAGGATATCGGGTGCTTGACTTCCTGCTCGAGTGGGGCTTTTCCCTCGCTACCGTCTATTCGATAGTAACAGTATTTTAAATCGTGACTAAACCGATATTCTTATACTGCCTTGTAAGGAGTTGACAAATAGGTCTCCCTCTATTTTAAATTTTTAACTGAAACTACTTCTTTTAACTTGCTCCATTGTTATTTTGTAGATAATAATGTTCCCAAGTACTACTATTGTAGAGTTATGGTATTCAATGCATTTTACCCCTGATGTGCCTGCTTCCTCTATAATTTGATACAATCAAACCCAATACTCAATTTTATTTTTCATGTTGCTGACTAACCTACACTCGGGTTGGCAGCCCACATTTTCTATCTGAAAACCACAATTTAAACTACATGTTTAAGGTTGACCAATGGGTGCTATTCCATTTTTAATCCTTTATTAGTCTGATCTCTTTGACTTTGACAAAATATTACCGTACAAATGTTCTATAAGTTCGTTATTAATATTATAGTGAACCATGTTTATTTCATTTTCCCAATATAATCTAGCATCATTGTTTAATGTGTTTTCTTTTATTTCTTTATTTATTTTTCTCCACCTACACAGGAGACCGCTCAGTTAACAATTATTTTCCCGTCTTTTGCCTATATGTCGGGTGTGTGGGGTATATTAAGGGGAATAGAGGGACATCTGGATCACTGTGCATTTCATGCTCATCAAACTTGGTTTATTTGCACCATTTACTTGTTCGAACTTGTGCATTTCCACCTACTGCCCATTCTGTCAACACAACATCAGCATCAAGCCCCGCCCTCTTGCAGTCCAATCTCTATCTCAGATCAAACAATCCACAATAGCGATATACAATTGTCTAACATTGCATGTAATACCATCCAAACAACCATTGTTAACGGGGAACTACTTGCAACTACCCCACTTCAACAATAAACAGATTGTACTCCCAATTTAGACTTCAGCACCCTAAACTTATTGGAGGACCTGGAGAATATTATTGAAACAAAATCCTGAGGGAAATATTGTCGCAAATAAATAAATAAGCGAGCATTAGCCTACACTCTTGTAGGACAGCTCAGAAACCAGTTTAAACCAAAGGCAGAAGAGGACCAACAACACAATGCCAATCTTTCAGCAAAAGTAGATCAGATTAATGAAAGTATTCAAGCCATGAAGGGTTTACAAGCTCATACGCATAAAATTATTTTGAATCAACAGAACCCTCAAATTGCTAAAAGGATAGCTTACAGTGAAGTCCTTAAAGTGCACCCGGAAAAAGAAAAGAACACCACCCTCATAATCAAACCTTCAGAAAATGAAAGCATGGATTCTCTAAAAGACAATCTTATTAATCTCAATAGCGAATTATGTCCAAAAAAGTAGTTTGGGGTAAAAAAATGGCCAAAATACAATGCTGCTCAAAAGTAACTAAGGATTTGCTTAAAAATCCGCTTACGAAGCACAACTTAAATATAGAAGAACCATTTACTCGACACAGGAAAGTCATATTGTTAAACACACCAAATCATATTAATGAAGACAACATACATAGATTATTTAGTAGCAACAGTCAGGAAATACAACAGGATGCTTACATCAAAATTACAGAAATCAAATCCCACAAATTTAAAGAACACCTCCAACACCTTGTTATCGAGGTTGATAAAGCAAAGGAGTGTGCACTACTACGCCTAAAATCCGTTATTTTGGATTTCAAAAGGCTTTTATCCGACCATTCAGGAAAATCATTCGTTGTTTTAACTGCCACTACTATGGCCACACAAGTAGCAGTTGTAAATACAACAAAACCTGCGGAAAGTGCGGCTTCAACCATAAAGAAGAGGATTGTCAAGCGGAACACTTAGAATGCATAAGCTGCTTGGTGGCCAAAAGACAGGTAGCTCACTATAACACGGCACACACAGCGTACTCCTCACGATGCCGGATTTATCAACTACAACTGCATTAAACTCCATGCCCACAGTGACAACATCAAACCATCAAACAACGACTACTACGACTCTAGGAGGAAGTGCTGATCCACAAGAGCTCACACAGCTCCATAATAATACTACTTTTATACAAATAAATCTAATGAAGTCCAGTGCACCAACAGACCAGTTACAAATTATCGCAAGCCTTCAAAATGTTCATATTTTTATTATACAAGAACCCCGCATCAACAACAATAATAAAATTTTTGGTATACCGAGCTCCTGGCAATATTGGTTCTCATATAAAAGAAAGGCGGGAATCATAGCCACTTCAAACCTAAGCCCAACTTTCATTGGCCAGAGGGAAACTTCGGTTGCAGTAAAGTTCATCATCAGCCAAAAACCTCACGCTATCATTTCTGCCTACAGCCCGCCACTAAACCACACGCTACGTGACAAACAGACGACAAAGAGTACTTTTAATGATACACTTAAAGACATCGAGAGTAGTAGTAGCCCTCCCTTGGGGAATACAATAAAAGGAGGTGTGTCACCTGTCAATCAAAGGGGGTGTGTTCGGTGAAACGGCAGGAGAATGGGAGACGTCACACGATGGCAATGTACTTGTACCGCGTGATTTCAGATTCGAGTTGAGTAGAGTGGTAGGTTTCTTTCTGCTTTTAAAAATTATTTAAACTGCGTTTTGTATTTTGTGTTCATGAATTTAAGTTGAGTAGTAGGAATATTTTTAAAAATTATTTCTTTCAAGAATCGAAATTAAGAAATAACCGAGAGGCAATGGCATTTTCTTGAAAAATGTGATGCCATATATTGAGAGAATCAAAAAATTATTTTTTGGAAATATTATTTGTGATTTATCACAAATAATAATAATATATTATTATTATTTGTGATAAATGGCATTGTGATAAATTTGAATAATGGTATTATGGCATCACAAATAATAATAATATATTATTATTATTATTTGTGATAAATAACAAATAATATTTCCAAAAAATAATTTTTTGATTCCCTCAATAGATGGCATCACATTTTTCAAGAAAAATACCATTGCCACTCGGTTATTTCTTAATTTCGATTCTTGAAAGAAATAATAATATATTATTATTATTTGTGAAGAATCGCAAATAATAAAATTTGCTATAATTAAAAAAAATCATAATTTTTGTAAAATATTAATTGGAAATTAAATATAAAATTAATTAATTGTAAATTAATTAATGAAAACACATTAATTGTAAATTGAATAAAATCCGAATCTTCAGAAAGAATATATCCTTTCTGAGGATTCGAACTTACAACGCTAGAACTGGAATATTGAGATTATAGTTGCCTAATTAACCCACTATCCCATTACTCCATACTCAGGCTACGATACATAGCATTGAATAGATAAAATAATGACAGATGCTTGGAGTACATGTCTTTAAGATTTCCCACGATGGGTATAAGAATTGTGTGGTGAGGGATGGCAACAGTAAGAAGATTGATAAATCGTGATGGATCGAGTAGGGGACAGTAACAATACTGGGGGGTTGGGCAAGCGAGGGTGTGAAGAAACGGGATGAAGTGTGTTTTGGGCCAGGTTGGTCACTGACTACGGAGTTGAGAAGTACTGCATCTGAAACGAGTTTTATGATTGGTCCGTGCAATTTATGATACGAAAATTGACAACAGAAATAACTAGAAACGTATTTACTGTCTTTCATTTCACATTGTTGGAAGAATTCTTGATTTACTGAATTGGTTTACAGATCGCTAACGTTGAAATAAGGGACCACATTTGTGAGATATTAAACATTGCTCTCAATAAAATCTTTGTACTTTATTTCGTCGTTTTCTAAATATATTTAGCAGATATTACTGAATATTTAAAAAGTTAGTATTTTTGAAAAACATCTTTCTACAGGAGACATGAATATAAAGAGAAAGTTTGATGAATTCAATGTAAGTAGTATTTTTTTTAATCTAATATAGATATAATTTGTAGTATTTTATTTACATTTTAAATATTATGTTCGCTTAATTTTTTTTATATTTTTTTCAGAGTCAGAAGAGCACTGGTTCTTTCCATGAGGACAGTATTCCTGAACATATATATCCTTTGGGAGACAACGTGTTTGTTACCTTGAGCGTATTTAGAAAAAAAATGAGTATTCACATCAGGAAATACAAAAAATACGGTCTGACCTACTATCATTCAACGGACGGTATTACATTTCATCCTGAACAATTTCGTGTTTTGTGCTCTTCAGATGTACCAAATAGCGTGTTTGAAATAGTATCTTTAAACTTACAGTTGGAAGGACTGTATTCTTTGTAAGAATTCGATTTATATTGTATAATGAATGAAGGGAATGATTTCACTATCACTCACAATTATACATGTAGAAGTGGGCGAATTTACAAGTCTACGGTAGACCTAAATTTACTCAATGGGAAAAAATGAAAGAAGTTAAAGAATCTGTTTTTACCAGTTTCATCACTCTGAATTACCGAGCTGTGAACTTTAAGCAAGTTTTTAAACTTGTGAGCCAGTGTACTATTCAAAAAGAGAGGCCAAAACAAGAAGAATATAAATCTACTGAGAGAGACATGAATTCCATTCTACGAGACGTATTGCACAGACACATTATTCAGAAGAAAAATCTATATTTGCCTTTGCCCCTAGACGAATAACCAGAATTAGAAGATGCCATATATATTGAGGACTTTAACAAGGCTTGTATGAATTTAAACATGGTAAGTATTATCCTCGATTTTGAGAAAGAGTTGAAAGATAAAATCGTACCTCCTCATCAATTACCATTGCTTGATTTCATGAATGAACTTTTTTTAGACAGTGTAAAACTAGATAAATTAATATTGCTTGCTAAAAATGAATTTTGTAATCTAAATATGTAAATAAATTAAGTAATAAATACTTTTGACTCCATATAATTTTATCATTCTTATTCTGAATATTACATAGACAAGTCTACTTTTACAATACTGAATTTATTACTAATTTAAATGTAATTAATTTGATGTACTTGAAATGTAATTTTTTCTTTTCATTTACTAATGGAAAATCTATTATCTTTAACATATAAAAATCCTGATCAACCTGGTAGTTTCGGTGGAGTAGATGCAATTTATCATTCTTTAAAAAGAAAAGTGAAAAAGTCGGACATTAAACAATGGTTACAAACTAAAGATTCTTATACTTTACACAAACCTGTTAAACATAAATCGAGTGATTGTTGGTGGTATAGATGAACAATTTCAAGGGGATCTTGTTGATTTACAGTCATTAGTAAAGTTTAATACAAATATTTATTAACATGAATTGATGTTTTTTCTAAATTTGCATGGACAATTAAACTTAAGCAAAAGAAAAGTGCAAGCATTCTTAAGGCATTTAAAAAAATATTTAAGGTTCGGCGTCTAAATTCTATTCAATGTGATGCTGGTTCTGAATTTACTAATAAATTAGTACAAAATTATTTCAAAAAACTAAATATTCATTTCTTTACTACACATAATCAAACAAAAGCAAGTGTGGTTGAGAGATTTAATAGAAGTTTTAAAACGAAAATGTGGAAATATTTCACCGAATTCAATACTCGTAAATATATTGACGTGATCGATAAATTAATACACAGTTACAACCATACTAGACATCGCAGTATCAAAATGGAGCCTTCATTTGTAAACATTGATAATCAATCTCAAGTATGGAATAATTTATATGGTAATATACCCTTAACTAAGAATCGGACATATTCCTTCAAAAAGGGAGATGTTTTACACATCATCAAATTTAAACTTCACTTTGAAAAAGGATATGAAAATAATTGGACACGGGAACTTTTTGTAGTAGATGAAATTATTCCCCAAAATCCCATTGTGTATAAGATAAAAGATTTAAATAAATATGATATTAAAGGCACATTTTATGCTGAAGAAATGCAAAAGGTATCACATTCTGGTTATTACCCAGTAGAAAAGGTAATCAAAAAGAGAAAAAATGCAGGTGTCGCAGAATATTTCGTGAAATTTTTAGGATATCCTGAAAAATTTAACGCTTGGGTAAAAGATGTGAAAATGGTATAAATAGACTACCTCATTAAACCCTTTTCCAGTTTGAATCATGTCGTTCTACGTAACACTACTCTCTGATAGCTCCCTGCGTTACTTTCCTGATAATAAAGTTTCTAATTTTATAACACAATTACCGACACCAATAAATTTGAATGGAGAATGGGAGGTAGGCTTAGCGGAAATTATATATCCTCATTCATGGTTTAATGTAAATGAGAAGAGAAATTCATTCATAATTGTCATACGAGAGGGAAACGTTACTAGGAATGTAAAGAAAACTATACCACTTGGAAGTTATTAAAACATTAGTGATATTTTAAAAGCAATGAATGATATTTTGTTTGAAGATAAAGTATATTTAGGATTTAACGAGTCAACAAAAAAAGTTAAAATCACAGTAAAAGGCGGATTATCCATCACTTTTAACGATGGGTAGAAACAACTTCTAGGATTTGATAATAGAACTATTATAGGAATTGTACACAGTCCATTTGTAGCAGACCCCCATTCTGCATTCCCATTCTTTTACGTTTATACTGATATTGTAACGCCACAGATCGTTGGTGACATCCAGGCACCCTTTTAAGAATTGTTAAAGTAGAAAGAAAAGATGGAGAAATAATTAGTCAGCATTTTGATAGACCTCAATACTTACCTTTGTTTCGTCAATCATTTCAGACTATCAATGTGGAACTTAGATAGAATTCAGGAGATCTTGTACCATTTGAACATAGGAAAGTAATATTCGTATTGCATTTTAGAATCAGACAAATTCTATAAATACAGCCACGCATCAGGTTATGCGACATTTTATCATTGGACGTCAAGATGAGCATACCCTATGTTTGTTGCTTAAAAAAATTTGAAGACAGCGGGTCAGGCAGGTTCTGGTTTACCACATTATCAAGGAATATCTTTCCAAAAAGGTTATGGTCTAGGGGGTATATTTCGCCGATTATTTAGAACAGCTTTTCCTTTTTTAGTAAAAAGTAGAAAAGTGATTGGAAAAGAAGCACTGCTTACCAGTTCCCGCGTTCCCTCTGATGTATTATCAGGTCAAAATTTCAAAGAAGCCGTTAAAACTAGAGCCAAGCAAAGTGGAAAAAAATTTAGCTCAGAAAGCACTTGATAAAGTACAATCGATTATTGGAGGAGGAAGCTATAAAAGAAAACGTAAAAAGCAAAAACGAATCATTTCATCAAAGATTAGGAAAGTGCAAAGACGCGATATTTTTGATCCATGATGGCGTTTCTATTAAAGAATTCTCTCGAATGTGTTAAGTCTGAATTAGAACTTTTTCACTTACCTGGTACTCAAACAATTATACAAAGTGGACAATGGGTAGAATTTCATCCGTTATCTAATGTTTTTGATGGAGGTCCTGTTGAATTCTATATCAGCGGTTCAGGAGAAGAATACATAGATCTCAGTCAAACTCAACTTTATGTCAAATCTAAAATATTAAAAAAGATAACATATAAAAAAGGAAAGGATGATAACATCGGGCCCATAAATTTGTTTCTACACTCTCTGTTTTCTCAAGTAGATGTTGCATTGAATGATCGAACGGTTTCGGATTCTCGCAATAATTATCCTTATCTATCTCATGTCGAAACAATATTAAATCATGGATTTGACAGCAAAACTTCTCAACTTACAGCGGAATTGTTTTATAAAGACTCGGAAGATGGATTCAATAAAAGATCTGTTTACTTTAAAGACAGTGCGTCTGTGGACATGATTGGCGGCATTCACAGTGACATATTTCATCAAGAAAGACTTTTACTAAATCTAGTGAATTTAAAAATTAAACTCATTCGAAGTAAACCTAAATTTTTTTTAATGGGTACTGATGGATTTAAAGTTGTTTTGGATTACGTTTCTTTATTTATACGGAAAGTTCGCGTGAGTCCCGGAGTCATATTAGAACACAGCAAAGCTTTAGAATCAAAATTGGCAAAATACCCCATTAACAGAGTATTGAATAAGGTATACTCTATACCAAAAGGAAGCATGTCTTTTGTTCAAGATAATGTGTTTACAGGACAAATGCGGAAAAAAATTATCATAGGATGTATTGATAATGAAAAATTTCACGGGACTTTAAAGAAATTCCCTTATGATTTTCAGCATTTTAATCTGAATTACATAGGAGTTTACGTAGATGGTCAACCTATGCCTCATAATCCAATAGAAGTTGATTTTACACAGAATAATTTTATTCGGGCCTATCAGAGTCTGTTTTCAGGTGCAGGAAAAATGGGGCAAGATCAAGGGATATATATGTCAAGGGAAGAATATGCTAAGGGAACACACTCTTTGCGTTTGACTTATCAACCGATTTGTGTGTTGGAGAGCATCTAAATCTTATTAACATAGTAATTTACGTTTGGAAATAAAATTTAAACAATCTGTAGAGCATACTATATGTGTTATCATATTTGCTGAATTCGAAAATTTGATTGAAATCAACAAATCCAGAAATATTTTATTCGACTTCAATATTTAAATAATAGACGGTAGTCAGATAACATCAGTTTTATCTCGTGATAAAATGACAGAATCAGCATTTCAAGATGTATTCTCATCAGATGCGATTCCTTATCTTTTTGAACGATCGGCTGTCATTGTAAATAAAGATGATTCATCAGAGCCTGGATCACATTGGCTAGCTTTCTATGTGGATGAAAATAAGAATTTAGAGTTTTTTTATTCATACGGACAATCACTTTATTTTTATGGAAAATATTTCCGAGATTATGTATCTCAGTATTCATACGTATCTTGGAATTCAGTGACCTTCCAAAGTATTACTTCAAATGTATGAGGAGCCTATTGTATTTATTTTATATTCAAACGTTGTCAAGGAAATTCAATGTATTTCATAGTTCAAATGTTATGTGAAAAAATAAAAACAATGATTTTCATATGTATCAGTTTGTCAAGAAAAAATATGGTGTAAAAATGCTCTTTAAGAAATAAAAAGAGTTTGAATTTATTTTAGTGTTGAGAGAGAGAGAATTAATGTCATCATTTTTTTTATTTTAAACCATAATAATTATAGTTAAAATTCAAAAATAAAATTTTTTAATACATATTAATTTCTTTAAGCTCTCAGTTCTTAAAAGTAATTATTGTTTTAAATTAAAATTACCTGCGCTTACTGTATATGCATTTTAAAATGTGTTTCATTCTTTGCTTTTAAAAATTTATCTTTTTTTTTGTTATTTATTATACTGAAACTGTATTATTTTAACTTTCTTTCTTTTTTTTTTTTTTTTTACCCAAACATACGAAAAAAAAATCTTTCATGCATATGTTTATTTTCATTACATTTCTTTAGTTTTATATTTTTTCATTAACCAATTGGTAAATATTATCTGTTAAAACCATTTTTCTCTACATAATTATTTAATATAATGGATAATCACCTGTAAGAAAGAAACAAGAAAATGACAAAAAAAATTACCATATATTTTCATAGTTTAATCCAACGATTTCTACATGCATACATAACAGGTTTTACAATTTTATGATGGTTTTTATACAATTTTTTATTTACATCCAAATGCTTAGGAAAATTTTCTTCTTTTAACACATTTAATAATATATTTCTGCCCACAGGCGCAATTTTCTTTTTCCTCAAAAATCGTTGATAAGAGTTACTATATTACTTTTAGGAATTATATTGTCTTTGTAGAAAATTGTTCCCTCAGGAGTCCATTTTAATGGGTTCTGTTCTTCAATAAAACGAAACATTTCCTTCACAATTCCTTTATACCGAAATGGCGCTATAGAAAATGTTTTTTCTTCTAAACTAACGTTCTCCGTCTTTATATTAGGCCATATTTCTTTTTCAGCTAATTTTTCTTCAACTAAATCATTTGATTCTGTGGGAGAATTTTCTTCTGAAGCAGGCTTTGTTTCTGGGGGTAAAGATTTTTCAACAGACAAATTGGTGTATTTCTGTAAGATTTGCAAATATAAAGTCGCTTTCTCACTGTCTGATAAATTCTTTTGTTGGAAAATGTTTTTCATTTTTTCATCAAGTTCTGACATTTGATCTAAAACATGAAACTGGTCCTGGGGTACCAGCATAAATTTCTTACTGTATTCCATGAATGAGACTACTAATAACTGAAATGGCTGCAGGTAATAAGACAGAAAGAAAACCGTTACCACACAACTGTCTCTTCTTATAAAGTGGAGTTTTCCGGTCTGAAAGCTTTTGCAAACTATTCTTGTGAAAAGACAAACGAGTTATTTTATTCTTGGTCAAAGGTATATTTCCACGTAAAACATTGATTGCACACTGACACAAAGTTTTGATGACACTATTCGAACACTTTCTAAGAATAGGTCTCGGGTTCTTACTTTTAGAAAGAGATTTAAGGAGTTTTAATGTTTGATCAATGCATACTGACATCTTAAAGTCGATTGAGACTTACTATGTTAATTCTTATTATATATATAAATGTAAGAAATTTATTAAATGCTATAACTTTAAAAAACACACAATAAGAAAACTCCTTTGAGTGAATGGGGTATTTATAGTCAACTAGACTGAAATATTCCAATTTAGGGCTACCAAACTTATCAAGATTATAACAGTTTCGTCCAGAAAATATACTCTACTCCTCTTACGCTGCGACAAAAAGGAAAATAATTAACGAGGTTGATAAACCTAATATGTATCTCCAGGAAACCTACCAGTACGCATACGCATTGAATCGTCGATATCACTCTTAAGGTCAAGAAGTAAATAATTATGAGGCTTGGATGTAGCGTCTTCATAACTTTCCTGAAAAAATTTCACTTTTGACGGATAAAGTTGTCTTCCTAAATGCATTACTTGCAAACGATCACGAGGATTTTTAAATAATACTATGTAATGCAAATTTAAAGAAATTTCTCTTATTTCCTTACCTTTATGAAAAATATTTTGCATGATAAATATAACACTAATGTTTCGATGATGAGAACCTTTTGTGAATAGTTTTGTGAGTTTGGAATCGTTTCCTAATTCGCTCATTGAATCATCAATAATATTAACAGCATCAGAAATTTGATTTATAATAGAAGGTATTCCCTCATAAAATTTAACATTATTCATCTCTTCATAGAGTTTTTGGTATACTCCATAACACCACATCAGTTATGGATGTTATTATTGGGAATCACCACATTATTATTGGGAAAAGGATGAATCATTTTATTTTGTAATAAATTTTTCACAAAATATGTTTTACCACTACCCGTTGTTCCTGCAACTAAATAGTAAAAGGATGCTTCATCATCGATAATGACGAGATACATATAATTTACATGTATATATATACTTCTATATTATTTAAATCATATATTTGCTATTTTTCTTCTTTTCAATAATAAATATTATTCTTAATAGTATATTATTATAAAAATTTCATTGTCATTTGTTAAATTACATGTACTTTTCGATCATGTATTATTTTTTCAATCATTTAAAATAAATCATTCCAATTAATTTTTAAAAAAATATTATTTTAATAATTATTTTTTAGTCATGCAAAAAAATATTACCTATTCATAAAAGTTATTAATTTTTTTAATAACTTATAAGAAATGGATGTGCTAATATTTTCTGAATCAAAATTAATTGAGTATGCAATTATTATTTTTCTAAAGTTTTCTAAAAAAAAAACTTTTTTTTAATTTTAATATTTAATATGCATTCATTATGTGTATAAAAAATTTTATATTTAAACATAAAAATTAATTACAAGATTGAATGATTTTAATTTAATCATTTCAATAACAAATAACATACACACAAAACAAAATTAAAAAATAGAATATTTTTATTTAAAATAAACAAAATTATAATTTTTCTAAGCAAATTACTTTTACAGAAATTAATTCTAAATAAATATATATATTTAACATGAATTATATTTACATAATTAGTAGCCGTAAGGAATTGTTGAAAAATCGTCAAGAATTACCCTTTTGACATAAACCAGTCTGTAACATTTTTTTTTTCTTCTTCATTCAGAACTTTTCTTCTTTTCGCATCTCTCGTAATTTTTGTGGGATTTGTAATTGGAAACGGTACTTTCAAAATCGAAATTTTTGATTAGCTCTTCTACTGTATCATAATTTAGTATAAGTGAATTTTGGTAATTTAAAGTAAATCCTCTTATTTTGAACACTGTAAAGCCATCATTCAGTTTATAAGCGTAATTCTTAGGGCCTCCTGAAGAAAAAAAAAACATAAGCAATTCTTGCAATTTAATTACATAAAAAAATTCCAAACTTCATTTTAATATTTTTTTTCTTACCAGAGACAAATGATGTTATTATTTTTCCATTCAGCTCATCAGTAAATTCTCCTAAAAAGTTACCAAGCTTTGGGTCGTTAGATCCATCGGTTTTATAAATAATTGAATCCGTGTCAAAATGTAGTACAGAGTCTCCAATTTTTTCCAGCTCCCCATAAAGTTTAAGGCGCGCATAGCAGATGGTAAATGCTGCAATGAATATATTTGTTGATGTATCTTGTTCCACAAAATTATCATCTTTACACCACTGAAATGCGGCAATTTCAGGAGTTGGTAAGAATATATCTTTTATCTGCGTATATTGAATCAAGCATAATTATTCACATTTAAACAATTTTTTTTTTTCATGAACAATGTCAAATACTTAAAATATAATATTACCTTTTTCGTATCATCTGTAAGCATTTTATTAAAATGTGGTATGGATGAAACAAATATTAGTTGAGTTTTGTTAAGATTCATTCCCCATCTAAAAACGAAAACAAAGTAAGATTTTTTTTTCACTTAAAGTATTTCATTTCTGAAGAAAGAAAAACAACATACCTCCCCCAGAAACTGTTTAAAGCTAATTTCGCCACACTTCTTCTACCAGGATTCACCGAAATAGATGATTCGTCTAACTTAATACTTTCTTTTTCCAAATACGATTCGATGTATTCTTTTCTTTTCTCATCAGTTGCACAATTTTGAGGCCACCCTGAAGTATCTTGTTTTATTTTCAAGAACAAGTTTATGTAGTATTTAAAAAGCTCTGTTGATGACGAAGAAAAATGATATACCTCATACATCTAAATAAAATAAATGGAATTAATTAAAATATCGAAATAACATTAAAAAATTTTATAAGATGCATACTTAAATATCATTCAAATTACCTTTGCAATTGTATAACCTTTTTCTATGGCTTTTTTTACTTCTTCAGTCACCCACGTTCCAACAAAAGCTCGTTCTTCATTGTGTTGACAAGATGATTGTTGACATGATTCTGCACATTTGCTACACAAAGGGAACATCAACTTTCCCTAACATCTGTATGGCAAAACTGGTAAGTAAAGGCGACGTGGTGGAATTACTTTACAATTTACGATTCCAAAGTAATTACTGATATCCTGAAAATTTTCTGTAATTATTTCAGGATGACCGATGGGGTAGTCGCAGTATTTATTTACCCAAGGGTACAAGCTTGTGAAATCCATATATTTCGCTTGACCCTCAAAGAACAACCGAACTGCATTCGTGCGCCCCCCGAAATACGCATCCCGTGGGTTTAACCTATCAACAACATCATTGACAGGAAACATTTGTTTATTTTCATCCATTAATTTTTTGAAATTGTGTTCCCACATTTCTACGACACTATAACCTTTTCGTCTTAATGTGCAGATAATTTCTTCAGTTTTTTGTCTTAGTTTTAGCATGGTGGTGCCTGTAATCGAATTAATAACGTCATCTGAATAACAAAGGGCGCAACCATGATAAAAACATCCCTAAAAATAAAAAAAGAAGAAAAAAGGAAATTTAATGTTCTATAAATTTTTATAACTATTATAAAATTTTTTTTCCTTCAATATATCTGATACTGGTAAACCGTATTCGTTTGTGGACAGTACCCATCAACAGAATACCCACCAATTTTCTGTTCTCCACTACCATTTAATGCATGCAAAATTTTTAGATTCCCGGTGGCAGAAACATATTCCATCCAGCGAATACTGTCTCGACTGTAGGTCGTGCCATTTATGTAACCACTGATAGGAACCATTGCTATGGTGTCAGGTAGTATGTGGAGTGGCCTATAAACTGCCATACATGCAGACGCAATTGTTACGTAGGTGAAGGGGTCAATACCAGATACTTCAATGAATTGTTCTCAGAATTCTCCACAACATCTTCTCAAAATATCAACATCTTATCTATAGAAATACATAAAGCATATTTTAATTTAAGGAACATAATAAATGAAGTAAAAAATGCCCTTAAAAATAATTACTTACCTACAATACTTCAACATTTCTTCCCGGAAATTAAAAATTTCATCTTTCCTACTGATGTACCAATCAAAACATTTCCTCCGTTCTGAAGGGGATATTGAATCTGGGGAAAAAATTTGGCCTCTGGTAATTTACCAATATAGTTCTGATTCCCACTCGTGTTGAAAAGATGTGGAAAATAACCTTTGGCTAACTCGTCTAAGTCAAAGGTTTTAGGCAGCTTTGATAGTGGCATTGGCAAAAAATTAAAAGAATCAATATTTCTTATCTGCAGGGAGGAAACTTCAATGCTCATTATTTTGGATCCACATGGGATAACATTTGGGCATTGACCTTGCTCCAATAGCCACCGTAATAAAAATTGCCCATCAAACCCTTTCATGTTATGGGCTATCGCAATGCATCCTTTATGTTTTGCAGAAAACAAAAAGATACAAAACTCATTCAGGCTGTTACAACCACTAAACACTTGCTCAGTTCCGTCTAAATATTGAGCAACAACGAAATTTACAATATGTTCTCCACATGATTGATCAGTTTCAAAATCAAAAAACAATAAACAATCATTTGGAGATTTCGCAGTAACTCTTTTCAGGAAACATTTATGGCTTGAGTTAGCAAATTTTTTGCAGCCTGGGCACCAGATGTCATCACAATGATGGTCCTCCATGCGACACTTTCTTTTCAAAATGACTTTGCAGCATTTAAGGCACTGGAAAATCTAAAAAAAAAAGTTTAAAAAGCTTTTTTTAAGAAATGAAACACATAGAAAAATATATATCACCCAAAATAAATGATGCGCACTTTATCACAAATTCCTTTTTTCTTGTGTTCTTCAAAGCATGCGAACGATCGCGTGTTTCGAAGACAATCATTGCATCTTTGAGGAATGCCATCTTCACATCCCGACTGCCGACAAATGTCACATACACCACTGCAATTATGCATTTCTAATTGGTCAAATGGCCTTAAACATTCTTCACAAAATTTTTTTGATGCATAAAATCGACTTGGAGAAGTTCTTACATCATAATGTTCGTTGTGAAGCCAAATATATACACGACGATCACGTTTTGGTCCTTTATAACTTACCTGGAAAAAATAATTTGAATATAGTCATTAAAACATTAACTGAACGTAATCTTAAATACATATTAATTTTTTAAATATTATTAGAGATTACGAAAACAAATGATTACCATATTCATTTCTTGTGTAGAAATAACAATTACTTGTACATTTAGATATCGTTCAAATATGGCAATTTCTTCATAACCGCAAGGCCCAGGGGGAATCCCTGTATCAGCATACAGTTTCATTGCCCTTCTGGTAAGGATGTTATTTCCTTCTTTTTTTTTTTTTTTTTTTTTGTCTTAATGCGCTGACATCTGGATGGTTTTCTTTGAACGCTATGGCAAGTAAAATTGCTTTTGCACAACAAACACCATCCTCATCAGCAGTTATTGAAAAAATAGATTTTTTTTCAATCGATCGATCGCAACGTTTAAGACTTTACAGTGTCTTTTCCCTCCACCTCCTCTTGGTCGACGAATGATTACTGTATCGATAGTGAAAACTGCATCCAAACGAATTTCGTCTTTTGACTGCAAGACTTTCATCACTCTTGACATTATTTTTTCAACACTTACATCCGATACAGGCATCAATTCTGTTGAAATGGGTCGATCAAGATGATCCGAAATAATGAGAAAACGTATAAGATCCGTTCGTACTAAGTTCACTGTTGTTCGTCGAATAATAGTTTGAAAAAGATTTTGAACCAGTGAGACAGCGTTACCTAAAGTGGAATTTCTAGCTTCCAGGGGCAGCCTATCAGGATCTATAAGAGCATGCAAAGTTATTTCTTCACACTGATATTTTTTGTTTCTCTTATGACATCTTTCGACTAGAACAACAGCTGAGTCACGCTAAAAAATGAAAACTCTTTTAATAGACATATATCTGAGCATATATTTTTACTTTTTTAAAACAATGCGCTAATTAAGCAAAACTTAACGTCATTATAATCATTATTTACACCAGATTCTAGTGTGCTCCAATAATCAGTGGACGAGTTCATTCCATTAGTCCTCTAAAAGAAAATAAAAGTTGTCTCATCCGCAAAAATAGAAATAGAACTATTTTTAACAGGAAATATTATCATTGCTTACTCCACTTCCAGGCTGAATTTGAATATTATTTGAAAGAGGATTTTCAAAAACAATTTGAGAAGATTCGCTAAGAACCTGAAAAGAAAAAAATATCTTTGTTCTAGGCACATGTGATAAATAATAAAACATATAACATTAACTTAATTAATATTTGCATCTGATATCTCAGTATTAGCTGGAATCCAGTAACCTTCAGGAAATATAGAAGTATTGGCCTGTAAAATAATTAATTTTAACAAATAATAATTTACAAACAAATAAATTTATGTTTGGAATTTTGTATATATTTAAATAAATAAGGCATACATTTTCTTCAAATTCCTTTAAAGAAGCAATTTCATCATTTCAGATCGGATTTTCCAAAAAAATTTGAGACGTTTCACTAAGAACCTTAAAAAAAGAATGAAATTTAGCTTTCTTAGATCATTACATAATAAATTGGAGGGAAAAAATTTAATAAAAAAATAGTCTTACTTCAATGTCATCATCATCAGAAAAGTCACTGAAAGAATTTATATCATCTACATCACGATTCGAATCCTATTAAAAAAGGAATAATCATACAATAAGTAAAAACAAAAGATTTTAAAACACATGCATTCTCTTCAACTCACGTAAGTCGTATTTTAAAATATATATTCATACACTTCATAAAAAATATAAATTTATTTTTAAAAAAAAAGGTAAACGTTGTAAGTAAACGGCATATTGAAATTATTTACCGAAAAATAATACACATGGGTCCAATTTAAAACATAAATTAATACTCTTAAGTAAAAAACAATTTTGTAAATTATGAAAAAGAAAACGTTATCAAATTTAACATGTTCTCATAAAATTCACACGATAGAATATAAAATAAAATATATAAGCTAAAACAAGAAAAATAAATCATTGACTTACTTGATTTGATATAGGGTTCGCAGAATCCATATCCAATGTCAACAAGGCAAAGTTAGGCAAATACGGTAGATAAACGGACAGAATAAAATATCTCCAACTTCTAAGTAAACTATCTTCAACTTCTAAGACAAGTAAAGATGTCTAGAAAAAATTACGCCTTTTATACATAGTACCTTACCAATTGCCATTCCATGCCTACTAAAAATCAATACCCAATCATAAAACTTGTTTCACTTGCAGTACTTTTCAACACCGTAGTCTGTGACCAACCTGGCTCAAAACACGCTACACCCTGTTTCTTCATACCCTCACTTGCCCAACCCCCAGTAATGTTATTGTCCCCTACTCGATCCATCACGATTTATCAATCTTCTTACTGTTGCCCATCGTGGGAAATCTTAAAGACATGTACTCCAAGCGTCTGTCATTATTTTATCTATTCAATGCTATGTATCATAGCCTGAGTATGGAGTAATGGGATAGTGGTTTAAATAGGCAACTACTATCCCATTATTCCAGTTTTAGCGTTGTGAGTTCGAATCCTCAGGAAGAATATATTCTTTCTGAAGATATGGATTTTATTTAATTTACAATCAATGTGTTTTCATTAATTAATTTACAATTAATTAATGTTATATTTAATTTGCAATTAATATTTTTAAAAAAATAATGATTTTTTTAATTATAGCAAATTGTATTATTTGCGATTCAGCACAAATAATAATAATATATTATTTGTGCTGAATCGCAAATAATACAATTTGCTATAATTAAAAAAAATCATTATTAATATTATTTGTGATTTATCACAAATAATAATAATAATAATATAATAATAATATATTATAATAAATAATAATAATAATAATATATTATTATTATTTGTGATAAATCACAAATAATATTTCCAAAAAATAATTTTTTGATCCCCTCAATAGATGGCATCACATTTTTCAAGAAAAATGCCGTTGCCACTCGGTTATTTCTTAATTTCGATTCTCGAAAAAATAAAATTAAAAATATTCCTACTACTCAACTTAAATTCATTAACACAAAAGACAAAACGCATTTTAAATAATTTTTAAAAGCAGAAGGAAACCCACCACTCAACTCAACTCGAATCCGAAACCACGCAGTACAAGCACATCACCATTCTGTAACGTCACCCATCCTCCTGCCGTTTCACCAAACACACCCCCTTTGATTGACAGGTGACACACCCCCTTTTATTGTGTTTCCCAAGGGAGGGCTACTACTACTATGGAGCACTTCCACAGGCAACTAAGCACCGAGGACTGCTTGATAGGGGCAGATCTGAATGCCCACCATTTACTTTGGGGATACAAGGACAATGACCATCGAGGAGAGAACCTGCTGGATTTTTAGTTGCAAACAACCTACACCTTCTAAATACAATGGGAGCCCCACCCACCTTCCTCTCCTCAACCCATGAAGGGTGGCCGGACATCACCCTCGCCTCCAACACTCAGATTGCCTCCAGCTACAACTGGGAGGTCCTCGACGTTGAATCCCTCAGTGACCATAGGTATATCCAAATAACACTAAATAAACCCCACCAGACAGATCACAGATGACAAGATTTAAAACTAAATATGGTAATCATCAAATATTCCTAAAACACCTACTGCCACTCATACTAGAACTGCTATGCAACATCAACAGTTGCCAAACCGTCGACCAACTAGACAAAGCCACGGAAGACCTGCAATCAACCATAATTAAATGCGGCAACAAAGTGTATAAGAAAGTCAGGTATAAACACAACATTTTACCACACTGGTGGAACTCAGCCTTTGACAAAAGGAAGAAGGCACTTAATTAACTTTGAAGAAAAGTCCGACAAGCAAGTAATGACATCAAACAACAACTTCTTGTCTTTTATAAAAAAATCAAAGGCCACATTTGTCAAAGATGTGAGTTAAGCCAAAAGGATCTGTTGGAGAGAAGCCTGTTCAGCGGCAAGAAATTCCTACGAGAAGATCTATAAAGCAACGTTTAGATGCGCAGTGCCTCCCCACAATCTATTCAGTACGAGCACCCAAGCTGGAAATTCCATCCACTTTGCCACAAAAATTCTCCAGGATTTGTTTCCTCTACAGACTACTAATAACTTCCATTAAAGCACATTGAAGATGAAGCAGAACCACCCCTCAGTAAAGGCAAAATTAGCAGACTAATCACCTCCCTTCCAATTGGCAAAGCGTCTGGACTGGATGGCATTGATAATATTATTCTTAAAGAAACCCACAATAACAACCCTAATATACTTAATTCCTTCCTAAACGTATGCTGGAAACTTAGTCATTTCCCTAAGAGCTTGAAACTTGGCCTTGTTATCCTGTTCCATAAAGAGGGCAAGGATAAACATGCAGTAAATTCCTATTGCCCAATTACCCTCTTACCAACCCTAGGGAAAGTGTTGGAAAAAATTATCACTTCAAGTCTTACGTACTATTTAGAAAACAACAATCACCTTCACAACAGCCAATTTGACTTTAGAAAAGAAAAATCTGTTGACAGTGCCCTCAATCACCTCATGCTTAACATCCAAACAGCCAAAGAAAAAGCACAACACTGCTCTATCATTTCAATTGACATCAAAGGCGCCTTTGACTCAGCTCCACCTGACTCCATCCGAAATGATTTGGTGGAGAAAGGCTGCCCATCTAAAATCAAAAACATCCTGTTCAGTAACCTAGCAGATAGAGTAGTAGCAATAAGTACAAGTCAAGGCCTAGTGAAACAAAGTCAACAGATAGGCTGCCTACAAGGCTCCTGTAGTGGACCAATAATGTAGAACTTACTTGCAGATGAGACCCTGCAGATAGGCTGGTCTGAGATAGAGAAACATCTAGATCCAAAATCACACATAACGTTACAAGCTTTTGCAGATGATTTTACGTTTGTGGTAGCTGCAAGTAGCAAACGAAAACTCGGACAAGCTACTACTGAAGCACTGAACATCTTTCGGCGAATGGACAGACAAGCACAACTTGAATATCTCTGTTGAAAAATCGAACAACTTGCTACTTACCAGATTGCAATGTGGCCCAAAAATTTACTGGAATAATACCAAGATCAAACAATCTAAATTTATCAAACTGTTGGGCATTACCATAGAAGAGAAACTTAAATGGTCGAAGCATATTATCCAAGGAGCCAAAGCTTCAAGAATCCTTCAAAAACTACTAAGATTGGCAGGAACCACCTGGGGATTCACACGAAGACAAAGGATAACTCTCTACAAAACCATAGCTGAGCGGATCATTGCCCATGGAGCCCTGATCTGGGGAAGAAACCTCAGAGTTAATAATCAACTACTCCTAGAATGGATCCAAAGACAATTCCTTCTAAACATCACAGGAGCCTTCAAGATCACCACAACCTCCTCTCTCCAAGTAATTTCAGGCATTCCAGCACTCCACCTAACTATCAGAAAGGAAGCTCAATTCAAGCATATTTTAAAATTCACCAACAAGAACATCATTGAGAACAGAATGGCTCAAATCACAATTCACCCAGGAGTTTTCACTGTTGACTGCAAAATAAACCTGAACAAAAATACCCAGTCAACCACTAACAATGGAACATGTCAAATCTTTACGGATGGTTCCAAAATGGATGATAGAGTGGGAGCAGCATTCGGTACCATCACACACATGGAAAAATTCAGACTGAATGATCAAAACACTGTCTTTCAGGCTGAACTTCTTGCAATTCTGCAAGCCACCAAATGGACACAAACTCAAAGCAACGACTGCATCAACTGGTCTGATAGTCTGTTTGGGCTGATGGCCATTGGCACCGTGGGAACCACAAGCCCGATAGTCCGGCGCATTCAGGAAGAACTTAACCCCTTGCCAAATGTTAAACTACTTTGGGTTAAAGCACATGTTGGCATCATAAGAAATGAGCTTGCTGATGATCTGGTGAAAGAAGCTACTTCTCTTGAGGTCCCAAGTAACCCACTCCCAGCTCCACGCTCACACTTAGAAAGCTCGCGTCTCTCGAAGTCATGCAAAACTGGCAAATGCTATGGGTCCAAGCATCAACAGGACGTCTTGTGCATGATATTCTACCGAAAGTGGACCTTAAACACCAATGCTGGCCACTCCAAGTCACACTGTTTGTCACCGGACATGGTCCCTTTCCAACGTACCTACACAGGTTTGGAATCCTTTCCAGTGACTACTGCGCTTGCGGAGGAATTGGGAGCCCATTCCACTATGCTACTGCTTGCCCGATCACCAGCTCGTGGCACTTCACCACGCCAAGCACCCACCTTATCAAAGATTGGACTAAAAACACCACCACTAACCCCTATGCCAGAACTAAGTTGATTGCACTAATCAACTTCCTTCTCGACCACAGAGAGCTGATCATTCCAGATGATTACGAAACCGACGAGGGTATTCACGATGATCTAGATCTTTTTGACCAAGATGAGTAAGGATATATTTTGTCTAAGGAACTAGACAGAATGTGTTCTACCTCACTAACTAGACTTTCTTTTGTAGGATAAAACTTATGTTTTATAATTTTCTTATGCAATAGCAGAAATCTGACTTAGTCTTCTTGATGTAGATCTACCCTTGGTTTTCGTCTGTAAATTTTCGTAAATATTTTTAATCTCTTTAAACCTTTTAATCGAATTACTCTAGTTTTATAATGTTTTATATGTAACCAAGTATTTTTACTCTTGTTAACTTATAATGTGTTGGAAGTGATGGAAAGAACTAGTTTGCCAAATCTATTTCCCACATCCAGTTGTTTCCCTATTTTGTCTGAATGTTAATGCACCTGAACTGTGTAGAAACTAAATAACTATAGTGATTTATTAACTCCACATCAGGTGCATTTTCCTCATATGTTTTGTTTGTTTTCTAATTTGCATACGTATCATGTTGGTTGCGATGAACTTTATGTTTTGATATTTTAGTATCAATACAATTATAACATATTGTTTCAACTGTTACTGACGTGTGTCTACCTTTGTATAACCTGTTCTATGTCTAATTAATCTATCCATAGGCGGTAGCTAGCAGGAGCTGCGTTATGCCCTACAACAGCACTGAGCCGTTGCGTTGGGGACTCGGGTTCACAGACAGGTATCGAGCTCATCAGGTGGTCTATGACTCTTCTCCTTCAATCATCTCCCATCTAACTGGTAAAACCCTCATTGGTTTAGGTACAGAGGTGTTTGTTTGGTGTTAACAATCAGGATATCAAATATTATTTTCAGCTAGCCCGAGAACAACATCAAAATATAAGTTTCACCACATTCCATGCAACTATTTTCAATTCAATCTTAAACAAAAATTTAGTAAACAAACATAAATAAGGATTTATTCATCCAGAACAAAATGAATTCAAATTTTATTTTGCAAAATTTTATTAATTTATATATTTTTAAACACCAAATTTTCATACTTTGTATATATATATATTAGAAAAACCAATCACATTTACTTTCTAGGTTGTATAAATTTAAGTTATATGTTATCTATAATACATTTTAAAAGTACTATAATACATTCAGGAAGTAAATTATTTCTACCGTCATTAACAGAATTTTAGGATCACCATAAACTTATAAGATCTGATGTAATTACCAACATGAAAGACACATCAGAAAAACTCTTCAATTAATGTAACATATCCCAATAAAGCCATAAATAACGATAATATATTATGAACCAGCAATAATAGTTAATAAAATATAGCTTTCATACATAGTTTACAATGGAACTTACATTCTCTTATATCAAGAAAATTATTATGATTAATTCTTTCACGAAATTTATTCATTCTTATAGAAAACTTGATATCTTCATTTTTTTCGGTTCTCAACAAACTCATCAAATAATACTTATGGCTCTAATATAAAAATAATCTTGAAGATGCTTCCTTAATCTACAAAAAATTTATAAATAATGTCAAAATGTTCAATCGTCAATCAAAAAGCTATGATTCAACATTGACATTTTCATATCACCTATTAAATTTCTTTAATATTTTCTACCTGGAGTTAATGATGTCATCATTATAATAAGCAAACACAAATATACTCATATAAAAGTTAAATAAAAATACTTGAAAGCATTAATCATTAATACTAAATCATCGTTTAAACTACTCAACGTTGTAATAATTTATTTCACTTCAAGTATAATTAAATCATTACACAAACTTGGAATAAATTTAGGAGAAAAAAATATTGCTGAACGTAATTGTAAATCAAACCCAAAAGACTTTAATATAACATAGTATAGTGCTAACTAAATTTAGATAAGTATCCAAATTACAACTACATAAATGTCTGCCAATATAGTGCCAAGCTATTTTACAACTTGGGAATAAATTCATTCACAAGAAATTTCACATTGAAAAAAGAAAAACGCACAATTCTCTTTTTTAATACAAATACTCTTTTTTTCTTCATTCAGAATCGATTTGGAGCCGCGAACACCGTGTGAACAGAACAGAAGCAAAAAATCTCAAAATGTCTCTTATATAAGTACTTAAGTTAGGCAGCAAACCTGTGCACTTCATTGCTTGAGAATGGTATTTCACTAGTGTCTGTTTTGTGGATTCCTGGTATTTGATATACCAGCCAAACACAAAGCAATTACCTCATTCATGACGTCACTCCAAATATTGACCAATGATAGTTTATTTACAGTTTGAATTCCATTTCTATTATATTGCGTATTTGTTAATATTTTCATATTAAAAAAAATAATCATGCCCAAAACACCCAGAAATATTGAATGTAATGCTTTGATTTTAATATCAGTATCAAATATTATTGCTAAAGTATGTTTGGAAGACGAAAAAAAAGAGAGATAGCAAATTTTAAGTAACATAAAACTTTTTTTTTTTTTTTTCAATTGCCCATACAACTTATTTCAAATAACGTTAACAATATTTCTTTGAAATGAATTTTTAAACTATGAATTATGTAAACTAAATTGTTAGATCACTTTACAATTTTTTTACTACAAATAGTTATGCATTTGCATTATATTAAAAATCCTAATAGAATTTCCATTTATACAAAATATTGTAGTATGTTTCATGATATTTAAATAAGAAATACAAATAAATGTATTTATAATGCTAAAGAGTTAAAGTATTTAATGCATTCCTAAAAGTAATAATAAATATAACTATGCTATATATTGAATACTATAGTATTCAAATTATAAAGTTTCTACAGTGTTTCAGTTGCAATTTAAGTTGAAAACACTTTATTTAGATAATTTTTATTAAAAACTAAAAATGTTCAAAATGTTTTTCTAATTTTTAAAAAGCAATTTTAACGAGGAAGATTTAATTAAAATGAAAATTTTTTTTATAAATCTTGTGAAATTTTACCTGAAAATTGTTTTTTGAAATTATTATAATTATTCAACTGAGATCTTTATATTGTTGATTTTTTTATTTTTATTAAAATAATTATGATACATGTAGGACCCACAAGTACCTATTGGAAAATATAATATCAAATAAATAAATATAAAGTATTATAAAATAAAAAAAAAATTCTTTAGAATTTTTTTTTTATTTTATAATATGTTTTAACATATTGATCAATTAAATTTAACTTGCTTTTAAAATATTCAATGATAAATTTATTAATTTCTATAGAAAATTTGAATTCCATGTTCTTATACGAACTGCGTGAATTAAGTAAATACACTTGTCGCTCGGTTGTGGATGAAAAATATTGAACATGCTGAATACTCCATTTGATGGAAAGCTCCGCCTCAATTTGGTCATATGTGACACCATTTCGGGGATGGTTGGTGGATAGCCTGTGGACAGCTGGTAGTCATCCACCGTTAAGGGATTTAAAATTCTGTTATTTATATTAATATAATATAAGGAATTTAAAATTCTGTTATTAAATAACATTTTCAAAGTAACGGGTTACTTAAGTAATTTTAAAAGTAGAGATAACTGTTATAGAATAACAGTTATATTAAATAGCAATCATCTTCGTGCTGAGTAGGGATGGGAAGAAATAACTGTAACCAATATTCTGTAATCAGTATTTGAATGTAACAACTTGTAATAAGTATTTTTATTCCAAATACTCAGTAATTCTAGTAACAAAGTCAGCGCGAGTTCAAGTATCCTCAGACAGTTGCAGGTACAATGTACTTGACCAGTTTCAAAGGCAGAGCGAGTACGTGCCTGTTACAAAGTAATTAGCGAGTACGTGTAGTTACTGTGTACTTGACTGAATGTAACACATACAGAAGAGCCAATAACAAAGCGAATACAAGTAACAATGTCTTCGATATATCGACACAGACGGATGAATTATGAGATTGTGTTAGCTTCTTATGGTGAGAAGGCTGGGTGGGAGAAAGGAAAAGATAGTTGGCTTAACTGGAAACAAGAAGAGGGATACTTGGAAATTGAACGATCTCTTTGGATTGGAGAGGGAAACATTATGAATTTAAATTGTGAAATAAAATACGCATGCACATTTGTTTCGTTTCGGTCAATTTTAAACATATGAGTTGAGAAAACCAATAATCATGGTGCATTTAATTAGTGATTATCGTTCTTTTTAAAATATATCACATTTTTTTTTTAAATATAAGAAAAGCATGATATTCTTGTTATGCGTTTAGCAATTTTTATTAACTTTTATTTTTGTTATTATTTCTTTTAAAAATTTTATTTTATTTTATGGACATATATAACATATTTATTAAAACCTGAAATCAGATCAAATTTCTTAAATTAAAAAATATTTAAATTAAATCTGCTTACATACTTCCATTGTTATTTTTACTATGCATATTTTTTATTATAATTTCGTATAAATATGTTTATTTTATATTCAACCATGTTTTAGTTCCACTATATTTTACTGTAACTATATAATATTTAAACTTTTAGAAAAAATGATCTTTTAAATTTTTATCATATGATTTATTTTTATTCAGATAATGAGAATGTTAATTTAAACCTAATATAAATAGTTTATTCATTTTAGTTTAAAGTTTGGAAATGAAAAAAAGCTATAATTAAGTTAATTTTTACCTTGTCTTTATTTATACCTCCATGTGTTATTGTCATGTTCATTTCTTAAATCAGTGTTTCTCAAACTTTTAGTATTCACGGCCCAATTTTCAATCATAATTTTCATCGCGCCCCATCCCCACCGCATACAATAAAATGTTCACAATAATAATGTATTTTGAGTATTTTGGCACGAAACCTACACCACAACCTTAATTTTAAACTTTACAAATTACCAAGAATGCGGAAATTTATTGACATTTTGCAACACCGATCCTCAGCATTGAAAAAACAAGAATCGTATGCCTTTTTATTGCTCTTGCGTCCCACCATGTCGGGCATTCTCACGGTTTCGCGAAAAGTTTCGATTTGTCTGGTCAGCTTAAAAGTTAAGTTAGGAGCATGCGCAGATGTGAACAAATGTTTTCTCATTTGGAGAATGAGAAAGTTCCATGACGCCAGGAACATTTCAATTCCAGGCAATCTCATTCGAGTCGATCCTTGTATCGCTATTGAAAATATTATGAATGTGTATGTCATATATATTTTCGTGTAATTGCAATTCACCATATTAAATATTCACGGCAGCAGACTTATGCACAATCATGGATACATTTTTAAGCGGGCGTAAGCGAGCATTAGGCGATAGACAAGCATCAACAAGTACACAGACGAGTGTGGTTCCGAAAATAAAATCAAGAAAGTATTCTCAAGAATACTTAAATTTTGGGTTCACTAGACTTCTTCTACTTTCTTATCCCCTGGTCTGAATCAGACCAGGTCCATGATATCCTTCGCCTTCAAAGAATTAAGGACAGCTCCAGGGCTGTATAAAAGTTCACGTTTTGAAAAGCCAATGCAGTTCAGTAGGTGTTCGTGACTGGCTGGGTTCACTAGTATTGCAGTAAATGAAGAAGAAAGGCCCCTGTGTATTATTTGCTCAAAGATGTTGGCGGCAGACAGTATGAAACCTAATAAACTTAAACGACATTTGGAAACGCTCCATAGTGAGTACGTAAACAGACCCAGAGAATTCTTAGAATTAAAATTAAAATCATATGAAAAGCAAAAGTCATTGTTTAAAAAAATCTTTGTGAATAAAAAAGCTTTAATTGCCTCTTACAAAGTTTCATATAAAAAAGCTAGATATAAAAGCCTCACACCATTGCTGAAGAGCTTATTTTGCCAGCAGCATTGAGATTGTAGAAATTATGTTTGGAGATAATTTTGAAAACACTTTCAGTCTATACCTCTTTCAAATGTTACTGTTGCTCGTGGAATTGCTGATATAACTGAAGATGTAGAGTGTCAGTTTCTGACGAAGTTCCATGACAAATTGTTTTCAATACAACTCGATAAGGCAACAGATAGAAATAAAGATGCTCATTTCATTGACTATGTTACATTTTGAGATGATTTTTCAGTAGTAAAAGAATTAATTTTCTGCAAACCAATAGAACTCAAAGCAGCAACACTCGTATTATTGACTATCTTAACTGATTTTATGAACGAGGCACACATAGAATTGAAAAATTGCGTCGGAATATGCACCGATGCTACTCGTTCTATGTCCGGAAGATTCCAAAGTATTCAAGCACTTGTGAAACAAAAATCACCACAGTGCGTCAGGACACATTGCATAATCCACAGAGAAGCTTGGCTTCCAAAAAATTAGTCCTGGTTTGAATATTGTGTTAACTACGGTTGTAACCGTAGTAAACGACTTAACAATGTTTGAAAATTTGAAAGATTGTATTAAAACTTACAAGGTTGAAAAACAACATCTAAAAGTTGTTTTTGTAACCATTGAAAACATTTAGCAATGCTAGCAAAGAATTTTAAAAAGTACTTTCTTGCTGACGACAAACTGATATCAAGTTACAAGTGGGTGAGGGATCCATTTCAAAATACTCCCGAAGGACTCTCAATTGAAGAGAAAGAAACCTTCGTAGACTTCACGGCAAGCGACTAAACCAAATAACAACTGAGTAATAAATTTTCTTTGAATTTTGGGCAGGAGTGGATGATGAATTTTCTGCACTAAAAGCAAGGGCATTTTGCATTCTACTACCATTTTCAACATCTTACGTTTGTGAAACTGGATTTTCTGCGTCGGCTTCTTTGAAGACAAAATATAGATCTCAGCTAAATATAGAAAAAGATTTGAGAGTGTCTATTTCTAATATTAAACCCTCCTTCGAAAAACTTTGTTCTGAAAGACAGACCCAAGGAAGTCACTAATAAATATTAAATTTGTTTTTACTTTATTAAGTTGTTTTAATTTAATAAGTTAATTATTAAATGTGTCGAAATGTATTTTGTTTTGTATGTGTGTGTGTGTTCTTTCATTTCAGTCTCTTAATCAATTTTTTAAATAACATTTTTTCTTGAATATGCTCACATCCCTCCCCCATTAGTGTTTTTGCAGCCCCCTAGGGGGCGCGCCCCACAGGTTGAGAATCACTGTCTTAAATTGATTGATCTAAATAAAATATAAGTATTTCTGTTCCTCCATTTGGTATTAAACATTTTATTTCTCAATATTTTACCTTAAAACATTATAACATTTAGATTGTTAGCAAAACTTTTTTATATTTTTTGATAGTTATTTAATTTTTATGCAACTATATCCAATATAAAATGATTATGTTTACTTAAACATTATTAATACAATTTTAATTGCAAAGATACTTTATTTAACCATAAATTGATTAAGTTTCAGGAAACTGAAACAAGATATGTAAGTTAAAGCCATTTTATTTTAGGAAAAACTGGTTTATCTACTACATAAAATATAAACAAATAAACGTTTTTTAAATAAATATTACTATCTATTACACATAAAAAATGTTTACTATGTTTGTCTTGTTAATGTTTAATTATAGAAAAATAAAGGAAAATTAATTTAATTTGGTATTTTTGATTAATTGCTGTATTTTTGTAAGCAAACTTATCATAAAACCTCTTTGTAATTGATTAAAACTCCCACTTTACAATTCTTTGCAAAATATTTACCAGTTAATTATAAAAATTCATTTATATAACTGGAAGGTCTTACTAAATTCTAATAAAAATTAAGCTGATTAGGTTGAAAAATTAAAATTATATTGTCACATCAAATTTTATATTCTAATTAACATTGGAAGTCTTTGAAAAGTACGATTGAGTAATCTTCAAGGAAATTGGAAAATTTACTTAGAACAGATATAAATTATGAAAATAAATGTAAGTAACAAAATGTCAAGAATTTATATTGAATGAAATAAGTTGAAGAAAATTTAGATATTTACAATTTTTTACAAAAAAACTGTTTGTACATAAATAACTTATTTTTCTTTGCCTCATACTAGAAATTAAAGCATTACAGGAAAAACAAAAACTTGCAATCAATGAAATGCAAAAATATTTTATTACTCAAAATATTTCTTATATATCTTTTTATTAATATTTAAGTGAATACTTATTTATAAATGATAATAATTTAAATTTAATTTAATTATTTTAATTAATTTTATATGGATTAATATATAATATTATTAATCTACTTATTTAATTTAAATTATATATTAATTTACTTATTATTAATTTATTTATAAAATTTTAAAAACTTTGTCATTATATTTTAATCAGATAGATAGCAGTACAAAAGAAATTGTAACAAGTACAAAATGTAATCGGTAAAATACTTGTTACTTTAAAAGTAACTCTACTCAGTACGTACTAAGTACAGGAAAAGTAACAAGGTCCCACCCCTAGCTGAGACAAGCGAATTAAGGGCGGCGAAAATTTCTCCGAAAGAACTAGTCCTCGGAAGCATTCGGAAAAACCGAACGAATCTCTTCCCGAATGTTGGCTGTTGAATTTACTTCGGTTATTCCCAATCTTTCTAAATTTTCGCGCATGCGCTTTGAACTTTGCTATTAATTAGTAGACATTTTTTTCCACTTCACTTGCAGATTGTGAGTGAATATCAACGACCAAGATACCACAGACCAATATAAATATTGGTCTGTGGTGAATACGTGCGTATTGTAATAAACGACTTTACATTGCTATTCTCTTTTTATTTATAGATATCGTACGTGATTCTTATGCTTCTCTGTATGTATTAAATTATAATCTTATTTATAACATTAAAAATTAACATATTTTTATTATTATAAATAAGATTATTATATTAGAATATGAATCTGTTTATTTTTCACACCACATGTTTAATTGCCTTTGTGTGTCGATAGTTGTAATGATGAAATGTGTCTCATTAAACCTTATTATTTTTTCAGGAATATGAAGTGTTCTATAAAATTATTGTTAAAATTACATTGCTCATTTGTGTTTGCTAAATTGTAAATCCTATTTATAATTATAAAAATTAATATACTGTTTATTTTTCAAACTACGTTTAATTGCCTTTGCGTGTCGATAATGATGTATTATGTCTCAATAAACATTTTTTCAGGAATATGAAATTTGTTCTATAAAATTATTGTTAAAATTACATTGCTCATTTGTGTTTGCTAAATTATAAAAATTAATATTCTGTTTATTTTTCAAACCACATGGTTTATTGCCTTTGTGTGTTGATCCTTGTTATGATGAAATGTGTCTTAAATAGCATTATGTTTTCAGGAGTGTGAAGTGTTTTATAATTGTTAAAACTAAATTATTTATTTGTCTTAGTATAATGAGCTGTAATTGATGCTGCAGTCTGAAAAGATTATGTGGGTTTCAAATAATTTTTCATATAAACCTGATGTTATATGAATTCGTGGTGTATGTGCATACTTCGTACAAATATCGAACATTATTTATAATGAGGCATTTTTTTAATGATCTACTACTGACAAAGAAGGTTTATATTGTTTTGTATTGATATGTGAAGTACAGTTGTAGGTGAAGTTTATGAAGTGAATGGAGAAAAGCAATGTAGTTTACAGATGTGTCTTTTACAATATACAATTTGCCATGAATGTTTACACAATGACTTGTATGTGTATAGACAATACAATACAGTGGAATATGTGCAAACATATACATTTGGTGAGCAGATTACCCAATCTTGATGTGCCGGCTTGTCATCCAAGTTCTCCTTATTCTGACCGTCAATTGGTCATTAATGAGCATCGCAGTAATAAGTCTGAAATTGAATATCATGTTCAACAAGTCTCAAATCTAGTACTGAGTGTAATTTACAGAATTTTAGAACAAAGGCTATACATTTGGCGGCAAAGCTGGAAACAGATATGCTAGAATAGGTCTACAACTGTACTACAAGTGAAGAATGTATTAAAGTAATGAATATGTTAAAAGGTTTCGAAGCATCAATGTTAGGTATTAAAGCCTGCGCAACTTCTGTCCTGTCTAGCAAATTTTTACCAAATAATATAATGCCTCCAAATAAAAAAGTAGCTAAACAAAGGTTTTATTGCACTAAAAGGAAACAAGCAAATAAGATACTTAAAAAATATTTAAAAAAAACCATCTAGTCAAGAGGCAAATAAAATCGCATGTAATCTTTTATTCATGCCGTCAAGTGCGGACATGTGATCATTATTGTATATTTGTCACATATAGGATTTGATACAGATCTATTTGTATTGAGAGGGACTTTCTTCGTTATTTCGTATAGTGAATTTTGAAGTTATTTTTAAGCTTTATTCAGCTCCTTACCAGACTTGCGCTTTCTACAACAATTATATAACTGATAAAGAGAGTTCATCTTTTTTAAGGTGGAAACTTTTTAATGTATGCAAAATTTTAGTGAGTGGCTTTCAATGAGTGTCTGCATCAATTGTGTAGTTAATGATTTTGTAACTAATGTGACTTTAGGGGACGGTTTTCATTCAGGAAGGATATCGATGGATTAGAGTTTGATAATAGATTTCTTTAAGTTATGTAAAATACCCATTATTACTATTTAAAACATAGTAAAAACAATTTGGAAAAATAACTTTTCTGTATGTTGAAAGCTTTATAAAAATTTCCACTTGTGCTTCATACAAAGTATGCTTACTGAAATAATGTTTTTGTTATGCTTACTTTTGTTTGTATCAACACTGTATACTTTTGTTAATTTTTTAAAATTATTTGCTTTGAATATATGTGCCATTTTTCTTTATATTTTATAAATGAATATTTTTATTGGTTAAATTACATATTGACTCATTTTTTAAGAGGTATATATTACTGGATTGCACAAGAGTTTTCTGTAGCTTATGTTTATTTGTAACAGTTATTTCATTCCTAAATTTAATATTTTGCAGTATGCTACATGCTTTCTTATGACAACTCATTAAATTTGTAAGCGTTCAAAATTTAGCTGTTGTCACAGATATGTGTGCTATAACTGAAATAAAAGAAATTTAATGGGAAACTTTTAAGGGGAAAAAAAGAGAGATTCATAATTTGTGAACGTGGCTATTTAACATGTGTGCAGTAATAAGCGCATATGCTTGAATAATATCAGGATGAGAAATTAACTTCACGGGGAAGGGGTTATATTATTAAAAACATATAGTTTTTAAATTAGGCCAGTGTAATAATAAATCAGTAAAAATTTAAAGTATACATAAAACTTTTATATATTGCGGAACAGACGAAACATGATTAAATGTTGGTTCAGCGATTCCAATAATGAATATATACAGCTTTCATTATATGCATCACTTTAAATATTCGTTATATATTGCTTATTAATATGGAAAGTGAAATAAGTGATTAATAAAAAATTTTTATTTCTTTGAGAAAATTACAAAAAAATGTTTATTGTAGGATCTTGTAAATGACGGCAGGAGTGCAGTAACTTATACATCGGACAACTATCGATTTTCACTTTTAAATATTTATGTAAATATAAAAACTGAAGACTAATAAAAAGTTATGATTTACTAGATCATTTTTACTTGCTATTATGTTCCTTAATTTATTATTTTTTACAGCTTCTATTGTAAGAAATTACTCCAATGAAAAATGATGGAAATAAAGTTAATTTGATAAATTAAAAGATGCCTGTATTTTTTTTTCTCATAGCTATTTAGAAAATTAATTTCAACATGTGACGGTCTGAACCATTCTTTTAGGTTACTTGAAACAAGAAGAAAATTGATATCGCTGGAATCCATAGATAGTAAGAATTTTATGATTAATTATTGTATATACGATCTTTAGTTCTTACAGCAAATTATTATTTATGTGTTCCATTACTGTAAGAATTAAAGGATGGTGGATAGGCCTTGTGGCAGATTTTCTACTGAAGAACTAGCCATCTAAAATAACTTGGTTGATATAAATTGCTTACGTACAAGATTCCCTTGTGCATAGGTAATGTAGGTCGAACGCGCCTTTGCAAGAACCTCTTGGGTGGCGTGGAAGACTTGAAAATATAATTTATTTATAAATATTATCATTTTACAGCTGTATGTTTTGTGCTAAATAAATGGTTAGTGTTACTTAAGTAATTTGTGTTCATTTTCTTTATTCAAATTAAAGTTCTGTTTCTTTATTTTATTTAACCAAACTGATACGTCAATTACTTCTTCTTCAATGGTGCGTCAGCCCAGGTTGGGCCATGGCCTTCCGCAGAATATATTTCCATGCTGCCCTATTCCGTGCTTGGCTCATCCAGTTCTTGATCTTAAGAGTCTTTAAATCCGTTTCAAGACTGTCGATCCACCAGATCCTTGGTCTTCCTCTTTCCCGTGTTCCAGATGGTTTAGCATCAAATATCTTTCTCGTTGCTCGGGCTTCTTCCATTTTTATTGTCCTGTCCATTTTTTAATCTTTGAACTGAAATGAATTTTATAATGTCAGGTTCTTTGAAAAGTGTGTAAAGTTCCGAATTTGTTCTTCTTCTCCACAAATCTCCACACTTTATACCTCCCAGGATGCTTCGGAGTATTTTCCTTTCAGACACGACCAAAATTTTTTGTCATATTCAGTCATCGATCATGTTTCACCAGCATATGTTACCACGGGTCTTATCAGGGTTTTGTATAGTAATAATTTCGTTTTCCCACTAATAAAACTAGACTTTAAATATTTACGTATACCATAAAAACATCTATTGCATTATTGGTGTTCAATTCACAGAACCCAAATAAGTAAAACTGTTAACTGCTTGGAATTTATAATCTTCAGTTTCAAGAAAATTTCCATTAAAGCCAGCAGTTGTCATGTACTTGATTTTAGCATTGTTGATAAACAAATGCATTTTCTTTGCCTCACGCTCCAAGGACAAGAAGGCTTGTTTAACTGCTCCTGCAGTTCTGGCGACTATAGCAATATCATCAGCAAATGCCAAAATTTGCACAGATTTGTTAAAAATTGTTCCTTTGGTATTGATTGCTCAGTCTTTGATGGTTTTCTGGAGAGCAAGATTGAATAGAAGGCACGCCAAAGCATCTCCTTGTCTGTGACCATTTGTAAAAGCAATAGGTTCAGATAAATTATTTTGCACCTTAACTCTCAGTTTGGTTACGCCAATAACTATAAGTGAATAAATTGGATGAAAAGAATTGCACAGTTATAGGTTTTCAAACTTCTAACAAAAGAATTTAATAAATTTGTATTTCACCCATTATGAATTTAGTCTAACATTAAGTCTTGTACCTTACATTTTATATATATATTTATGGTGAATATAATCATCAAATTGAAAACATGATTTACCTGAAAATTGCAGACATTTAAATTTATTTATACTTTAAAACTTGTATTGGAAAAATCATTAGTAGTGAACCAAATGTCAAAAATATAACATGATAAAATTAGAGAAGTAAAAAACATTTTTTGTATATAAAATCAAACGTAAATCGCAAGCTTTTTTTTTTTTTTTTTTTTTTTTTTTTTTAATAAAGCTTAAAATATTTTGAAACTATAAAGTATCATAAAACTTTACATGCATAAATGAAACTAATGGTTATTTACAATTTTTACCGTTAAAGTTACAGTTAAAATCGCAAATCATAATACACTTTTATGATCTAATATCTACATTCTTTATAAGGACAATCGCTTGACATTAAATTAAGCATCAAAAAATTTTAAATTTAATTTTAATTAATATCATTATAAATTATTCAATTGTAACTAGAATTTTTTTATTAGAATTATGTAATGGTATTAATCAACATCTACAGTTTTAACTGTAACTGTTGATTTGAATGCAAAGAAAGAAACGTTTGCAGAATTGTTTGCATAATGAGGTTTAAATTTTATGGTACGATAATTGCGAGAAGAATAAAATACCCTTGATTTGACGATGAAATTTAATTCATCTCAGTTTGACTTTTTTGTAGCGGCTATATTCCGGCATTAAATTATTAAGGGGTACCAGATATAAACTTCTATCAACACAAATTAGGATTGTTGACTAAATTCCAATATTAATATCATCAATTTGATATGAAAACTGGAAAATTTTATAAGGAAAAGATAAGGAAAATTTCCCAAATATTGACAATTACTGCAATACTCATGTTTGTAAATTTTTTTCCGTAATTCTAAGTATTGAAAAAGTTCTAAGTATTGTATTTAGTATACTAAATAAGTCAATAAAAAGCATTACATTGCAACATTCTGTAACCTGAGTCTAAAATTAATATATTAACAGGCATATAAAATTTACAAATCAAACTATAAATCTGCAAAAAAAGAATTTCTTATTTTTATAGAAGAGTAGAAAAAAATTCAAATTAATTGTATAATTAAGAAATGGTATTAAAATTTGTTTTAATTCAATAAATGATTAATGTTGATTCTTTTATATTCTGAAAAATTATTATCAATTAGACAATAATAATACTACTTAATGTAATGCTACTTACTAATAATGCTAGTTGATTTGTGCTTTAACTGTTTCATAGTCAAGACTAGTTTTTAATAATAATTTTTGAAAACATATTTATTGATGTGATTGAAAAATATTACACATAATTACAGATACATAGCCTTAAAATCAAAATATATTCATCATGTTACTATAGACACATCATGGAAGAATTCATTAAGACTCCAGATAAATTTGTGGAATTTATTTTTGACAACATGAGAATTGAAAATTCACCTACATTCTTGCACTGTGGACTAATTTACAAGAGTAAGCAAATATAGCTTACAGGGATAGCTACTTTCACCCAAGGGATGGTACCTGTTATATATAGTGGATTGCATCACTTCAGAAATCATAATATTCTTTTGAACAGTATTATTATGGGTACTTACACTTACATTTTAACACAACATTTTGTACAGCTAATAAGTCTGCAGATGCAACGATTGCACACAACTTGAAAATATACTTTTTCTGCTACGAAACCTTTCTGCATCAATTCCCCCGGTGAGAGGATTGGGTATATGTGTATAATCAATACTTCCTATCACACTGGGAAACTGGACTATGTGAAAGAATTTTTCATTGATCTTCAAGGAAACGTTACAGTTAAATGTTTAAATAATAGCAAAAAAAAAAGCTTATTTAATTTCAATAAGTTGTGAGAGAATTAAACAGGAATTAACTGTACTAACATTATCCCGAGACATAATTATATTTGATAAAAATGTGCTGTCAAATAATACCAGTTATAATAATTTTTACAACGTTTGAGAGAGAAAAGAGGGGTTAATATATAGTTCCAATAAATAATTAAAAAAAAATTTCAACTAAAATTTCCAAGTTTTAATCATAAATTTAAAGTTTGCAGTCATTAAAAATAAAGCTGAAAAATGAAGTTTAAATAAATGTATATAATGAATAAGTTAAAAAATTTGGGGACAATTTTTTTTTAACGAAAATAGTTGACAAGATAATACATAAGTAAAAAAGTTTAAAATAGAATCAAGCATCCACATATTTTCATGTAATTCTGTGTATATAGTTTAACTAGATATTAAAAGACATGCTCTTCCCTTATTTTACTCTTTTATCTATTACATCTTTTTTAGACTTACATATATTTATCCAAAACGATCATGAATGCTTTTGCAAATTAAACATTTCTTTTATCAAACATCTTAACAGTACAATGCTCTCAGTAAAATTGTAATATAATGTGGTTGCAAAACTGGAATAGCTTTGCTTATTTGGACGATCATTTTTGAAATTGTTGATTGACTTACCTCTGTTATATCACCAATTAAGCTAGAGAGAAGTGGAGAACAAGCTAGAGAGAAGTGGCAACATATCTCAATATAAGAATATCCCCAATATCTCCATTTGAAATAACAGTTATGTTCAAAATCTTGGGGTTATTCTATCCAGATCTGGCCAAGATTTTCGTCAAGAGATTTCGCTTGTGGATTTCCATTTCATCCTATTTCAGATCTTTCTTTTTAGATCTAATGTTCCGTTTACAATGTTCTAGTTCTCAAGAAACTCTAAGCACTGCAGATTATAATAAAAATTAATAAATAAAGTAATTATCATTAAGTTACAACACATCTGAAATTTGTTTCTCAAATAGTAAACATTAAAAAGTACACAAGTGTCGATAAAATGCGCATGATCACTTATGGCACATATAAATTAAACATGCGCAGCTAGATTTAACCTTGCTGAATAGGAAGGTACAGTTCTTGAACGTAGAGCCAGATTTTTACCTCGGTTACTCCTCCAAAAGATGATGGTGAATACCGTTTTAGCTTTCACCGGGATTTCGCTCGAACCTAGCGGTCGAGGTTGACAGTGAATACGGCCGTAAGCCTACAGTAATTGGAATGGAAAGCATGGCTTATGTTGAAAGATAGTAGTTTCAGTTCCGAATTGAAATGACCAATTTGTAAATTAATTTCTAGTTGTTTTGATGCTGCTGAATTTGAATGGCAGGAAACAAGTTCAAGTATTACCATCTCATGGTAATCCATCAATTCTGGGAGTTGAATTTGAGGTATTGCAGTGAAACCAGTTGCCACTAACAAAAGGCTTTGGATATTTGGTAAGTGGCGTTTTGAATAATTTTATCTACTACCTTAGTTTCTAAATGAATTAACATTTTTAAAGAATGTGAATTTCTGTAACAAAAATATTAAACATAGAATGGTGAGAAAAAAGTTAAATTGGCTCAAGAACAAAACAGTTGACTTATGTTGAAAGAAAAACAGTTATCAAATTGATCATTATCTCATTACAGAAGATAGATCACTTTTTCTTAAAATAAAATGTAAATTTGAAATACTAAGATAACACTGGTTACACAATATAAAAAATCATATGCAAAAATACATAATTCTACAAAATAAGATACTTTTGGATAAATTATAAATAAATTATATATGCAAATTAAGAGTTAATACATTAACTCAAATGTATACCACAATGTTAATCTAAGTGTACCACAATAAATTATCAAAATACTACATAAGTATATGTAATGCATCGTATCAATTACACCAAAATATTTTACTTCTCGCACTTGCATGGTTTCAAATATAGTAATTTTGAACATCCCACAATTTAAGTAACATATTTTTTCACATAACAATGCAAAATAATATAATCGTACTTTGTCAATAGTAGATCATCAAAAAAATGCATCAATAAAAATAATGTTCGAATTTTGTACAGAGAAGTATGCACATACACCACGAATCCATATAACATCAATTTTATATGAAAAGTAATTTGAAATACTCATAATCTTTTGAGACCGCAGCATCAATTACAGTTCCTTACACTAATACAAGTAGTTAATTTAGTTTTAACAATTATACAACACTTCACACTCCTGAAAACGTAATGCTTATTAAGACACATTTCATCATAACATGTAGTTAGAAAAATAAACAGTATATTAAATTTTATAATTATAAATAGGATTTATAATTTAGCAAATATAAATGAGCAATGTAATTTTAACAATAATTTTATAGAACGCATCATATTCCTGAAAAAATAAGATTTAATGAGACACATTTCATGATTACAAGTATCAACATACAAAGGCAATTAAACATGTGGTTTGAAAAATAAACAGAATATTAATTTTTATTATTATAAATAAGATTTATAATTTAATACATAGAGAGAAACTTAAGAATCACTTACCACATACATAAATGACAAAAATAGCAAAGTAATGTTGTTTATTACAACACGCACATATTCACTGACAATCTGCATGTGAAATGAAAAAAAAATGGCTGATAATTAATAGCAAAGTTCAATACTTATACGCGAAAATTTACTAGCAGACAAGGGAAGTAAACTTTTCTCCGAGATAACTAGTCCTCGGAAGCAGTCGAGTAATCCGAACAAATGCCATTCTGTATAGTTCTGACTAACGGCTATTGAATTCATTCTTGTCACCCCCAATAGTTCTAAATACCACGCAGGCGTATTGAATTCAGATTTGTTTCCGCCATTTTTTATTTCATTTGCCCGTCAGCATCGGTGAGTAACATTTGTGTAAATAATGGGAATTTCTTTATATTTCAAGTTACAGCTCTTAATTTAACTATTTGATATTAACTTAAGGTGTGATGTTAGTTATTGAGTTATAAAATATGTGTTTTCATAATTTTCTTTTAATTAAAAAGCATTTTTTTACATGATCGAACAAAGATTATTTCAAATATTTACTGATTTGGGATCACCGTATGCGTTAACTTAAAATTTATTTGTATGTATCTAACCATTTTATGCATGACGCTGTATTAATATATATTATATTAATACAGCGTTATGCATACAATATATATTATTATAATTTAATGCTTATTTTAGATTCCTATTTTGTATCGCAAATTGACATTAGTTTTGTCATTTATTCAGTGTTCATGTGAGTGGTTTTTATAATTATAAAATATTGTACGCTTAAAATAATTTTCTATGTGCTTCATTGTTTTCATTAAAAAATTTTATGCTGTACATGAGTGATATGCTCATGAAAATCAGATCAAGGAAGATAATATTGGTTTGGGTTTACATGTTTGTTATAAATGTATTTGTATGTAATAATGGAATAGAATATGCTTAGTCACATTTTAATTCAATGTGTTTCTCTTGTATCTTTATATCGAAAATTGACATCGGTTTTATCACGGTTTTATCATGGTGTTATCATCGGTTTTGTATGATTTTAATTATTGATTCATAAAATAGTTTTTCGAAATAGTTAATTTTCTACGTTTGTCTAATTTCTTTATTAAACAGCACTTCCCCCACCCCTACATAAAAAACATAGAAAAAATAGTGATATGATGGTGCAAGATCAGGTAAGTAAGGAGGATATCATAAACTTTGCTTATCAATTTGCTGTGTGATATTCCTGGCTACCAGCGCCACATACGACCTCACACTATTGCCCCAAAACTGAACACCTTTTGGGTTAACCAGGGCTGGTCCTTCTGTGCATGTTCGAATTACTGCAAGTACAGGTCAGCTGTGACCGTTTGTTCCTTGGTAGCAGCTCATAGTGAACCATTTGAATGGCTAATCCACCTGACACCACTGTCATCACAATATGTCTCCTGACCTGAATTTGTGAAACAACACCTCAGTATTTTCATTCACTCACTATCTTCCAACAACTGACATATTCACTGACTTGAAGCAGCAACTGATAACCCACTTTGAAGTTATTAAACAAACATTACCAATCGAGCTCTTACTCAGATTTACTGAACGGTTGGTTACCTTTTGTGCCAAATTTGTCCAAAAAATTTTCTGCCCACCAGGAATTTTGGTAATTCTTTTGATCAAAATCTGCATCTACCACATTTAATTTTAGTTCAACCTGATGAGGAAACACGCAACGTAAAACCTCATCAGCATTCTCTTTGAAATAATTTTGTGATTGCTACTGCATGGAGAATGTCTGGGGTGAGTACAAGAATGTTTGGAAAGAATGCTGTTATGTGGTATGATGAGAATGTACAGTGGTGGTCAAAATTGTAGACACTTTTAGAAATGTTTATGTTTTTGAACTTTGTATGCATACAGAAAGCATTACGTTTCACAAAATGCAAACTTGTATAAATCATTTTAAAGAGAAGTTATTACTGAATTCAATTCAAAACACGAAATTCAATTATTTCAATTCAAAAAATTTAAACGATAATAGTTATTAATATACATTAGATAGTGATGATTGCAGTGAGTTATCAGTACTTAGTAGAGTACCCTTTACTTTTGATTACAGTTTCACATCAACGTTTCATTGAGCTGACAAGAGTTTTAAGCTATTCCGTCGTTATTACATGATGCCAAGAAACAATTATAGCCACAATAAGTTCCCTTTTATTTGATTCGCGCCTCATTCGGACAAGAGTACTGAAACGGTGCAGCAAATTTTCAATAGGATTGAGGTCAGGACTGTTTCCTGGCCATGACAACAATTTAACGCTCTTTGTAGGAAACCCCTTTTTCGATATTTTGGCCATGTGGCAAGGAGCAGAATCCTGCTGAAAAATAAACGTTGGGAAAGAGATCTCTGATGGAAGGCAGAAGTTTTGGTTCTAGAATAGTGTCGATGTTTTTTCTGGCATTCAGTGTCCCATTGATGACATGAAGGCGGCCAATACCATCTGCTGACAACCAAATCATAACACTGGGTTCTTCACAATTGCTTGAATGCAGTCAGGATGTAGCTCTTCTCCTATTCTTCATATTTTCATCCATCACTACCGAATAACGATAGCTTAATTTCATCACTCCATATAACTTGTGACCACTGATCATCTGTCCAATTAATGTGTTCCTTTGCCCATTGTAGTCTTTTTTTTGTTGCTGAAAATTAAGATAAGGCTTTTTTCGTGGAATTCTACTTCTCAGTTCAACATCTGTTAATCTTCTCCTGACTGTTCTTGAACTGACAGAAACACCAGCATCATTCAGATCACTTCTGATGGCCGCTGATGACATTTTTCTACCTTAGATACATAGTCTTTTTATTCTTCTGTCATCAATAGATGTGGTGCACCTTTTGCGCCTTTTCTTTCTTTGCTTTTATTGAATTTGTCTCCAGATATCGTAAACAAAACTTTCGGACTCCAGTTGTAGTCACTGAACCACCCACCTGTCTTGCAATTTCAGCATAGGAAAGACCACTTTCTCGTAACACAATAATATTACATCTCTTTCTAGGTGTCCAATCTACTAATTTATTTGATGTCATTGCTTCTTGACTAAATATTAAAAATTGTTACAAAAATTTCTACTTATAATTGCAGTGTATAAGAAACAGGTTTGCAAACTCTTGTCTGCATGAGGCGCTCATCAAATAAAAGGGAACTATTTGAAGCTATAATTGTTTCCTGGCATCATATAATAATGAAAGAAGAGATTAAAACTCTTGTCAGCTCAAAGAACGTCGATGTGAAGCTGTAATCAAAAATAAAATGTACTCTACTAAGTACTGATAACTCACTGCAATTATCACTATCTAATGTATATGAATAACTATTATCATTTAATTTTTTGTATTGAAAATAATTGAATTTTGTGTTTTGTATTTAATTCAGTAATAAATTCTCTTTAAAATGACGTATACAAGTTTGCATTTTGCGAAACGTAACATTTTCTATAAGCATACAAAGCTCAAAAACATAAAAATTTCTAAGTGTCCACAATTTTGGCCACCACTGTATATTTAAGGGATTTGTATGGATTGGATGAAACGAAGGAGATTTTGGAGTTTGGTATGAAAGCTGGTTTGATTGTTGATATATGTGAGTATTGTAAGTGTGGTAAGGATATGAAATTGGTTAAAAGGAAAGATATAAGTGATAAATATGAATAGTTTTAAAGTTTTCAAAATTTCGAAACAATATTTTAAAAATTATAAGCAATGCATCTTCCAAAAATTTGAAATAATATAACTTAAAAAAAAATTTGAAGTCTAATAATGGGAACATTAACATAGCATATTCTTAAGTTGTAAACATCTAAAATTAATCATTACCAACAATGGCTGCACACAAAACGAATTTTGCGCGTGTCACACGATCACCTTAAGTCCTAAAAGGAAAATCTCGTCATGAAAACACATTCCAAACCTTTAAGGCCCTGCTAGACCTCCATTGGGAAAAATCGAATCCTATGTTAATCCTATGGATAATATTTTAATGTTTCACAAGTGCTATTTTCATGATAGAAACTTCCGGTCTTTTGCAAATTACAAAAAACAGAGCTACTGTCACTTTGACGTCCATTTTTAGCGTTTAAAATTTTTTCAAATATTTTTAAAATGTCAAAATATTTCCATCCAAGAAAATTTTAACCAAATTCTAATTTCATTGAGGTTGTACAAAATTTGGTTTAAAGATATTTAATTTTTTTCTCCGTACAGTTACAAAATGAACATTTTTGTTTTTTTTAAGCTAAAAATATTTTTGATTGCATTAATATTTTGATACGAATTTTGATTACAAATCAAACTCATTCTTATTTCTGAAAATCCACCTCTGTACACAACGCCACCTATGAAACTGGAAAATTTTTAAGGCCAAACTTGGCTGAGTTTTCTACTTCACTACGGTAACCTAAAGAAGGAGTAATTTCTGAGAAAAACTTCTCTCCATATGATTCCCGCTGTTTTACCCTGTGGTTGCCAAACAATTCCAAATCGAGCAAGACGAATTAGCTTTTCTCTAAATCCAACTAATCCTAATCTAGAAATCCAACTTATATAATTGAGGAGAAAACAAAAAAAAAAGACAAAAAAAAAGCTGAAAAATTAAAATCCAAAAAAATAAAAGTTTAACTACACGAATTTGTATGTTTACGTTTGTATATAGAGTGTTTGTGTGTGTATATATATATATATATATATATATATATATATATATATAGTTTCTGTTTTTCCTTCATGAAATGTGAATTGCTCAAGCATTTCTTTACTTTATTAACAGATTTATTTTAATTACTATTTACCTCATATATATTTCAAGGTATTAACTGAATTTCCCATAGGCTCATGAAATTGTATTATATTTTACTCGTATTACTATGAAATTATATTTTTCTCGTATGCTATAAGATGCATTTGCATTTGATTATTCGTTGACAAATATAAACCTAATTTATATTTCTCACTATTTCACTCTAAACTTATTTTAATCTAATTTACCTGTGTGTTTTTATAAGGCATATTTAGTGCTAATCTAATTTTGTTTTTATCAAGCCAGGGGAAAATATCTAATAAAATAACTGAAGAGTTATAAAATCTTCAGAATTAAAGTAAATTTCACAACACATTTTACACCAGAATATCAAGTTTTTAAAAAACATGTACTTCTAATTATAACTTAGTTAATTTTATTTATATAGAGGAATTAAGTTAGAGGCTTGTGAGATGAAAGATAAGAGATGAATCTCTCTTTCAAGCTCTAAGTAATTCTAATTATATAAAATAGATGTAATAATTATTATATAAATAATTACAATTACAATATTTTTATGAAAATTACGATACGATTATATAGATAGATATATAGAAAATCTTAACGTTATTTTCATAAAAATATATATTGTAACTGTAATTATTTATATAATCATTTCATCTATTTTTATATAATTAGAATATATGTATGTGTGTGTGTTAGTTTAAAAAAATACTTGAAAAAAATTAAATATTTTTATATTGAGTTAGTTTTGAAAATAATAGTTTTTAATTATTTGTTGCATTCATATTCTTAAGTCAATGGATCAAGTCTCATAAAATCAAATTGAACTAAGGCATTTAAAAAAATATATTTTTAATCATTCATATAGTATTTTAGGTTTTATTTGAATTCTGATAATCATTTTTGACCATTTAATTAGTAACTGTAAAATCACTCAACATTTGCAATTTGTCTTCATATATTTTAGTGCGAATAATAAAAACCGAACTCTAAAATATAAATAAATAATATTTTCTTTAGAATCACTGGCAGCTCATTTTCCATAAGACAGCAACAGGTAATTCCGGTGTCAGTTCGTTGAGCATTTGTACAGACCCACTTTCCCCCACCCCTATTCTAAGAACCCTGAGGGTAATTTGAGGTAAACATCTATTAGGAGCAAATTTAAAACTCTCTTTTTGGTTGTTTTTATGGCGTTAGTACTTTAATTTTTCAAGATATAATGTGCCAATTCTTGCAGACTCCCTAACTTGGAAGGATTGATTGACAAGTGATTTCAACCAATAGTAATGTTTGGGATACTCCCCTCTACAAGCTTTGAGAACTAACACCAGATGGGGCGACAAGACAACAGAAGTTCTCACGTAGGTCTGGAAGAGCCTTAATGTTAAATAAGATGGTAATGAAAATATAGAAAACTCATTTTTATCTTTTTATATATTATTAAAAATGAATTTTTTGTATTTTATATTCTTTATAATGATTGGCAATTTAAATAGCTAATTGTTATAAAGTAGGCAATCAATGTTACTAAAATACATTCTGATGAATAATTATGGCTTATTCATATGTACCAATGAAAGTGATAAAATGCACTTAACTGATTTATTACATTTGAATGTTTTTTTTTTCATTTGTATTATGTACACGTGCACTGAAGAATCAGATACCCCTTGGTTTGGCAAAAAATATATCTTGGTGATAAAATTTAAATTCTGGTAAACCTATCTTCGTATAACTTTTCTGTTGTGGTCATCTTGTCAGTCACATCTTGGTGTCAAGAAATAGCTAAAGAATCTAGGAGTACCTAATTGTAAACTTTTAACTGATTTTTTAATTTTAATTTTCCACTTAATCCTAGCTTACGTAACATGGTTGATTTAGCTAGTGATTTTTAAATTCCCGCCTGATTAAAAGAACTAAAATTTTATAATGTAAAACTCTCATAAGACCAGTATTAACATATGCATCTGAAACATGGTCACTAATAGGAAAAGAGAAAATGTGTGTGATCTTTGAAAGTGCTACTAATTTTTTTGGTGGATCCAATGACAATAAAATTCGTAAGAAGATACACTTTCCAGCTTTGCAAACATTTTAGAGATATTGACCTTTTAAAATTTATTATTAAACTGAACAGAATGAGATGAGTCAAGCATCTGATCAGAAGGAATGTCATAGAGTTGCTTTGAAAGTTTTCAATACAGTCAATGACAGATAATGACCAAGGAGCATCTTAAAAAGATGTTTGAATGTACAAAAACTGAATATCTACTTTTACATTTATTATTACTATAAATGAATAAGTTTTCAATGCAGTCAATGGCAGATAATGACCAAGGTGCATCCTAAAAAGGATGTTTGAATGTTTGTACAAAAACTGAATATCTACCTTTATATTTATTATTACTATAAATGAATAGGTTGCATATTCCCTATGATAAAGGCATGCTTTTACTGAATCTCATTTAGAAATAATGTTTTAAACACTTGGTGAGAAATTGCATGAGCTAGCTATACTCTTTAAAATAGCTGTCTATGAAGTATTCTTTTCAAGTTTAACGCTAAAACTTAATCTTCGTTTAAAATCAATAATTCTTTATGTTTTTGAAAAATGTTATATTCTTAGTAATCATTTGTTTATATACTCTTGATATAGAATGTCATGATTGATGAATCCAAGTTCTTCGGGTGGAACAGTTCTGCTTCTGTTATTAAACATGATTCTTAAAAATACAAAATATATTTATCTTTAATCTTGTGTTTTACAGAAGATGTAAAGTATATTTATATCCAACTGTGTTTGATAAGAAAATGAGTAAAATGTGAAGGAAAAATAGAATTGTCAACTTCTTGGGACAAACTGATAAAAACCTAATTGACGCAGGTGCTGTACATCAAATTTTGAATGTTTTGACGATGATGAAATGTTACGCGAATCTATTGTAATTGTGACGTAAAAAATTCGTTTTTCGAAAACTTTACATATCTAAATATAAAATTTAAACCTACAAATAAAGAGCATGAATATACACTACTGACCATTAAAATTGCTGCACCAGGAAGAAATGCAGATAACAAAATGACATTTATTGGACAAATATATTATACTAGAAATAACAAGTGATTAACTTTTCAAAAAATTTGGCTGGATAGATCATGAGAAATCAGTACCCAGAACAACCACCTCTGGCAGTAATAACAGCAGTTATACGCCTGGGCATTGAGTCAAACAGAGATTGGATTGCATGTACAGGTACAGATGCCCATGCAGCTTCAACACGATGCCACAGTTCATCAACCGTAGTGACTGGCGTTTCGTAACGAGCCAGTCGCTCGGCAACCATTGACCAGACGTTTTCTATTGATGAAAGATCTGGAGAACGTGCTGGTCAGGGCAACAGCCGAACATGTTCCGTATCAAGGAAGGTCCGTACAATATCCGCAACATGCGGTCGGGCATTATCCTACAGAAACGTAGGGTTTCGCAGGGCTCGAATAAAGGGTAGAGCCACGGGTCGTAACACACCGGAAATGTAACGTGCACTGTTCAAAGCATCGTCAATGCGAACAAGAGGTGACCGAGACGTGTATCCAATGGCACCCCATACCATCACGCCAGGTGATGGGCCAGTATGACGATGACGAATGCACGCTGCCAATGTGCGTTCACCATGATGCGGCCAAACACGGATGCGACCATCATGATGCTGTACACAGAACCTGGATTCATCTGAAAAGATGACGTCTCGCCATTTGTGCGCCCAGATTCGTCGTTGATCACAGCATTGAATGTGCTCTTGTCTATGACGTAGCGTCAAGGGAAGCCGCAGCCATGGTCTCCAAGCTGAGAGTCCATGCTGCTGCAAACGTCGTCGAACTGTTCGTGCAGACACTTGTTGTCTTCCAAGCGACCCCGTTTCTTGACTCACGGCTCGTGACGTGGTTGCACGATCCATTACGGCCATGCGGATTATATGCCTGTCTTCTCGGCTGCTAGTGATAGGTGGCCGTTGAGATCCCGCATGGCGTTCCGTATTACCGTCCTGAACCCATCGATTCCATATTCTGCTAACAGTCATTGGATCTCGACCGACGCAAGCAGCAATACTGCGATAAGATAAACCGCAATCCCGGTACGCTACAATTCAACCTTTATCAAATTCGAAACGTGCTGGTACGCATTTCTCCTTCTCACACGAGGCATCACAACAACTTTTCACCAGGCAACAACGTTCAAATGCAGTTTGTGTATGAGGAACCGGCTGAACAGTTTCCTCATTTAAACACAATGTAGGTGTCGCTACTGGTGCCTGCTTTGTCTGAATGCGCTGAAAAACTAATCATTTGCATATCACAGCACCTTCTTCCTTTCGTATAAATTTCACGTCTGTAGCATGTCGCCTTCTTGATGTAGCAATTTTAATGGCCAGTAGTGTATATTTTTTAAAATTTATTTAGATTTATAAGAGAAATACCTACTTAGTATTATTATATACAATATAGTTTTAATGTTTTATTCTTTAGGTTGATTAGAAATAAAATCTATATATTATGATGACTGAGTACAAATATTATTTATTTACCATTAGTCCATCTAGGTTGAATATGCAAATATGAAATATGTTATCAGAATTGTTAAATTTGTATTTTTAAATGTTATAAATACCTAACGAAAATAAAAGAATGTTTCAATGAAAAATGTTTATTAAGATAATGCCGCATTTTTAAATAAACAATTCTGGCATAATAAAAGTATTTGTTTATTTACATTTTTAAACATTTAACGGTCCCAGTTAAGCTGGTTCTTTCTTGAATTATAACTTAAAATTTAGAAATAAAATGGAGTTACTGTTAAAATTCATTTATATATAGTTTCTGAGCAACATTATTTAAAAATTATTTAATTAATTCAAGATTGCAATAAATCCTGCATTTTTAAATGTATGCAATTAATATTTTAATCAGATGTTAAACGAGTATCCTTGAACACTTTTAACTGGAACCGACATCGGAACAATATTTGTAATCAAATTTATCAACTTAATTTCATGTAGTAGAATAGATCTATGAAAGTGTATTAAGCCATATTCTTCTATTTTATGTTGTAAAAGCATTTATTTCTATTATTTCTCAATCAATTTAGCTGGGTAGTATTATTTAAAAAATGAGCGTAACGGGAAACCCCTCGATTTTATAGAAACAATAAATATGTGTTAATAAATTAACACAGAAATAATTCTTTAAATATTCTTGTTAGTCACATCTTAGCGTCAAAAAAAAAAAAAAAAAATCGCTAAAGAATGAAGCGGTAAGTAGTATATAGGGGGGGGGGGGGGTTGAGGACACTCAAAAAAATGCAATATTTTTTGCAAAATAAGAACTAATTTCCAAGTTTTATAGCTGTTTTTTGATAAAAGTTTGCAAAAATAGAGCATTTTTGATTTTTAAAATTTAAGCAAGAAAGTGTGTTTTTCACTAAAAAATCACGTCTTTTTCACTAAAATATACAGTATTTTTAGTGTTTTTGATGAAAAATAGAACTTTTTTTCACTTTCAAAATTTCAACAAAAAAATTTGACCTTCCATTGAAAAAAATGATCACTAAAAAATGCATTATTTTAATGTTTTTAAGCTGTTTTTTTTTTGATAAAAATTGAGTTTTTTAAGCTGTTTTAATATAAAAATTTGTGTTTTTTTGGATATTTAAAAGTATAATTTTTATTATAAGAAATGCAAGGTTTTTGGGAGTTTTTGAAAAGATAAGATAAAAGCCATTGTATGTGTTTTTTTAAAGAAAATACCAATAATAATAAAGATTTAAACTTCTTCCAACTCGTAATCATAATATTTATCATTTATTTTACCTTTGTAATTGAATAGATAATTATTTTTATTTATTTTTTTTAATTGCTCTTTCAGATAAATCAGCATGGCAAGAACTTAAATAAAATTCTTTTTCATTATCATTTACTTCTAGTTTTGCAATTAATGAAGATCCAAATTTTGTTTTGATTTTTTTCAAAGATATCAAATTGTATTTTCCAACTTCTAAATCTCTCAATTTAAAAGTTTCAGGATATATATTCTTTTTGATGTTGTTGAATTCTTCCATTTATGATATTTCATGTTATTAAATGATTTTACGTTTTCAAAAATATTTTCTGAAGATATTTATTTATAATGTGATAAGATGCTTCATCTACTAGATCAAGTGCTTTTTCTCTTATATCTTTATTTTCAACTTTTAAAATTAATTCTCTTATTTGATCAATAGATTTCATTATTATATCATCAATTCCATATCTGTCATGTATTTTATTGATTTCAATTAGCTCATTAATTAATTTTGAATTCTCTATTATTTCCTCACTAATATCTAAGTGTTTTATTTCTTCCATTTATTACAAACAATTTTTTTTGAATGGATTTCTTATACTGACAACATTTATATAGACTGGACACAGGACCTAATATTCTAGGACATTTAGGTACATCAATATCAACAGCTGGTATATTTAATTCTTCAAATATTTCTTTTTCAATTGTTCCTCCTTTATAAGCAAATCTACCACCATATTCATCATATAAATACTGTATATAATTTTTAACATTTTCATTATACTAATTCATAAATTTTATCATCTGAATATCTTTTAAATCTTAGACCGTGAATTTCATGAGTGCATTTACGAACAATTTTCATTTCTTGTTCTGTTAATTCACAATTGGTTGTAAATACTTGAATTGCTTCAGCAATTAGTTCTGTTAAATGTGTCCAACTAATTTCTATGATGATTTTTTTATCGGGAAGGATAAATCCTTGAATATTGAATATCAATGATATATCAGTAATTTTATTTTAAATGCATTTTTATAAAGTTTTTTCAATAATTTTAAAAATTGAGAATAAAAAATATTAAAGATATAAAATACTGGGAAGATATAAAATATTGAAGATATTAATATCCAAAGGGAACTGTGTTATAATCACCCAAGATTCTGCATTTATCAAATCCAAACATATATCTCTTATTTGATTTATTACTTGAAATATCTCTATTTTTTTGTATTTTAAATGGTTAATTTCAACATCTATACAATCAGTTTCACCTGTAATTATTTTTATTCGGTTATCAAAATCTAACATTGTTTCACTCTGATAAGACATTTTAAATCCTTTTATTTTTCCATGTGCAGATCCATCATTTAGTATATATCCGTACTCTTTACTAGCTCCAGATATCCAATATTTCATATATTTATCACTTACAAGTTGATATGTGCCAATCTCATAACATACATCCTGTTTCAATGTCTTTGGTTCCATCATCTATATAAACAACGCTATCTGTATCATAATATATAACTTTTTCTTTTAATTTATTTAATATTTTATATAATCGTATTCTACAGAACTTGTTGTAAATGCTACTATATAAATATTTGTGTTAAAGTTATTTTTCTCATATTGTTCTTTCATTTTGTTACTCATTTCTACGCAATCATCATTCACAAATACCATGTTTAAATCTTTTATTGTATCATCTAGTATAATTCTATAGAAATCTTCAATTTCCATTATGTATTCAGTTTGATTCATATTGTTTCGCTGTCCAAACTTTCCCCATAAAGAGTTCAAACATATTTTAGCTATAAATCTCAAACCTGGATTTTCTTCTAAGTTTTTCAATTTTATACCTAATTTCTCTTTAACTAAATTTTTATATTCCTTTTCATTTTTTAAATTATTTTTCCATTTATCACATGTTTCGAGTTTAATTTTTAAAAACAGTTTTATGTACTCTTTAAATAATTCATTTGATTTATTTTCAAAGTTCCAAACTTCATAAATATTCATTATTTTATATCCTTTTTTAATATCTAATTTCATTTCATCTTTAGTCCAAGTACCTATAAAACATCTTTCGTTATCGCTGTGTTTACATTGTGAATTTCTGATAACGTAACAATCTTTACATTTCTTCTTATCAAGAGACGATTTAAAGTGTTTACAATGAAGGGTTTCAGAACATGATCTACATAGTGAAAACAACAGTTTTTCTCCTTTATAAGGTAGTACAGGATTATATAATTTCCGAGGAGGCAGTACTTTACATTTTATTAAACCATACCAATATTTATTATATTTTTCAGGGTTAAATATTTTATCAATATGACCAACTGGATAATAATCAAAGTAATTAACTGATGGGTATAAAGAAGTTACATCTAGGTGTCTTCCTTTTTCATTTGTTTGAAATTCATATTTTAATTTAGTAGGCTCACATCTACCACCATAAAAAGCATCTCTAGGATTTAAAGGTTTGATGAAATCCCTTTTCCGTTCTTTTTCATGCATTTTTTCATATCTTTATTACTGTCAAAAGCACATTCCCATATAGTTATTAATTCATATCCTTCTTTCCTTATTTTCTTATTAATCATTTTAGTTCTTTCATATAAATCTTTCATCGACATTTGATTTTTAAGATTTATTTGTGTACCAGAAAAACAATTTTTACATCCATGCCAATAACAGCCATAGAATTGAAAAACTGTATTTTCATGAAATTCATCAACTTTATAAGTTTTATTTCCTAATTTAAATTTTTTCTCTCCTCCATTCAAAGCATGTTGAATATTAATATTTTATTTTTTTGAAATATAATCTAACCAAGCAATGGATTTTTTACTATATTGATCTTTAAGAATTGTATCATTATCAATAGGTATAGTATTTTTTTTTTTCTAAAATTTATCTCTGTAAATACCCATGCATACACCTGCTAATGTTATATATTTAAAAGGATCTACATTAACAGTTTCTAAAAACAATCTTCTCAATTCCAAGCATCCTTTTCTCAAAATGTCTACATCTGATTTACGATATTTTATGAATTATTTTTGAAAATCAAATGTTTCATTTTTAACAGAGTTATACCATTTATTAAAATTATTTCTTTCATTAGTAACCATTGTATCATATCCATAGTAATATTTATCAAGATATTTACCAACATAATTTTGATTACTTTTGGTATTAAAAAGATGTGGAAAGTATCCTTTCGCCTATTCAGTTAATCCAAACGTTTTTGGAAATTTTTTAAGTGGTATCATTGTGAAATTTATAGAATAAATAAATCTTATATTGTAAGCAGGAGAATGCATATAAGTTAATTTATAACCTTGGTGTGCAGTAAATACTTTGATGTTATTTTTGAAACAATATTTAGCTAAAAATTGAAAATCAAATCCTTTTCCATAATGAGCTAAACAGGTATATCCATAATGATTATCTTTAAATAACCAAATACAAAATTCATTTTCATCGTTAAATATTTTCTCTTTACCTTCATAATCATGACATATTAATAGATTTACTTCATGAACTCCAGCTTCTTGAATTGTTTCGAGATCAAAGAATATATATTTTTCAGTGTAATCAAATATACATTTTTCACACCAATCTTTTTGATCTCGTATGAAAGTAGGAAACTTTTGTTTACACATACCTCCTTTTGAACTCTTTTGTTTCATAAAGCATTTATGATCATTCATTAAACGTCTCCAACAATTTTTACATTTCAGTTCACCACATTTATGATCCTTACGTTTTCTTTCTAAACTAATTATATTTCTTTTACACTTTAAACATTTCCATAATATTTTACAAGCATTATAACCTTTATCATCTTTCATTTTGTGATTTTCAAAACATTCTTTACCTATAAATTTTCTATTGCATTTATTGCAAAATATTTCCTCTCCTTTACAAGCAGAATTTTGAACAAAACATCTCTTACATTTCAAAGGAAATTTGTGACGATTAGTTTTCTTATATCCTATTTTACATTAACTACAATAATGATCTTTACCTAAAAATCCTGTAATAGAAGTAATGACATTAGAATGATTTGGAATCTTGTATATGTAAATACATGTAGATTTATATTCTCCAGAATATAAACTTTGTTTACAGTTTTCTCTACAGTAAATATGAATTTGAATATCTAAGAATTGTTCAAATATTTTAACCTCTTCTAAGCTACATATTTCTATATGAATATTACATAAATTATGTAGTTTTACAGCTAATGTTTTTTGTAATAAACAACATTTTCTGATATATGTTATATCATTTTCTGTTAGTCTTTGATGATTCAATTTATCACATAATAATTTTGGATTTTGAACAGCTAGAGCAGTGACAATAGATCTAGCTAAACATATGTTATCATTATTTTTTATTTGACAAATACTTCTCTTCTTTGAAGGATCTGTTTCTGAATACATTTTTAATGATATATGTCTACTTCCTTCTGGTAGTTCAATTACATGAAAATCAAAAATACATTCAGTTATATCCAGTTCCTTATATTCAATCGTATTATTTAATGTTTCTAAATATACTTTGTAAGCATCTTTAGTAGACATCATTTTAGGATGAAAAGGAACACTTAATTTTGGATTATGCACAATTATATCAACTTTACCATTTACATTTCTTATAGGTTTTCTAAATAAATCTGATAAAATATTAAAATATTGTACAGGTTTAATTTTATTAATCTCTACAATCTTATTAGATTTTCTATGAGTCATATATTTCTTTATATATTTACCTTTAATTCCTACAATTTCATAATCAGCCTTAAATAACTCATTCAGTTTTACTTCCCTTTTAATTTTTTTTATTTTTCACAGGTTCAAAATCTTTAGTATCTTTATTAAATTTTAAATTATATGAATCAAATAATTTTTTAATATTTTCTCTTCTCTTTGGATATTTAATAAATATTTTCTTTTTACGATCTAAATAATCAGAAGTATCTAAATCTAATATATCTGTTAACACTTGTTTATAATTTCCAGTTTTTCTAATATATGATATTATAGATTTAATAATATCATTCTTAGATTTATTTTTAAATCTTTTATAACATTTTTCAACTTTTGAATACTCAAAGCATTTTCAATTTGAAAAAAAGCCATACTTGTATTGAAATAAAAAAACAAGACATTTTTTATTTCTATTTATTAGAAAGTATTTTTATAAAGGGATTTCAAAAATAGAATTTTTTATTTTTTCTATTTATTAGAAAGTAATTTTATAAAGGCTTTTGAAAAAGATAAAATGTTTTAAAAGATTTTAATATTTACGATTTCATTAGCAGCAATTATATTTACTAACAATTTTTTGTGTATTTTGCTTTTCTCATGTCTCTCAAAATGCCATAAGGTGTAGTACCTCCCACAAATACAGCGCTCAGATTTAGAATAAATATCTTTGGTACATTGGATACAACGAGTCATTCTTTTCTTTATATGCATATATAATTCTTCTTCATTCTTTTTTATTTTACAATCTCTACAAATTAAATCCATTTATTATGGTTTATTTTTTTAAATGGAAATTTTAATTCTCATAATAATTTTAATGATATTAAAATTATAAATTTTAAAATTATTGTTATTTCATTTTTTCTTCTTAAGTAGAAATACTTTATATTAATTATGTTTTGAATAATTTTTAAGTAGCTCTAGTTTGGAGCTATCTATAAAATAAGGAATTTCTAATTGTTTAAAAATGCTAAAAACTCATTCCATTCATTTTTATTTTCTTTAACTTTTAAATTATTTTCTATTCCAAAATATTCTCAAATCCTTTTCATGATATACAAATATTTTATAGTTTTTTTGTAATAGTTAAAATCTAAGTATTTGTAAAACATTTCATCAGCTTGCAATGTAAAATTTAAATTATGTTTTCTTTTTAATTGTTTGAAAAAATTTATCTTACTTACATATCTCTGTTTCAAAAATGATTGAATATTTATATTATAATAATTTTCATCTTCTGAACTGTCATAAGTAATATCTTTCTTTTGAATGTTTTTAAAAACTTTTAAATATTCATTTGGTATAGAAATATTATTTTCTTCATCAGTAGAATAATATATTTTTTCAGCTTGAATAAAATAATCCATTTATATATTTTCTAATTTAAAAATATAGATGGAAGCACTATTCATTGAAAGACTGTTATCAATTGTGAGAACAAAGTTTATTAGATAAAGTTATTATATAAACCCCCAAAAAAAGTAAGTCTCACAGATCCCAGTTAGCATAGTGGCTAGAGTAAAAGTATAGCATGAATTAATCCTGAGTTCGGGCCCTGCTCGCTTTTCTAGAAAATAAAAAAAAGTTGGAATGAGTTGATGCAAATTAAGATAGGGCTCTTAACTTAGAAACAGGATATAAAAAAAACTGGCACCAAGATGTGAAAAGTGTGGTGACCTGTACGGCCCTCTCAGGGGAGCAGGTAAGCCCCCAAAATAAATGTTTTGTTTTCAAGTTTAAGTCCACCACACTGAAAGAGCCGTTTTGTTATTTTTTTCTAAGTTTATTAATTGAATATTTATTATTAAACATATTAATATTTATTTTTATTAATATAAATAATATTTATTTATTAAATATATTTTTCGAGTTCAAATATATTTTTCAAGTAAATATTTTTAAATTATTAATTTACTCATTAAATAATTTTTGAAGTAATTAAAATATAAATATATATAAATCTTTTTCTTTTCTTATAGTTTTTTTTAATTCGTAAAGTTTCTCTTAATCTATAAACCCAAATATCTAACATCACAATTATCTTCAAATATATCTTTAAATATTAATTGCTTGAAATAATGTAATTTTAATATTCTTTTTATATGTAATTCCATTATCCTCATATTATCATAACTATCTAATTTAAAATCTGGTCTTCCAAAAAATACAACTATGTGATGATTTCCATATCTTAAATTATCATATTCCAATTCTATTCTAAATGTAAATAGATTGATATTCAATAGTAATACTTTTGTAATATTTTTCTAAACATATTTATTTAAATATAAAATAGCGTCCTCTAGTAGTAAAACAAAAATTATGGTGGCCGGATATGAAAATAGACCTCGCTTGAATTCCAGCGGGGTCATATCTAATATTAAAGTATCTAAAAATGAAGATAATATAGATAATAAAATTATGTCTGGATATTATGTTAGAAAGGAATTAATTTTAAGTATAGCAATATGGATATTAAATGATCTGACAACAACCCGAATTCGGTTGATTGTCAGAAATGAAATAATTTATGAAATAAAAATTATTTTTCCTTTTAATAACAATTCTTGGGGGTTGAGAATTCTCCCTACTTAAAACTATCATTTTAAAGGTGTGATTTACTCACCTTGAATTAAATCTTTTTTATCTATCTAACTATTATATTCTTCTGGATAATTTAACCACTTTACAAATAACTTGTTTCCTTTCTTTTTTATTATTTTTTCAATTTTATATACATTATCTTTTTTATCAAATTTAACTAATTCCTTCTCATAATAAGTGCCTTTGATTTCTTCATTGTTTAAATCTCTTATTCTATAAGTAATTGGATCTGTTTTTAACACTTCAGATATTATAAAAATTTCATCTGTAAACGTAGGATGATAACTTCTTGTAAAGGTTTCTTTATATTTTAAAATTCTTACTTTCTCACCTTCTTTAAATTTTGGTTTTTTGATTATCTTTTTAACATACAAATTATTGTATGCAATATTTTCATTTTCTTTTTTACTTGCTTCTGTTGGTGTCATTTTAATAGATCTATGATAAGAGTTATTATAATTGTAAACTAATTTATCTAATGCATCTATATATCTTCTTGTATTGTTAGCTGCTAAATATTTTCTTATTTTTACAATTAAAGTTCTATTGAATCCTTCAACTACTGAACATTTAATTTCTGTATTATTAGTACCAAACCACTGAATATTATTTTCTGAAAACAATTTTTGTGTTAAAGAAGATAAGAACTCCAAACCATAATCAGATTAAATATTTAACGGTTTTCTCTCTTTGAATATCTTTTTAAAAGCATTTGATACTTCTTCACCTGTTGTTCTTTTAATTGGAACAGCCCATGCATATTTACTAAATATATATATAACAGTTAATATGTAATTGATACCATCATTATATTTACTAAATGGTTTTAAGAATAATAAATCTGTTTGCCATTGATCATCAATATGAGATACATAAATCCTTCTTCTTTTAAATTTTCTATTAATTGGTTTATATCTTGTATATACATCTTGAGTATGAAGAAAATCAATAATATATTTTTGAGTAAATTTAGTTTTTCTTTTTAACTCATTCATACCACAATAACCTTTTAAAAGACCATAATATACATATTTTAAAGTGCCATTTGTTTTTTTAAAAAAACACTTTTCTTTGAATTACAATTGACACAAATTCCTTTCATGATAGGTTTTTCCATTTTTGGATGTAGTAGTTATAACGTCTTTACTGTCTGTATGAGTTTTACATTTTAAACAGTAAATGAGTGAACCCATTCCAAATGTCTTTTTTGCTTTAATGATTGGTTTAACAATTCCTCTTTCTAATCTTTCACGAATTGTAGGATTTGGAATTTCATCTAATTCTTTTAACATATTTGTATCACATATTTCATTTCTTGTCTTAGTATCTTTATTTTTTAAATAACAAATATCATGTCTATATGCAGTTTCATCAACTATGTTAATTGGTTTGCTCCATTCTTTGTATGATAAATCTGGATTTAATCTTGTTTTTCCATGTAGTAATTGAGTTCCTGGCCCTGTAAATGAATTTCCAGGTAAATGCATTTCAAATGGTAAATTATTAATAGATTTGTTAATAACACCTTTTCCATTTTTACATTTGCAATTCTTTTTATTACACATTTATTTAGATATAAAATTATTTCTGAACATACTTATAACCATTTAATAGAGTTTTCTTTTTATATTTTTCTATAGGAAAATATTGTAAATTTTGAATATATTCATCTTCTTTCATATACACTTCTTGTTCAGTCAAACTATTTGTTTTCAATAAATTTAATAACTGCTTATAAAATTTATAAGCTTGTTTGTATTCACTCTTTTTAGCAGAGATATTTAAAGATTTATCAATTATTTCAATAATGCCCGCTGTTACACTCAATGCTGATAAGGGAAGAAAAACCAATCCAGATAAACCAGATGCGCTGAATAAAAACTTACTAACTGATAATGAAACACTCAATTTATTCATCAATTGATAAGACTTTCCATACATATAAACTCTCTATTCCAAATATTCTTCCATTTATAAAGGCTCAAAATTTCTTCGATATATCATATTTATATTTACTAAATCCAACATAAAGAAATCAAAAGGTTTTTGAATTGCTTTCTTGTATAATTTCTTAAATTCTTCATTAGTAAGATTTCCATCAATTTCTCTAATCTGTTGGATTAGATATTAGATCAATCTGTTGGATTTCTCTTGGTTGTAAACTAAAGAAAATAAAATAATTACAATTCTTTCTTATTTTAATAGGAGTAGAATAATATGATTGACTCAGATAAATAATGGATGCATTTTTCTTTCTTCCTCTGATAAACAATTCAGCTATATCGCTTTAATCTTTTTCAGTTATACAATCATCAAAAATTACTAGATTTTTCATACATGGATCTAAATCATCTACTTTTATGAATTCTTTGGAATCAGAAGAAAATAATACTTGTTATTTTTTACATTTATTAAACAATCCAACAATAATTCTTTTCTCCTTCTGTTTTTACAATTTACAATATTTTCTCTTACTATGTCATCAAACATTGTAAAATTTTCTTGCAATGTAATATATTTTGGTTCATAAATATCTTTAGCACATACAAACAAACCATCAAATTTCAAATAATCATATATTAAATTAACAAGTAAATTAGTTTTGCCTGATCCTGAACTGCCTACAATTAAAAGTCTAAAATGATGTTTTGGTAATGAAGGATTTTGATTTTCATCTGTAAATTCTTCAGGTTCCATATAATCTTTTAATTTTATCATTTATTTATTTTTAAAATGTCTACTGGAAGTAAAAAAATAATCTACTCATTGTAAAAAATAATCTACTCGGAGCAGAAAATTATTTACTGATAAATAAATGGATATTATTGAACGTGAAAAAAATTAAAAATTAAAACAACAGATAGAAATAATGAAGTTAAACTTAATCCTATTTAGGTATTGAAAAATCATTAAGAGAATTTCATAAACCAGTAATTAAAAAATTACAAGACCAGGAAATTTCAAGGAAACAAAATCTTGAAAGTATTCAATATGCTATAAAAGATTTAACAGATAATATGTATTTTTTACCTCAACATGAATACTCTAAAGATTTGGACTATTCTTCAGATGCTGGAAAATTAATGGATAAAGCTGAGGGAATATTAAGATTGAATTTCAATAAAGATTTCGATTTTGATTTATTTAAAAATGAGGGATTAAAATTCCCTTCTGAGCTATAAAATAAAACAGATGAAGAGTTAGATGAAATAATTAGTATAGCAAAATCTAAACGAGATGATTATAAAAGAATTAAAGAAAATTTAACTGAACACAGAAATTACGAAACTAATGAGAAGAAAAAATGAAATATACAAGTTAAAATAAATGAAGCCGATTCTAACATAAATGGTTTAAAAACGTATATAAAAGCATTGAATACTCTTAATGCAGGAAATGAATATATAGGCAGTGGTATAAACAAATTAGATGAAATAGCAAATAAAATATGCAAAGGATCTAAGTCTAAAAAATTATATAATCAAATAATAATTATTTTAGATAAACTTTTAAAAGAAGGAACATTAACAAATGATTATGTAAAAGAATATTATAAAAAATTTTTACTTTAAATAAATGTATGTAACAAAAAAAGTTTATTTGAGTGATAAAAAAAATCAAATTTCAAAATTAAAATCTGGATATAAAAAAGGAGAAGAAGTTTCCTTGCAAATAGATAAAAGTAAAACTCCTAATTATGATTTACATCTTACCAATACACAAATCAATCAAATTGCAAAAGGTAAAAGAATTACAATTAGTAAAACTCAGTTACAAAAAACTGGAGGATTTCTACCATTCCTGATTCCTATTTTAACATCTTTAGGTCTTGGAGCTGCTAGTGGTGCAGCAGGATGGGGCACTGAAAAAATATTAGATAAAATTTCAGGATCTGGGATTAAAAAAAACGTTGTGGAAAGGGGGTTTATCTTCCCTGGGAATATCCAACAAAATAATAGAAGAAAATATGAAAAACGAAAAAGGATTTAGAGGTACATTTACTATAGATATGCTACCTAAAAATATAAGAAAATTTGAAAACAGAATTTATAATTTAGGTGTATCTACAGGTAATGGAACTCACTGGGTTTGTTATTATAATGATCCAATATAAGATTTTGTAGAATATTTTGCTCCCTTCGGAGAATATGAGTTTGAAAAAGCAAAAATTAAAAATGATTTTCTTCCTAAAAATATAGTGAATTATTTAAAATCTTCAGGAAAAGAAATTCGTTATAATTCTAGTTTTTTACAACAACCTACATCTGTAAGATGTGGTTTATATTGTATGAAATATATAACTGAAAGAAATAAAGGTAAATCCCCTATTGATATATTATATTCATTTACTCAAGAACCTAGTATTTCCAATGAGAAAATTGTTACTGATAAATAAGTGAAGTACCTTATTTTAGATTCTAAAAATGCTAGTAAATCAGAAGATTTTACAAATGAATGTTCCAACCCTTTTAATTTTAAGGAAATAGCTATTCAGTCATTTTCTATGTACATTTCTTGGAATAATATTACTGACAAAAATAATAAGTTTTCATATTTTGATGGTAAGAAATGGATAGATTTCACTATTCCAAATGGTCATTAAAGTATAAAATGTTTGAATCGTTACATGGTTAAATACTTCGGAAATGATCCTCCAATATTATTTGGAATTATAGAAGAAAGGCAAAGATTTGCAATTAAATTGAAAGATCATTATAAAATTGATTTATCCAAAAGTGATTTGTACAAAATTTTAGGATTTGATGCAAAAATATATGAAGATGCAGAACAAGAAGGTAAATATATAGCAGATATAGTTAATGGAAATGACAATATTTATATTCATTGTGATTTAGTAAATGGTGCTTATATAAATCACTTTCAATCTGATGTGATTTACTCATTTACGAATACAAATCCTCCTGGAAGTTTATATTCAAAAGAATTTGAAAAACCTATATTTTTTCCAGTTAATTCCGATTCCATACATAGAATTAGAATGAAAATTAAAAATCATCAAGGTGAACTAATTGATTTAAATCGACAAGAAGTACAGTATAGATTTATAGCTAAATAAATGAATAAATACAGATTATACAGAAAGAGTAACAAAATAGAAGGAAGAGGTTTATTTTCTGATTTAATAGAAAATGCTAAACCTGTTATAGAAGAAAAATCTAAAGATTTCATAATAGAAAAATTAAATGAGATTTTATCAAAAAAGACAAAACATGGTGCAGGATTGAAAATTTTTTATCTTAAATAAAGGAACAAAATTTATGATTTGAGTGATACCAGTTATTATTATAATAACGAAATTTAAAGCTTTGAATATAGAGAAATTAAACATGAGAAAAGAGATAAAAAACAATCCATATGAAAATGCAACATATAACTTCTTTATAAATGATACAAATGCTAATATATTATATTCTGAAGGTTATCTGCAACAAGAAATTAAAATTGTAAAAAGTGATGGGAGCAATATAAATAATGAAAATATTACTTTTGTAAATGGTGGTGGTTTAATTAATTCGAGCAGAATAACAATAGGAAATACTGAAATTGAATCTACTATTAATTATAAAGCAATCGTGAATCAAGTATTAGGATTGATAAATTTCACACCTGATTATTCAACATCGGAAGCTACTAATATGTTTTTCTATATGGATACTTCTGAATATGCTGACAGAGATAATTTCAAATATAATGGAACTTTGGTTGATGCAACTGAAATTACTGATTTTTATAATAACTTCAAAATGAATGAAAAATATAATGATAGATTTGCAAAGAGATGGAAATTCACTAAAGTTAGTCAAACTGTAAGAATATGGATGCCATTAAAATATATATTTGATTTTTTCAGAGAATATAGAAAAATACTTACAGGATTTCAAATTAAAATAGAAATTCAAAGAAATGATAGTAAAAATATGTTATATACAGATATTCAAAATCCTGATTTCAAAGCAGTTGTTGAAGACCTATCTCTCTGGTTACCATATGTTAGATTTAAAAATTCAACTGCTGTAAAATTCCATCAACTAAAATTATCTGATACTCAAATAGAAATAAATTATTATCATTATAATATTATCAAATCAAATTTATTTAACAAAAATGCTAGGGGATCTTATAATATTCCTGAAACTTCTGGTGAAGTTTTAAGTTTATACGTAATTCCTCAATATGATGAAAGAAATGAAAATATGAACCAAAACAATATGATGTTTGATAACTTGGATATGACAGAATGCTGGTTAATGATTAATAACATAAAAGTTCCAACAGTAAGTTATTTCATGGATTTTAATAAAAAACATTATAATCGAATATATGCAGCTCTTTTAGAAACAGGAATGAACAATATAAATGCAGAAACAGATTGCATGATAGATTATTCAAATTTTAGTAAATATCCTATAACTTGTTTCAATCTAGAAAACCATGAAAATTACACAAACTTGAATAATTTAATGATCGAATTCAATTGGAGGTTAAAAAATAATACTACCAAAAATTACTTTTTCTACTTCATTTTGAAAGAAAGAAACAAATGCTCTATGAATATGAAATCTGAAGAAATAACTATGATTAAAACATTGAAAGCATAATGAGTTTTTTACATTAATAAATGACAGCTTATTATCCTTTGTTTGATGATGAAATAAAAGAAGGACCTCCAGGTGTAGGATTTAAATTAACAAACGATGGAAATTACGATATAGAAAAAAAGAATTTAAGAAATGTAAATGAACCAAAATTATTGAATGATTCAGTTACGATATCTTATGTGGATAGAATGCATGAACATTTTAAAAATGATGTTAGAATTTATTAAATGATTCTCTTATTTATTCACAAAATGATAACTATAATGCAAAACATAAAAGAATTTCAAATGTGTCAGATCCAAAAGATTTACATGATACAGCTAATATGAATTATGTGAATAAAATTGTAAAAGAATTAGAACAGAGAAGTTTATTACATTCAGCTCAAGGTAGTTTTGATGCTAAAGATAAAAAAATTAGCAATATAAAAGATCCTGTAAATGACCAAAATGCTGTTAATAAACGTTACTTTGAAAACAATGCTTTAGTTTTGAAAGAAAATGCTTTTGATGCTAATAACAAAAAAATAATTAATATTCCAACTCCTACTGATAAATAGGATGTGTGTAATAAATATTATGTAGACAGAAAAACACTCCTCAATAATAAAAAGAGTGATAATATATTAATAAGAGATAATGATGGGTTATATGTACCTTCTTTAATTAAAAATGGTGTGTATAATTTTTGAAATGTAAGACTTTCAAGCATTACAAATCCTGTTATAAATAAAGATGCCGCAACAAAAGAATATGTCGATTCTCAAAATTTCTATGCTACTATTAAATAGAAATATGCAACATATCATACAGGAGGTTTTAGACCTGTAGAATTCAATTTAATGAGCTCTAAACTACTAGAACCTGATTTAAAACTAGTAACTAATATGCATATGAAAATTACACTTTTTTTAAAATCTGAAAATCGTACACATAATCCTTTAGTACAATTACAAATTGGAGAAGAATTTATATTTACTGGACCTTTAACAACTGATACCGAATCTGTTACATGTTTTGCATATGGTAAAAGAAACGATCGTGTTAAATTATCAATTGGTAGTGATGGACAATCAAATAAATTAAAACCTTTCTTGCATATAGAAAAAATATATTTTCTTTAAAGAAACACATACAATGGCTTTTATCTTATATTTTCAAAAATCTTACAAAAAAACCTTGCATTTCCTATAATAAAAAACATACTTTTAAATATCCAAAAAAACACAAATTTTTATAATAAAACAGCTTAAAAAACACAATTTTTATCAAAAAAACAGCATAAAAATAATGCATTTTTTAGTGATCATTTTTTCAATGGAAGGTCAATTTTTTTGTTGAAATTTTGGAAGTGAAAAACTCTATTTATCATCAAAAACAGCTTAAAAACACTAAAAATACTGTATATTTTAGAGAAAAAAACGTCATTTTTTAGTGCAAAACACATTTTTTTTAAATTTTAAAAATCAAAAATCCTCTATTTTTGCAAATTTTTATCAGAAAATAGCTATAAAACTTGCAAAAAAAGTCTTATTTTGCAAAAAATATTGCATTTTTTTAGTGTCCTCAAGCCCCCCCCCCCATATACTACTGCAGTATTTGATTGTAAAATTTCCCCCGATTCCGATAGTATATAAGTTATGAAGATTATAGAAATAATAGTGATTCTCCTATATATACATGCAACATGAACAACAGATGCTATATTATCAAGGATGCGCGATTCTGAGTTTGGTCATTTTTTTAGCGAATTTTATCTATTTTTCTGTTGAATTGTTATTTACCTAGCAATCTGGTTTTTATTACTTCATTGATGTGGTAACCTATAAGATTTATGCAGATAATTCCATTTTAGCCAACTCTAGTATTTATGTAATCGCGCATTTCTTAATCGGCAAAAGCATTCTGGATTATAAGGCATCTTTGTCAGGTTTTCATATTGTTCATTCATGATAATACATTAAATTCGATTATGTTTTTATTAATAATTGAACAATAGCATTTAAAAATATTTTTAATATGCCAAATTTTATGTTCACATTTAGATTTTAGGGCTGGGAAGAATACTTCCCAAAAAATAATTCATTGTCATTAAGAAAATTATAATTAATGGTGATTATTTGCCATGAAAGGATGAGAAGCATGTTACAATGCACCAACGAACATCACATTCTACACACATATAGCGGCTTCTCTTTTCCTTTTTGCTACATTTTCCACATCATTTATTAACTTTGGCATATGATTTTTCAAATTGGCTAAATGTGTATTATCAGGAAGTACACACTTTGTTGTTTCGAAGCTAGTATAGCTTCCTTTTCTTTTCTTTGAGGATTACCCATCTATAAGGCTAATCATATTAGATCTAAAAAAAACAAATTTATATTTCAATAGACAAATTATTACTGGATGCATGCTTTTTTCAATTTTGATGACTGTAACAAAAGGTATCATGGCACAATGGGTGATGGAAAACAGGGTATTTGGGGCTTTTTATTTATTTATTTATTTATTTTTTGGTTGACACATACTATTGCTGGATGCATGTTTTTTTATTACATGTACTCAGTAATGCCGGATATAAAAAATACAGTATATTTCATTAGACACATTATTACTGGATTCATGCTTTTTCTTTTAATTTTGATTACAGCAACATATGGTTTTTGTTTTGCATATTAACCTTGCAGATTTGCTAAAAGATTAAAACTAATCTATATTTTTCTCATGATGACATTTTACTTTTCTTAAATGGTTTAATCGCTTTTATTAAAGTTGAATAAAACCTTTGTCATTATTATTATTTTATTAACCTGTGTCATCATTGTTACTTTATTTTAGTACATGAAAAATATTCTATGATTTTACTTAACTATGTAATATTAAAATATATTTTTCTCACATTGTTTACTGCACATAACTCACAACTTTTATAATGATATGACAATATTGCTAATAAATAGGCAAAATTAAATTTCATTACACATATTTTAATTTTTATTGCTCCATTTTTTATAAATAAGAAAACCAAATACCTTACTTCACAGAATCACTTTAAAAATATATAACAGCAACTCAAGCAAAATAAGGCATTTAGTTAACTAAGAAAAGCTGTGTCTCTGATATATTTAATTAAACTCTTAAAAATATTCACTATTGCAATATGTATTTATCTCTGCTAATATTAATAAATATAGAAAAGGAATAATTTCATTATTTGTTTAGTATGATATAAAAGTAGCAAGAGTAACTTCAATATACCCAAAATAGAAAAGCATATGTGGATGTTGAATTAACTATTCAAAATTAAATCTCTCAGGTGATAAAATCATGAAAATAAAAAATGTAATTCTTAAAAAAGTTAAAAATAGTTTGCTGTAGTTAAAATTATGCAATAATTATACAGATGGAATACAATAGCATATTAATTAGTATATATTAAATTTGTGTATACTGTATATCTACAGAAATGAACTACGTATTCCTAAATTCATAGCAGTTTGACAAAGAAAACCTTAGAATTATTGAAATATGTTTTCTTAGAAAATGTATGATGAAAGCGTTTTTAAAATATGTGTAAATTTTTACGATGTTATATGTTTAAAAGTAAAAATTTTGGCAACCCCTTCAAATAAAGAAAATTACATTTCAATAATCAAATAGAAAATAAATATGCTTTATCTATAATACTAAAAATATTGTAAAACACAAACAGTTTAAAATTAAATCACAAGCTTTTTTTTAAATAAAAAGCCAATTAATTAAAAAAAGATAATTTGTTTATTTTATATATGCATTGCTTTCATTAAAGGGCACATTTCATTTATTTTATTTGTATCAAATATTTTATTACTGTGTTTGTTATTCCCATGCCCATAAAAATAACCAGATCAATGATAGTAAAAATATTCATACATTTTACCCTTAACAATATTGGTACCACTATGTTTAACAAAATTAGAAGTACATTCTTGCTCTATATTTTTTTCCATTCAAAAAATTCTAATTTAGTTTTAAATATCTAATTATATATTATAAAAAATAATATATAAATTTTCTTTTTGAATTATTATATCAGGTGTGTCACTTAAATGAACTTTGCAGCATTTTTTTAATCTAAATCAATTTTACAAATACTACGCATAATTTTTATTGGATTGGGTGTCATGTATACTTTGATTGAATCTATGTTACTGAAATTTGAACACCCACCATCTAATTCTATATCAATTTTATCAGAAATATCAGTAGATTCACTCTTAGAAAGATGTTTGGGTACCTGTTAATTCAACACTAATATCTTTGCCATGAATTACTGTCATCATAGCAGGGTACCCTTTGTATTTGTCAACTGGCAAGTTTTTATTTTGATAACAATAATAATCAACATCTACATTATTTCTTCTCTTTGTCCCACACCTCTTAACAAACTTATGATTAACATTTGCATTTTTAAAAGCAATGAACCCATCAATTGAATTGAAACGATAGAGTTTTCTTCTTATTTCGCTGACGTATACCTTCAGAAAATGTGTTTAATATGCTACACATGAAAATTCTTCAGTTTAAGCATGAATTCTTTTCTTATGTCATTTTAAGATTGATTTATTTTGAAACAGCATTACAAATGTCACATTCATATTATTTATTCGTATACTGATTGTTCAAATCCAATTTATTTTCAAAACAAAAACAAAAAAACGCTCAAATAAGATTAATTAAAATTGTGAACTTACTATTGGATAAACTTTTCCACGCTCCTGAATTCTGTAAAATTTCCTCCGTAATTCTGTAAAATTTAAAAGGAGTATTTAGCTTTAACATATAAAAATAATTATTTTATATATACCATTGAATAATAATATATAGAACAGTTAAAACTAAAAGACAACAAATGTGAATAATTGGCAAAAGGAATCAATGACAAATAAAAGTAATAACAATAATAATTTAAGTACTTCGCTAACAGGTACCAACAATAAATAACTTGAACTCAATAAATATTCGTGGAACCTTGTCAATCAAACTTTAATCCTGAGGGCTTTTTATGCACGATGCCGATTCGATTACAGTAATTAGATGGAACAAGTTCGGTATCCCCATATAAGATTTCTCGCCAAATCTGGCGCCCTTTGTTTACTTCGTAGTGTTGCCGATTTCAGCCTTTTGTTTTTATTTTAATGTTGCCAAATTCAGTTTTAGTTACTTTTTTTTTGTTGTTGTTGCCACTAATCAATTTTCTTGTGTTTAACATAAATTTTAAAGCTATTTAAAAATTACTTCGACTTTCATTGTTCTAGAAAATTCTATGTCCCACGTTTTTTCGACGTTTCTATTTGAATTGGAAGCCATTTGTCCTTAGTTTGCTGTAGGTGCAATTAAGGGATGTGCTTCGTTGTCACCAGCGTCTAATCATCGTAAATTTTTATTTTTTACAATTTCTTTTACATTAATTCTTTTTATTTCGTTTATTTAATATATATTTATTATTAGCTTAATAATTTAATTCATTATTATCTTATTAATTTAATTCATTATTATCTTATTAATTTAATTCATTATTATCCTAATAATTTAATTCATTATTATCCTAATAATTTAATTGATTATTATCTTATTAATTTAATTCATTATTATCCTAATAATTTAATTCATTATTATCTTATATATTTAGAAACATATTTTTTGAATCCTTTTTTTTTTCAATTTTATAAAGTAATTTATATTTAAAATAATATTTTTTGCATGCCTTTTTTTTTTAGCTTTTTTAAAATTTTATAAAGTGTAAATATTTAGAAAAATATTTGTGTAAATATTTAAAAAAAAAAAAAAAAAAAAAAACTGAAATGTGACACTGGTGACAGCGAAAAAAATGTCGAAATAAACATACCAATCGGCACGTCAGCTCAACTTCATATCAAGTAAGTCCATTTATATTTATTTCCCTTTTTTAAATTTCTAAAATGCTTATTTTTCGATCGAACTTCGGGAAATTTCCCGTGTTAGCTTGGCGCGCTTACATTGGCGACGAAAAAAAATCGCCGCGTTCGCCAATATATGGGGAAACCAAACTAGTTCCATCAAAAATAAATTATGCAAAAACTTGAATATAAAAATCTCAAATTATCAGCAAACAGTGTCACACTGCGAACACAGCAACAGGCGCAAATCACAAAGAAAAAAATAGGGTTAATGCAAATGCATGTATGACGTTTAGGATTTAGGGGGAGACATAAGTGAATTCAATAGCTGCGAATCGGCGACACTGGGGATGGAAATCGTTCGGATTTTTCGAACGCTTCCGAGGACTAGTTTTCTTGGAGAAAAGTTCCCTTATCTGCTAGTCGAAAATTTAAAAAGATGGGGAGTAACAGATGTAAATTCAATAGCCAAAAGTCGGAAACATTCGGGAAGATATTCGTTCGGATTTTCCGAATGCTGCCAAGGACTAGTTCTCTGGTAGAAATTTTCGCCGTCCTTATCCTTTTGACTTACGGATAAGGGAAGTAAACTTTTCTCCGAGAGAACTAGTCCTCGGAAGCGTTCGTGAAATCCGAACGAATTCCATCCCCACTGTTTCCGATTCTCAGCTATTGAATTCATTTGTTTCACCCCCTGAATCTTAAACGTCATACATGTATTTGGATTTGCCATTTTTTTTTTCTTTGTCTGTCATTTGCGCGTGTCGCTGGGTTCGCAGTGTTGCATTGTAGTCTGATAATTTGAGATTTTTATTTTCAAGTAAGTTTTTACATAATTATTTTTGATTTACCATTTATTGTGCGATAATATTTGTGATTTTAGCTATTTATTAAATATTTTTTAAATATTGTATTTTGATTTTATATATTTCCCATGTATATCTCATTTCTTTTGTTAAAAGGATTTTCTCGCCATTACCGAACTATTATTTAATAACATCGTTATAAAATTATGTATGTTAAAGTTTATAATATGTTCATTGTGTTGGGAGATACCTAATTGCAAATCTAGTTTCTGTATTCATCATAATTTTTTTCTGTTTGAATTCAGTTTTTTAAAATTAGTTGAAAACTTTCAAATATAAAACGCTCCTAATTCTATCATGTATTTTATGGAATTAAAAATTCGAATCACGAGAAGCATGTAGTGTATATTGATCGATGAAATATTTTATTTATACTGCGAAATAAATTTTGTTGTTATTGATGTTTTGAAAATTACCAAATCATTTTTATGTATTGAGTAAATGTTTGTTGCTTTAATACCATTGCTTGTGCAACTTTTATGTAATACGTATGAATTGTTCTCAATTAAGAGTAATATTTATCTTTTAAATCCTATTGTGTGTGTGTAATTTTCTGGTAAATTCATTTTCTATAGTAAAAGTTAGTGACAATTAAAGACTTTTAAAGCTTGATTTCCCCTAATAAGAGGATTTTTAACTAAAATTCAATTATATTCAAATGATATAGAAATGCAAGTAAGCATTAAAATTTTATCCTTTTCAGTTGTAAGATAATTAAGGATATCAATAAGCTCGCCTAGTTGACACCAAGCTGTTTTCATTTTGTGATGTGAATTTTCTTATTATCAAGCAAAAATAGGTGCTGAATGCAAACTTGAAACTAGAAAAAAATAATTTCTTGATTTGGGTAAAAATATTTGGAAAATAAGTTAAAAATAGAAGTAAAATAACCATTAAATTTTTAAAATGGCATTGTTACTAGTGGAAGAATCATTGCTATACATTTAAAATAATTCAAATAAAGTTCTGCGGTGAAGTAAAAAAAAGGATTATTAGTAGAAAATTCAATCTCCATTTTAGAAAATTTATGAAACTTCAAAAAAAGAAAAAATTTTCAGTGAAAAATGTCTCATGAAATCAGTTCTTGAAATTTCATTCTATTATTATATTAATTTTCTCTCAATTTGTGTCACAGAAAATAAGTATAGGATTTTAATGGTTTGTTGTGTCATGAAAATGAAGTGTATTGCACATACAATGATGTAACTACCTACTAATATATGTTTTATTATTAATTACATTTTTCACCTATTCACCCCCAGAAATTTGATGCATATAATGTAAAATGAGAAATACTTTCTTTGTATAATGTTAAATTAATTTTTTTTTTTAACAATATTGAAGTTCTTGGAACAATATGATGTCAAAATCTGGAAAGAATATTATAGGTCAAAGTTTTAGGATTCATTATACCGATTTTGATCGTTTATATATTTTGTATAAATGTTTCATATGAATTGTAAATAAAAAAGGTATTGCAATACTTTTTTTTTTAAAATCATCAAATAAAAGGCAATCATGAACACTTAAAACTTCCATTTCTTAGATTTGATCAATTATAATTGATGTCATATAATGGATCAAATCTAAGAAATGTCTTTGTAAATGTGAATATTATAATTTTTTGACTGTTTTTTCGGTAAAACTGAGTATTACAGTTTCACCTTGGTGAAATTTTTTTTGCCAAGTGCCTGAGACAGGCGTTTTAGAAATTGATTGGAAACCTAGAGTGTGCCAATCGGCTTGGAATTGTCGTGAATAAACGGCGGGAGTTTCACTCGACTTGAATTTCCCCCTTCCCCACCTAACACTAATTATTAAATAAGAAAACAATAACAACAACCATCTAAATGAAGCGGGGGTTTCCCCCAGATTTCGAATTGCTAAGCCTAACAGCATGCAAGAAAACAGTAATTGTAATAATTGATTAAAGATTCTATTTAAAAATATTTCAGAATTAAAATTAAAGTAAATAAAGTAGTAAAAATAATTGCATTTAATAATATGTATTTAAAAACAAATAAAATAAGGAATTCCAGCTATTGTAGATAGAATGTTACAAATCATTACTACGTAAAAGTAAACAAATCTAGAACAATTTTAAAAGATAGATTTTATAGTTTCGTTTATTATTGGAAATTTAAATACTTAACTTACAATTCTGGGAATTCTATGCCTGCAGAAAATAAAATTCTTACCTTCATTTTTCTTTCGGCGCTCGACATGCATAGCAAAATCAAAATTCAATATAAAAGAGGGGATTGAAAATCCGGCACTATATTCACAGCAAAATACAAAACGAATATAAAAGATGGGTTGATATTCTGGCACTATATCCAAACTGAAATAAAAAAATGTGAATATAAAAGACAATATTTATATTCCGAGCTACATCCGAAGTGAAATAAAATATAAATATAAAAAAACTGGATTTAAATTACAGCGCTTTACATCTGATAAAAAAATTCCAAAATAAAAATGGCCATCTTTCCCGGGGTGTGTGGTGACGAGGCATTCCGACGCTATATTTGGTGACTAATCGTTTTTGCTGATGTTTTGGTGAGGAAAAATAATTGCCAAATTTTAACAGATTTGGCCACTTTCGCTGAGACTGGCAACTTTCTGTGCTTTACAAGGTGAGACCATAATACTCAGTTTAACCAAATTATTAAATAATGTAGAAAGTATACTTATAATTACCTAACCATATTGAAAAGTTATACAAAACAAAGAATTTTCAACTTGTATATTTTAATATATTGTTATATATCCCGGTTACAAGTTTAAAATTCTTTGTTTTGTATAACTTTTCAATATGGTTAAGTGATTATAAATATATTTTCTTCATTATTTAATAATTTTTGAAATAATTAAAAATATATAAATCATATTCATTTCATGATTTATGAGGTATATCTTTGTATTAATCTATTTGACTGTTCAATCTGTAAATTTTACCTGAATTACTGTAATTTTCAATATCGAAGTGTCAGTGATTATTTATAAAAACTCTTCTTATTTTTCTTTGAAGTATATCAAAAATTGTAACAACTTTACACAGAATAGCAAGCGTGAGAACAAAGCTTGCTATTCTGTATTAAGCAGCTTTAAGAAGTGATCATATGTTTTTATATTAGTTTCATAAAACAACTGGAATTAATGGCTACATTTTCTTTTTTTCTATATTTTTATAAGTTATTTAAATTTATGATAATATGTATGGTTTTTTCCCCCCAAATTTTTAAAACCCCTTTCTTATTTTTAACTTCTAGGCTTAATATAATTTATAAGTAACTAAATAGATTGAAAATTTATATTCAGCCATGAAATAAAAAAATTATATCTACTCTGAGATACTATTTTTATTATATTTTTGAATTCATAAATTGCAAACATAAGTACTTAACATATGAAATTCAATCATTTTTGTGCAATTTTTAGTTATGAGGTTATGTTAAGACTATTAAAGAGCTGATATTGATCATTGTGAGAATGAAATATGGCATTAAACAATTGTTGTACACCTTTTAGTTATTACACAATTAGGAGATTTGTATGTGTGTGTATGAAAGAGGCATAACACACAGAGCTGTGCTTGCAAGCTCCACACTGTATCTAAAGTTAATGAGTTTAAAATACTTGTTTATCACCAGGTGCCTCATCATTTTTTTAATCACGGTCAACTGAAAATGACACACTTGAGCTTGTACTGTTTCGATTTATGCCACATCTGCAGAAAAACTGAACTTCCCAGGTTAACTTGGACATGTCCCCAATCCATAGAACTGCAGCAGACCAGTGAAGCTTATAAATGAAAATGAAATATACAATTCCATGGTTGTTATGCACTTTTAATTGTTACATACTCATTTCATATTTGTATTGGTGAGATGGGTATGAAAATGAAATAAAATAGAATGGTTGAATACAATGATTAAAATGCTATGACAGTGGTTGTACGAATTTTAGTTTTTGCAGGATCATATGATATTTGTGGGCAAAAGTTTTGTATGGTGCATGGAATGCAATAGTTATGCATTTTTCAACTGTAACAAGCTGATGAATTGACATACAATTGTTGGACATGAAGTGAAGTAGTGTGTATAGTTTCTAACTATTGCACATTCGTGTGATACAAACAGCTGATCTCACAAATTCTAATGAAGTATTAAATACATTATTTACTTTGCAAATTTGAATTTTTTGCTCATTCATATTAATTGATAGATATCATTTAGGCATTAAATGCAATTGTTTTTTTAGTCTTCAATTGTAAGTTCATCTAACTATCTTTTCTTAGTGAGTAGATATACCTTCATTATCTATAAATGTGTATTGTATATTTCTACTGCAAATTTATGATATCAGATTTCTGTCATTTATTATATTCATGAACTATTTGTTGTCACCATGATTTTTCAATTTCTAATTTGAGTTCCACCTTATTATTTTTTGGAATACATTTTAAACTTGATTCTAGCCTAATCAGACCTCTTCAAAATATATTCATAAAGCACCAAACCCACGATATTGTCGATGTAGTTTTTCGAAGCAATTATTTTAGCAAAACAATATAAAAATAGAGGAATTTGTTTTCATTATTTATATGAATTTCAAAGTTAAATTTTTAATTCCTGAGATCCATCGATGTAGACAGTGTGTGTAAATTAACCTCAAAACTTAATTTGTTATCGTCATCATTCACTTATATTAAAAGAATTCAAATATGGCATGTAAAAAGCAGAATATATAAATATTACATAGAATTCCTTCTATGTTAAAATTTAAAATAAAAGCAATTTTATAAATAATGAATTTTTCTAATTTTAAAATTACATTTAATTTATTGCAAAATATTTTTTAAGAGATTGAAATTGACTTTTTACTTTGGGACTTTTTAATCAATATCTGTCAAAACTGGGCAATCGGATGCTTTGTGCAGTAGCATGTTCAAATGTTTTATTTAAAGTGATATGTATTTGATAATATTCTTTTACACACACTTGCTTATTTACTGAACATTTTTTGCTGGAAAGAAATACAGAAATTTACGAAGATCAAATATTTTTCATAGGATTTTATAATTAAAGTCACCTTAATTGTGGCTGAATATCTTCATTTACCCTTTAGTGTCTATTTTATTTTGTTAAAAACTTGATATATCCAATCACATTTTGGTACACTAGTCATTTCTAGTTTTAACTATTTTCATAAACAATTTTCAGTTATTGGAAACTACATAATCAAGATTGGACTCCTCAGAGATGCATATAGGTTAATGTCTGGGCATGTGTGATAGATTGAAAGTTGATGCAATTGCATTTAATGCCTAAATGATGTGAATATTGTTTAAAAATTATGAGATACTTTACGGTAGAGGAATTAAATTTAATTTGTTATATTTCTTATTGGCTCTTTCTGATATTTTCACAAAGCTTTCTCATAATATTACTGTAAATTTTAAATGTAATCTTCCAGTACAAATATTTTATGTCAGAATCGTAGTAAATATTCTCTGACTAGTTTGTAAAAAGTTTAAGACAACTATGTGATAGTTCATAAAATATTAAATCATTGCAAGCTTTAATTATAGTGATTTTAATTTTTTAATCCTGTTAAATAAGTGCTTTTTCTTAAAACATAAATTTCTTCATTTATGCAATTCTAGCTTTATAATAATTCAGCTAGATAAACAGATTAAAGTATGAGTTTGTAGTGGTTTGGGTTCCTTTTTAAATTGTAGGTCTTGGTCTAATTAGGTTTTGTATGCAAAAAATATTACCATTAAACAACAAGCAAAATCCACTTTGCTTCTTCCTTAAGTTCTGGTTACTTATTCCTTGAAAATATTTTGGCTTAAAAATATTGTTTTGTGTAAAATACATAATTATTTTTCTTGTAAAAAGTAAGATAAACTTTTACGCTTTGTAAAATTAGATTATTGATTTATCATTACTCATTAGAAAAGTTTACTTTTGGTTATTCTTTACATAAACAGATATCTGCAATATCATTTCTTGCACACACTATACACTCACATTCATTGCTTTACTCTTGATTCAATAAAAATAAATCATAGTCAAAAGTGATTTTGGTTTATGAACCTCTGTTCAAGAAATGTGAAAATTAAAGAATTTATTATTTTAATAGAAAAATAGATTTTTTGATATTTGTACATGGAGTATATAGTGAAATATTACATGAGTTAGTAAAAAGCATTAAAATTGCAATATCAGGCAATGGTCTAATAACGATCCTAATTTCATGGTATGGAAAAACAGCATATAATTTTTAACTAAGGGATTGATCAAGTTTCTACCTCAGAAGGAAAAGAAAATTTCCCGTCCTTTAAATGGATTCTGGTGGTCTAGGAGAAAGAAAGATTATCTGATTATTGCTGTGTAAGTATTTTGTGATAAATAAGGACTAGAAAAGGCTATTTTATATTCATTCCAATTTAATAGACATAGTAAAATATAATGTCTTAATGAAAATAAATTTTTTTTTTTACATTTATTATTATATATGATACTCATCAAAGTACGACAACTTATAAAGGGGAATCAAGTATGGATTTGTTATCAGCCTTTTCCATTCATTTCATCGGTAGCCAGTTAAAAGATAATAAATATAAAAAAATCTGAAATTTTAAAATTTTTTTTACTGACTTTAAAAAAGTCTTATGCTTAAGAACTAAGTGTATAGACGTGCATAATGTGTTATGAGAAAGTATCTAAAATAGTGAGTATACTATTCTAAGTGCATGAGATATGATGATTTTTATTTCATATCTGTGTGGAGCTTGATTTTGAGCAGTTTTAAGAAGCAAGTATTGTTCAAAAGTTAATATCAAAAAAGAAATAAGAATTCTTAATTTTAAGTTTTGCTCCTGCTGACTTACTAAATCTGGGTGTATGTATACAAATTATATTTTGCAAGTTTATTTTATTAAATAATAATTAGTTTTCCTGTTGAGCACTATTAAAGTATTTGAAGAAATTTTAAATATGAATCATATTAATTACTTATCACCATTTCTCTGATTTCACAGGAAATATGATTTTCTATATTTGTTCATTGTATAATTTTTTTTCTTTGTGATATGAATTACCATGCTTCTGTTTGGAAATCTATGAGTGCTTTATAAAGTACAGTTTTAAGTATATCTTCCAAGAATGTATAAAATATTATAAATGACATCATCTTTTTATTTCTTCGTTTTTATCCTAAAATCAAATACTTTTAGTGTATATGTTTATAGAAATCTGAATTTTTATATTAACATGACTGAATTGTGTTCATGTGAGTTTTTGTATTCACCTAAGTGCTTAATAAATTTAAAATAAAGTATACTAATCTATATTAAGAATATATTTAGTAAGATTACTTTCGGGATGTTCCTTAAATATTTTCAGTCTGTTATGAAAATATAATGTGTGTATATGTTAAACGTTTTGTGAATATATTTTGTGTTAATGTACATTTATATTATATTAACATGGCTAAATGTTTTAAATGAAATATATTTAAGTAGTCAATTTTTTATTAAGTTTGTATAAATTATTTTTAACTGCTGTTTGCTGATTGCTCTGAAAGGAATAAAATATTTCAAGGTAATTTTAAATTTAAAAGTTTTTGCTGGCATTTTTGCTTGATGTCACCAAGTGGCTTTTTATGTTGTTATAAAAAATGAACTCAATGTGAATACATTACTTCTCGAAATTTTTTATTTTCTTTTGTCTTGTTTTTGTTGTTTATCCCCCTTGAATTATATAAAACTAAACCAAGTTTAAGAGACCATGGAGACCATGTCACACAATTAAATCAAAAACATCATCCCTCTCATTCAATAATTTTTGTTTTATTTGTAAGGTATGTATTTTAATAATCCAATGAAAATATATCAAAATATTAATTCTTATAGCTTGCTTATTTGTTCACATACCTGAGAATCTAATTTATATTCCATATTACTTTGGTTGTACTAAATTTATAGCTTGTAATCATTTTGTGTAATTTTATCATTCCTCTGAAACCTGCTTTCAAATAAGATATTAAAATCCTAATGTTTGTTTATACTTAAAATCTGCATATGACTCTTCTAATTGAAATAAATGGATGTTTGTATTGATTACAATTGGAATCAGAGTTATATTAGACCACAACTTTCCTGCTGCTGTTCAACACAACTGTTTGTTCTTTGCTGAATATATTGTTTAAACTTGCTGTTTAGAGTTTTAATTTTTGAAGAGTTTAACTGTAAAAAATATTCAAGTTTTTAGCAAAATGTAAAATTTCCTTTGTAGTAAGATTCTGAATTATGCCGAAATGAAAAAATTTCTGCAAAAGCATGTAGTCCAAATTGTTAATGAAGGTCATTGGTAATCCTTTTTGCTAATCATTAAAATTTGATATTTATAATTATTTTAACTATGAAATATATATGTATCAAAAGTTTCATATATGTCTTCAATCTTATTGATGTAGATTATGATTATAATTTTTTCTTTTTTAAATTCTTAAAAAAATACTAATGTTTTTAGTGGGTTTTTTTTAAAAAAAAAATTGAAGTAACTTTATGAGGACTTAAATTATTTAATAAAGCAGTAACTTAGTGTAAGTTTTTTCTATATATACATTAGTTAAATATATAGGTAAGTTTTCATTTATGAAAAACACTTTGCTTTTGAAAACACAAGGTTTAAAAATTTTGGTTCTGCTAAATTTGATTTTGTGAAATCCAGTTACCCTTTAAATATGAAAAATTAACAAAAAAAAATGTAGGTTATCTATTTAAGCCTTTATATGGTGAAAATTTTGTAGATTGCATTTACCATTTCGATTTTATAGGTGTTCCATCACATAGGACACTGCGCCGCATAGGTCGTAAAAAGCAAGCATTGCAGTGAAGCCCATATATGCGTAAATGTTTTTGCATATGAATGAAAAACAATTCATTACACCTACATAGCAGATTTAGCTTGGTTCAAGGTGCATCATAAGAAGGCCTGCTATGCTACACCATAAAATAAAATTAAGCTTTATGTACTATTTTTTAGTTATCCAAGTACGGTTTTGAGGCTGCGTAGAGAGGCCTGGTTGAGATAAATCATCGCCATCATTTTCACTGGCATCCGATACAAAATTATCAGACTAAAACGGATCAAGTTGTTTAGGAACATATTTCTCTGTATCACTATCAATATATTCTGATACCCTAACAGAGGCAAATTTTTGAAGCCTTTTTATTGCTTCAGAAGGACTAAGGCTTCTATGTGCCATTTACTTGCAATTTACAAATTAAATTAAAATTATATTTTCAAGAAGTGAGCTAAAAATATATAAATTAAAAAAATATATACACAATATTATGAAGTGAATAGCAGGCGAAAATGAAAATCAAGAGCTTAAAAGTTATGCTTCTCTATCTAGATAGGATTCGAACTAACTTCTATACCACATTGAAGCTTCCCGATTCAAGAAGCCAATAAGGGTGTAGAAATATTATCCATATTAGTAATCCTTTTTTGTAAATTCCTCAACATTAGTTTATTCCATCCAAAATAGAAAAAACAGTAAAAAATAAACACATCTGTTCCCTTCGGCTTTGAGTTCAAGGCTATTAGCGTAAAGAAAAAGTGCTGATGCTGTGCAGTGTTCCAGGAAATGGAACACCTTGTTTTATCATATAACTCTGCACATTCTTTATGCATAAAAATTTCAAAGTAATATCTTCACTTCAATATACAGGCATCAAAATAACACAGAAATTTTAAACAATTATTTTTGTCTAAGAAAAAAAAATCAGAAATATTCCTTCAAAATTAAGGGATTTAAAGAATCTGCTATAATTGAAAATTATTGATCATCTTGTGTAATGCTGCCATCTATTATCCAAAAAGAAAGTTTAAGGACATTTTAAGCCAAATTTCATCCATTTATCTAAAAATGCAATGATTTGGTAACAATTTAAAGTTAGTGTTCCATCACCTGGAACACTCAACTGCTAAGGGTTAATGTTACCACTAGATGGCAATACAATCGATATTACTTTATATTCATAACTGTTGACTAAAATAGAGGTCAAGATCAGTCACAATTGTTTCATGATGATCATGTTCAATCAGAACCTTATGTAGTATTTAGATTTTATGTCTGTACATTGAAAGGTGTAATTGCACTAGTATGATTGCCATATGGTTCAAACATGGAGGTGATTTTAATTCTTTTTCCATTTGTTTCTGCACTTTATATTCTATAAAATTCACTTAATATTACTGTTTAAATGTGAAGTTTTTAGTTAAAATATACTTTCCATATATTCCTTCAAGAAAATTGTATATAATTTTACTGTAAAGGGAGGAATCTGCTTGTTTATGAATGAAATTAAACTTTTTAACAGACATTAAATAATTTCTTTCAATAACCAGTGGATTCTGGAATAGCCAAAGATTGCTTTTGCATGGTTGAGGTGGGAAATGAATCATGTAATTTTGTAGAACAGCTTATATCATTAGAACTAGCTGTAAGATCTCCAGATTGTATTAATGAGAAATTAAATCCTAATAAAGATGGAGTGTATACTTTTTTGTTTTTAAATTAATTTCAATTAGACAAAATTATTGTCACTTATAGAAAACAGTCAATTTGCTTTAACTAATCTCTCATAATCAAGCATCTATTGAATGTGATTTTTCTCTAAACAAATTTGATGGTAGAAAATTTAAATTATATATCTATTAGGACTGATTGCATTATTGATGATCATGTCTGAAACATAGGAGCTATCACAAATATAATAATTAGCAAAGACACTTAGTAATACTGCTAATGCCAGGAAAAAAAGTATAATTTATTATTAGACAAATCAATATAGCAAAAATGCAGCCAATAACAGAAGGAAAGCAAAGAGAATTCTGGAAACTTAATCTAATAGTTGTATTTATTTTGTTTTGAATAAGTATTTCTTTGAAAAGTTTTTATACACATTTTAAAATACTCAAAATAGATAAGAATATAATGAAGATATTCAAAAACTCTAATTAGTAATACAGCAGTGATTTCTCTAATTAAATTAAGGAGGGTCATAGCAACAAATAGTTTTTTAATGCTGTTTGTATTGCTGCAAGAAAAAAAGAAAAAAACACACACACACACAATTCTGTCAACACAATATTGTCCTTTTCTATATGATAAAACTATAATTGGTGCCTTAATTTATTCTTAAAATAATTTTGATTGGACGAATTTTACTTTATCTTTGGAGTTTTTACCTTTTCATTTATGCCACCAATTTCATATATTAGATGATAATAAATTCAGTTGGTAAATTAGCATTTTCAATTCTATCCTTTATGTTGAACACAGTGGTAAATGTTTTTGTACTTTTCTAAATCTATATTATTTAGTTTGGTGTTGAAAATTGGAGATTTGCATTATTAACAAGCTTTAAAAACAAAACATGTTGCCTGTATTAAAAGTGTTTATTATTAAATTATGTACTTTTAGAACACTCTTGTTTCTGTAGTCTTATATGTTAAATGATGTAAAATTATAATCATCTGATAATTATGTATTCATTTAATCAACAGTATTGTCTTAAAATTTTTAATTTTGTTACTGATTGGTGTGGTTTTTAGTTACAGGGTACCTTCACTTAGGAGAATTATAAGAAATTAATACAAATCAATAAGGTAATTGCATGCTGTTTATTATTTCTGTATACTTGTGATATTTCCCATGGTAGCCAAACTTGAAATGAATGTTGTAAAACATATTGTAGGTACATGGATTTTGAATGATCAGAGCTGAAGTATGTGACAAAAGTTTTTAACTGTTTACTCCAGACTTCTGTTGTACTAAAATTTCAATGTTAAATTTAATTATATCACTGCACAGCAAGTCTTTCAGTGCTTACTTTATATGATTGTAGCAGTACTTAATTTCCTTTAATTATATGCACCATCCTTGGCATCATAAACAAAACTTCCCTTTTAAACAATTATTTATTATACATTACATACACATAATACCAAAATGCAGCATAGCCATTACACACTGCACAAGATGGGTGAGATAACAAAATCCATTAACTCTTTCTGGTACACTATCCCTTAGAATTGAAATATTAACAGAAAAATTGTAGGCTGTCTATTTAGAGTACAAAGTGTTAAAGTGTTATTTACACTGTTTTTTTACAAAATGTTAGAGTTAAAGAGTACAAAATGAAAATTTTGTAATATTTGCACTTACCATCTCGATTTTGTGGGAACACTGTGTTGTAAGAGTAGTGAAAAGTGAGCATTGCAGTGAAGCACATAAACTAGTAAATGCTTTTGTATATAAATGAAAAAACATAGAATGCACCTGTGTAGTAAATTTAGTGTGATCCAGGGTGCACCACAAGGAGGCCTACTATGCAACATCCCCCTCAAAGGAAAATAAAGAAAAAGTATGATTTTTATGCTTTTCATAATATTTTTTAAACATATCTTACCCTTTTGGAAAAAACACTACCCAAAATTACTGGATTTGCATTAAAACTTTATCTTGTGCATCTTCTCTTTTGTGCTGCAGTATTTGCATCTGATCATGTTACCTTTCATAGGAATATGTTCCACATTTCTGTAGTGTATGTTGCTAGAAACTTTTTTTAAACTGAGTTTCTTCAGGGCTTGAAGTAAATCGTCTCTTTAGGGCTGTTAGGTCTGTTTATCTAATTCATTCTCAGTTTTATTTAAAGAATTTTGTTTTAGTGTTTTCATAAAACAGGCTAAAATTCTAGAATTAAAAATTTAAAAAGAACATTATTTAATCAAACAAATGGCTTAACATTAGTTTTCTGATAATTGAAATTTTGACCATGTCTTGAATCATGTATTGCCATGATAAATTATGCATTTAAAAGTGTTTAACGATATTGATGTTTTACCTTTGACACTGTATTGACTTTGGGATAAGGCATTTTCATTTTTAAGGTATAAATCATAGTTAGGCATAATAAGTAGTAGAGGCAAAAATAATAACTACTGCAAACTCTTTGATTTTATATTATGATTATATCAAAAATATTTATTAAATGTACTACCAATACAAAAATTTTGAAATACAGTAATAACCAATGATTATTGCAAATGCTTAAAAGTTACACTATAAATTAACATTTTATTAAATATGTAATATAATTATTAATGTATATACTAATGATTTTAATATATGCATTAATAATATTGCATAATCAAGATTTTAAATATATCAATGTTAAAAATTATAAATAGTTATCAGGTTTCGTACAACTCCTGGAAACTCCAGGAATTTCAACTTGACTCCATGAAAATCATGAATTATTCCTTTGATTTTTTCTTATCTTGATGCATTTATTTTTTCTTACAAAATATTATAATTTTTTCAATTTTTTGTTTTAAAATTTTCAGTAAAATTGTCAAAAAATTAAATTTAGTATTAGTTTTTAATATTACCACTAAATTGCAGCATGATCGATTTTAAATTTTGCATTCTTAAGGCTCTGCTAGACCTCTGTTGGGGAAAATCTAATCCTATGGATAATATTTTAACATTTCACAAGTGCTTTTTTCATGATAGAAACTTCCGGTCTTTTGCAAATTACAAAAGACAGAGCTACTGTCACTTCGACGTCCATTTTTTAGCGTTTAAAATTTTTTCAAATAATTTTAAAATGTCAAAATATCTCCATCCAAGTAAATTTTAACCAAATAATAATTTCGTTGAGGTTGTACAAAATGTGGTTTAAAGATATTTCATTTTTTTCTTCATACAGTTGCAAAATGAACATTTTTGTTTTTTTTTTTAAGCTAAAAATATTTTTGATTGCATTAATATTTCGATACAAATTTTGATTACAAATCAAACTCATTTTTATTTCTGAAAATCCACCTTTGTACACAACGCCACCTATGAAACTGGAAAATTTTTAATGCCAAACTTGGCTGATTTTTCTACCTCACTACAGTAACCTAAAGAAGGAGGAATTTCTGAGAAAAACTTCTCCCCACATGATTCCTGCTGTTTTACCATGTGGTCGGCAAACACTTCCAAATCGAGCAAGACGAATTAGCTTTTCTCACTCATGAAATAGAAAAGGCATCTGTAAATAATGCATATTAGATTTCTTTTTATTAGCGTTGGAAAAGTAGCTATGATATGTATTTTTAAATCAACTTTGATTATTTTCATTTAAGTAAATTTTAAAAATGAAATATTATAAACTGTTTTGTGTTACCTTGTTCAATTATATTATATACTACGATTTTGAAATAAGACTACCTATGTATTAAAAATTTAAAGAACTTAATATAAAAAAATGCATTTTACAACAGACAGATACACACATATATGTGTGTGTGTGTATATATATATATATATATTTCTTATAAAATAAAATATCTAATAATAAGAACGATAAGTTTATTAGAATAATAGTGAGACAAATATTTTAATTTGATTTTTAATCATTTTCCAAAATTATTGAGTTTTTACCTCTACAAACAGTTGGACATTTAATTTTATTTTCAACTTATTTCATGAAAAAAAATACACTATATGGTATGATTAATAAGCATACGATACCAGCATGCTAAAATATTGCGTCTGATAAGAAATTAAACACTTTAAATTTGAAAAATATAAATACAGGGCTCGGAGTTGTCCTGATATTCTTGAATTTCCTGATTTTTTAAAAAACGTCCTGAAATGTCCTTATTTTTCAAAATAAATCCTGGAATTCCTTATTTTTTACTACATTTCTTTAAAAGTTTAATTTTAATTAATTTTATATTTTCCAGTAGTAAATTTTTCTTCCAGTGGAATATATTTTTTCTTTCAACTGCTTTCTATGCAAGAAGAAACAGAAAATTTCCCCCCTTTCTTTTGTTCTCCTTCAAACCGGAAATGGGGTTGCCATACATTCGTCTCCGCCTCGTTTTCAGCCATTGCTCACGAATATCTGACGTCAAAAAATTTAGGTTTGTTTTTACTATTAAATTCTATTTTCTGCCTTTACAGACAAAGATTCTGGTTTTAGTAGTGCACAACTATTTACAATGATGGCGAAATTGTGAGAATTATTCGCCTACGTTTATGCGCATGCGTGAAATTCCTATTGCGCCATTCTGAAAGATTTTGATGGGTGTTTTGAAGAATGTTTATTAGCAAGCTCAGTATTTTATTTTTAGAAAACAATTAATTTTCTTTTAAAAATGCCAAGAAAAATGAAATTTTTCCGACAGATGGTCGGAACTGCAAGATGGGAATAAATGCCTAATCAAGACCTGGTGCCGAAGTGTTGACGTTGTTCATTCTGCGGAGTGCTTTGTATGCAAAAGCAAATTCAGTGTTTCAAATATGGGTTTTAGACAAGTGCTTGCTCATGCAGATGGATTAAGACACAAAAAAGCTGTGAAATGTTACAAGAGTCAAACACTATTTACTATCAAGTCATCAACTTCATCTGAATCCTCGACATCGACTGTAGTAGTGAATAACAAATCATGGCTTCCCAAAACGATATCAGAGAAAACCATTAAAGCTGAAACCATTTTAGTTTTGGCGGCAATAAAAAAATAATTATTATTTTTCATCTTTGACTGATTTAGCTAACATTTACGGAGAAATTTTTGATGATTCCTCCATAGCAAAAAATCTCAAATTATCTGACAAAAAAAGTCAGGTATATGATTAATTTTGGATTAGGTCCATATTTCAAAACTCTTTTGTTTCGGGATATCGGCACTTCATATTTTGTTTTACTTTTCGATGAAACTACTACAAAACAAATAAAGAAACAGTTGGATATTTATATCTCATACTGGTCTGATAAACAAGGTAAAAATGTAATTTGCTACCTCGAATCACATTTTTTAGGGCATGCTGAAGCCAATAAAATTGTAAAAATTTTATTAAGTTTTATTCAAAATAATGGTTTGAATTTAGAAAAATTAATGCAGTTGTCAATGGATGGACCAAGAGTTAATTTAGCTGTTTTAAAGCAAATAAATAGTGAACTGAGTAAGCAATGTTTACCAGTACTAATTGATTTGGGTACATGTTGCTTACACATAATCCATGGAGCACTACGTAAGTGTATTGATAAAATTGATTGTAATATTGATGGATTTGCTATAGATATTCATCAATTTTTCAAATTATCTCCTGCAAGAAGGGAAGATTATCATTCCTTACAGTTAGAAATACTGGAAGAAACGTTAGCTAGACATAGTTTCCTTCGTCATGTTGAGAGCCATTGGTTAACTTTGGGCTCAGTTTGTGAGAGAATTGTTGAACAATATGATATTCTAAAGGAATATTTTATTGTTAAAGTACCTAAAGAGTCGAAATCTCTTTCTGATAGACATCTTTGGATTATAAAACATTTGAAAGACCCTAAGACTGGCATATCTGCATTTTGTTTAATTTTTTTGTAAAACTTTTGAACCATATTTCTTCTAATGCAAAAAGTCGAACCTTAAGTTCATGTGATATACAGTAAGTTAAAGGAACTCGTTCGCAGTATTATGCTTAAATGTTTAAACCCAAAAGAAATCTGTGAAAAAAATGGAGTAAAGTTGCTACAAATTAATGTTGATTCAGGAAAAAATTGGTTAAATTTAAACAAGATTGAAATAAGTCATGGTGCAACAGCAATATTGGAAGAGCTTACTGATAAAACATTTCTACAATGTGTCTGAAGCTGCTACATAGCAAATTCAAAGCATATGCTTCAAAAACTTCCTTTAACAAATCCTTTACTCAAAGATCTCCAGTGTTTGTCACCTTATTATAGAAAAAAGAAAGAGTCTAGGAGTTCATTTAGCAGATTAATTCAACATATTCCTCATGTGAATAAAACTTTTTCAGATATTGATAGGATGAATGAAGAGTGGATTCTTTACATGTGTGAAGATGTGACTTTGATTGTGAATGATTATGATAGTAATCAAAATATCTGTTAATATTGGAATGCGGTTTTCAATATAAAAGATGCTGGCAGTTATATAAAATATCCTACTCTTTCTAGAGTGATTAAAGCTTGTCTGTCGTTATTGAATGTAAATTCCCAACCAGAAAGAGGTTTTTCAACTAACAATTCTGTTGTGACAAAGGAGAGAGCTTCTTTATCGGAATTAACAGTTCAAAGTTTACGGATTTGTCATGATGTTAATTGAATGCATGGCAATTCTGTTTCCTCCATTCCATATACCAAAGAAATTATGCATTATATTCAGAAATCTCATACAGAATATGCATCATATATGGAAAAATCAAAAGATGTATCACAATTAGAGAAGAAAAGAAAGGATGAGGAAGATGTAGAAGCTACTTGTGAAAAAAGTTTAAACAATCGCACCTATTAGAAAAAATTAATGAACTTGAGAAAGAAAAGAAAAATTTGCTTGATAATCAGTGTGTAGCTCAAAAACTTTTGGATGATGCAACAAAAAAAGTATCATGTGCTATCAGTGATGATAATATGAGTGATGTGAAAGTTGGACAAATGATGCTGTCTGCTGCTAATGCAGAGATTGCATCTGTGAATGATAAGTTAAAAAAGTGCAAAATTAAATTATCTGAATTAAATGCTAATGCATCCAGTTCAAAATGAACATTATTCAATTATGCATAAATTGTTAATTTAAAGCATTTATCATCTAACTTATTAATTTTCAATAAATGTTCATTATAGAAAGTTTAAATTTCAGTATCATTATTCATATTGCTGTATTAAATATTAAAAAACTCAGAATTTATTAGTTTATTCCTTTTTAAAATGTGTCTTATGCATAAAACAGAAATTAATATGTAAAAGTATCATTGGTTTTGTTTAATTATTAAAATATGTCCTGATATTTCTTGAAAATAGTGTCCTGAAAAAAAATTTCTGCACTCCTACCTCTGTAAATATCTTTGAAAAAAAATTGGGTTTGTAGTAAAACTTCCGCGGAAAAACATAAAAGTATTTCAATACCCAAACAAGCGATAGCAATATATTACAACACACTACAATACAGATGACATCAATGCTCTTAGGGGAATCATTTTATGCACACGAAATTTATTTGAGAAAAATATTCTCCTGTGCAACGTAAATGACATTATTTTTGACAAAAAAGGAGTAAAAGTAATAAAATATCAAAAAAAAAATGAATAAATATCCTGTAGCACTTAAGGTGATATAAAATATGTAACTGAAGTTATAGTATTGATGTTCAAGAAGAAATGCTTGAGAGAGAATATCAGGAAGTAAATTGAGAATCAATTAGATATGCTCAAAGTGACTAGTCTAGAAATAGTGTGATTGAACGACTTTCTTTCTCTGTATGGCTACAACAATAATTAAATCATCAATCACCTTGTTGTCACTTAAATGGTATACGCAGTACAATACCGTGTCCAAACAGCTTTCTAATACAGCCATTCCAAACTATTCAACCGCAAGATTCTGTTGAACATATTTTTCTACTTGACGCATTTCTCAATTGATGTTGAATGCTGTTTTCCGAAAATTCAAATTTCTCGTAAATTCATTTCAACGCATTTACCATTTTAAATGTATTTGGATCTTTTTCTCATTAATTAAACTCTGTAAAATTAGTCTATTTTAAACATGAAAAAAGTGATTACAGTACAAAAAGAAAACTTCCTCTTTCCACTAAAAGGAAATCGATGAAAAATCGGTTTCCTTTCCGATCGCAAAAAAAAAAGACAAAAAAAAGCTGAAAAATATAAATCCAAAAAAAAAAATAAAAGTTTAACTATACGAATTTGTATGTATGTGTTTGTATATAGAGTGTTTTTGTGTGTATACAGAAACAGAAACTAGAAATAAATATATATATATAGTTTCTGTTTTTTATTCATGAAATGTGAATTGCTCAAGCATTTCTTTACTTTATTAACAGATTTATTTTAATTACTATTTTACCTCATATATATTTCAAGGTATTAACTAAATTTCCCATATGCTTATGAAACTATATTATATTTTACTCATATTACTATGAAATTGTATTTTTCTCGTATGCTATAAGTTGTATTTGCATTTGATTATTTGTTGACAAATAAACCTAATTTATTACATTTTATTATATTTTACTCATATTACTATGAAATTATATTTTTCTCGTATGCTATAAGTTGCATTTGTATTTGATTATTTGTTGAGAAACATAAACCTAATTTATATTTCTCACAATTTTACTCTAAACTTATTTTAATCTAATTTACCTGTGTGTTTTTATAAGGCATATTTAGTGCAAATCTAATTTTGTTTTTATCAAGCCAGGAGAAAATATTTAATAAAATAACAGAAGAGTTTTAAAATCTTCAGAATTAAAGTATATTTGACAACACATTTTACACCAGAATATCAACTTTTTAAAAAACGTGTACTTCTAATTATAACTTAGTTAATTTTATTTATAATAAAGTTAGGGACTTCTGAGATGAAAGATAAGAGATGAATCTCTCTTTCAAGCTGTAAGTAATTCTAATTATATAAAATAGATGTAATGATTATTATATAAATAATTACAGTTACAATATTTTTATGAAAATTACCATACGATTATACATACACACACATATATATATAGATAGATAGAAAATCGTAACGTTATTTTCATAAAAATATATATTGTAACTGTATTTATATAATAATCATTTCATCTATTTTTATATAATTAGAATATATATATATATATATATATATATATATATATTATTCCAGTTCAAGTGTTAAAAAAATTTGAAAAAATTAAATATTTTTATATTGAGTTAGTTTTGAAAATAATAGTTTTTAAATATTTGTAGCATTCATATTCAAAAGTTTTTTAAGTCAATGGATCAAGTCTCATAAAATCAAATTGAACCAAGGCATTTAAAAAAATATATTTTTAATCATTCATATAGTATTTTAGGTTTTATTTGAATTCTGATAATCATTTTTGACCATTTAATTAGTAACTGTAAAATCACTCAACATTTGCAATTTGTCTTCATATATTTTAGTGCGAATAATAAAAACCGAACTCTAAAATATAAATAAATAATATTTTCTTTAGAATCACTGGCAGCTCATTTTCCATAAGACAGCAACAGGTAATTCCGGTGTCAGTTCGTTGAGCATTTGTACAGACCCACTTTCCCTCACGCCTATTCTAAGAACCCTGAGGGTAATTTGAGGTAAACATCTGTTAGGAGCAAATTTAAAACTGCCTTTTTGGCTGTTTTTATGGCGTTAGTACTTTACTTTTTCACGATATAACGCGCCAAATCTGGTAGACTCTCTAACTTCGAAGGATTGATTGACAAGCACATTCAACCAATAATAATGTTTGGGATGCTCCCCTCTACAAGCTTTGAAACTAACACCAAATGGGGCGACAAGACAACAGAAGTTTTCACGTAGGTCTGGAAGAGCCTTAACTCTTGATTTGTATTAACCACTTCAAGATCTAGTTCAGCTACAATGGTTTCACAATTCGTTTTAGTAGTATTTAGATTTGAGTGAAGTGAAGTAGTCACTAAACAAAATCAATATGTTGCTCAATTAAGATGGGCAATTTTAATTGATTATTTTTCTATTTGCTGCTTTTTTCCTTATTTGTATAAAATTCTTTGAATATTAATATTTAAATATAAAATATTTTAGTTAAAACATACCTTCCATGTTTCCCTTGATGAAAATTTGGTACAATTTAATCTAATTGAATCAGGATACATTTGTTTATAAATGAAATAAAGACCAAAATAAAAATTATTTAATATACCTGGTGGATTGTGTCTTTCCAATGACCAGTGGACTCTGGGAAAGCTTTATAAAGATTGGCTTTTTCATGGTTTAGAAATAACACATGAACATTGTTTTGCAAGAAAGACTTCTGTATTTCAAATATGAGTGAATCGGCAATTAAATCCCATATGAAAGAGAAAAAGCCTGTGTATTTGTTAGAACAAGCTATATCTGTTAAAAGAAATCTACTCATTTAAGAGATTTTTTTCACTTCTGCTGATCTTGTTAAAGAATGTGAACCCAAATTTTTTATTCATTTGTTTCTTCAAAAGAAGTTTCAAAGGCTGAAATTCTATGGAGCGTTAAAGTTTTAAACAGTGGGTTCAGCTACAGTTCTTGTAACAGTATTAATTGCCTCTTTCAAGCAGTGTTTTCAGACAGTGCTATGCAAAGCAATTCAGTTGTGCTCAAATAAGTGGGCTTATTTAACAATTTTTTGAATTGCACCTTAATTTTCCAATTTACTGAAAGAAAAAGTTAATGTTTAATTATGTGCTTCCTAATTATATGCTTAAATAATCATCTGTAGACAAAACAATTGTACTATCAGTAAGATTTTGGGATAATGATACAGTTAAAACACGGTATTACCATATTTTCTTGTATATAATCCGCGGATTATGTGTTAAAGTTCCGAATTTCGTTGTGCATTATACGCCGCCGCGGATAATCTGACAAAAAAAATATTTTTCATCAGACAAGTTTACCATAAAGTTTTTGAAAAAAACGTTTCTGTTTCATAAAATAAATAATATATAGCCCCAATATTCAGTTGACTTATTTTAACTAAATATAGCATTGTCCAATTACGTTCAAGAACAAATTCAGTTCTTCTGAACAATTATTAAAGTTTCAATTCGTTAACGTCATTTCGCATTTTGTTTTGACATAATCTTTTTTGCTCTGAAAACATTCAAATTAATATATTGTCAAAGTTAAGTACAAATTATTAATTTTTAAGAGTAAATTTTAAATTGAAAGCTTATAGGGATGCTAATAAAAAATGTTGACAAACGTGTAATATATGGTGACAAAACCTGCGCATTACAAAAGAAAAAAATTTATTCCATTTCTATCATTTAACTATTAACGAAAAAAAAATAGTTTACCTTAAAAATATTTCTAAGCCTTGTTTTGAAAGTTTTTAAAATATAGAAATCTATTACTAGTTTTATTAGTAAGTTTTACTAGAATATTCTCAAACATTGATCGATGTTGTGCTTTGATCTCAGTCAATCGCACTGTGCGTGGAGGTGGATTCAAATAGATCTTTATAAATTTTTTTCTGTAGAATTTGTTATATTTTTAATTATAATGAATGTATTCTTTATTTTATTTGGCACCAAATTATCAGCAGTATGAATTTTTGACTATTTGTTTTAAAAATTGTCACAGATTATATGCCACTGCGGATAATGCAATGCTTTTTTTTCTTTTGCTCGAATAAAGGGGCTTGCGGATAATACGCCGCTGCAGATTATATACAGGAAAATACGGTACTTATCCAGTTTTTTAAGTCATTCAAATGGAGATATTTTGTTTGAGAAAGTGAATGAAAAGTTCTTAGAATTATTAACAAGAGGATTACTCCAGTTGTCAATGGATGGCCCAAATATGAACTGGTCAGTTTTGACTAAAATGGCCGATTTTTTTAAAAAGTGAACGTCATTCAATATTGTAAATGTTGGATGGTGCAGCCTACACATTCCACAAAACGATTACGCCATGGATGTTCTTCATTTCCAGAAGTTGAGGTAACAGCAAGTGTAGTTTACAGACTATTTAAGGACTCATCCGCTGGTAGGGATGACTTTGATGGCCTTGGCCCAGGCATAAAATTTCCTTTAAATTTTTGCAAACATTGATGGTTATATAAGTGTTTTCAATAGATTGCTTGAAATGTCATTGTATCTTAAAACATTAACATGCTCGGGGACATACATAACATACATGCTCGGCAAATAGAACGTTTTTTGATACTTATCAAACTTATAAACCAATGTTGCTATTTATTGCTGGATATTTTCATGCACTGCTAAAAAGTTTTTAAAAGAACCTTTGCAATCTGAATCGTTTGGAAATGTCTAGAAACTCTGAAACTACTCATTTTATGCAATGTATAACTCAGTATTGTATAGAATGTTGATTATTGAAACAAAAAAAAATTCTGTTATAGCTGTAAATTCATTGAAGGCTTTTGAAATAATAATTTATTTATTTTTATTATTAATAGAATTGATTGAAAAATATTGCATATACATAATTATATGCATATTTAGTGAAGAACAACTTTTAAAATAAAATTTAAAAAATTATTTAACATGAATGATACCTCCCGGAAATTTTTGATTTGACTCCTGGAATTTGATTCTTGGAAATCTGTACGAACCCTGAGTTATATCATTAATTTTTAAAACATCTAAATCAAATGAAAAATTTATTTCAAAGAAAATTAAATATTAAATTTGTGGGTAATGTTCTATTTTCATAATAATAGCAAAAATGTAATTTTACTCTGGCAGTTTAAACATGCTTGTAACACAAAACTTTAAACGATGATCGTAAACACAAATGTATGGTAAATATACCAAATTGTCGAATATTTATTAGTATCTATAGTATGTTTTGAAAATGTTTGATGTTGTAAATTTTATCTTAAAATTTTTAATGTACTTATTGGTTTGAAAGTGTAATTGAACAGTACTAAAGATTTTGTTTTTATTTTAGACTATTTTCTTATACTGTAAACCGCACAACTTGATTTACCTTGTTACACTTGTCAAATAATTTGTTTTAAATTAATTGACATCATGTACATTAAGCATTTTATCATCTTAAAGAGTTTCAAAACTTAGTAATTATATCCATGACAATAGATTCTAATTCATGGGTGTTAGTTTTTTAAGTTAAGTAAAAATGGATTCTTCCTGGTGCCATGGGTTTCATATTACAAGTATGCCTCTTTTAGCTAACGTTTAATGTTTTAAGTCTTGCTCTATTTTCTTTTTTTCAAACAGTGCTAATTTCTGTGATTAACCAGTTGCCCAAGATGGTTGGTAAAGACTTCAAAGTTGGTGATTTAGTGTGGGCACAGATGAAAAGCTATCCTCCATGGCCTTCTAAGATTGCTGAACCTCCCATTAATGCCAAAGTTAAATCTAAGAAAGCCCAACATTGGGTTTACTTTTTTGGAAGTAAAAATTATGCTCGGATTCCAGATGATAAAATATTTCCACATGGTGAAGAAATGTTGCAAAAAGCTGTGAAAAATAAATCTGCTCTATTTCATAAAGCAGTTGAAGAGATAATTTCTGAGAGTAAAGTTCTTGTAAAACAAATTATTCAAGAAAAAAATAAAACAAATTCAAATGAGATTCCAGTAAATATGCAAAATAAAAATAAGGCTTTAAAAGTTAAAAAATTTGAATTTAAAAAGAAAACACTTATTGAGAAAAGTAAATTAAAAAAGAAGTCACTTATCGAGAAAAGTAGATTGAAAAAAAAGGCACTTATTGAGGAAAGTAGAAAAAATGATGCGACAAAACATATTGTTGAAACCAATAGAATTGAAAATGATTCTGGTTCTAGTCCTGTTCTTAGTCCTAAGAATAAACTTAAATTCGAGTTTTCTGTGTTCACAAGTAAAATTAAAGAAATCTCACTTCCTAAAGATAAATGGATTAAAAAAGCCCCAAAACGCCCAACCGGTACATTGAAAAATAGAAGATACATTTCACGACCATCAACTCCTCCTTTAGATATTAATATAGTGAAAGATTCTTTAAAAGCTAAGCATGTTAAACCCACGTCTAAAAAAATTGGTTTCCTTGGTTTAGGAGCTATAGGTCGGGGAATCGTTATGAACTTGTTGATATCTGGGCATGATGTTACTGTATGGAATCGAACGCCTCAAAAATGTAATGTGTTTGTTGAATTTGGGGCTCATAGAGGTCAAACTCCAGCAGATGTCATTCAAGCATGTGACATTACTTTCTGTTGTGTTTCGGAACCAATAGCAACAAAAACTCTTATTTTTGGTAATTGTGGTGTTCTAAAAGGGCTTGAAGGTTGCACACCTTGGGAAAAAGGATATGTTGAATTAACAGGAATTGATCCCCAAACTTCACAAGAAATAGCCAAAGAAATCTTCAATAGAGGAGGTCGGTATCTGGAAGCACCAATCCATGGCTCTCGAAGCCTTGCTGAGAGTGGGTCGTTATTGGCTCTTGCAGCCGGCGATCATGATCTTTTCCAGGCTTGCGAAAGTTGTTTTTTCGCTATTTCAGAACATGCTTACTTTATCAGTTTGGATGTTGGTAATGCATCCAGAATGAGCATCATCCTTAGTATGTATAATGGGACTGTTACTGGTGCATTGGCTGAAGCATTGTGCATGGTTCATCGTTGTAAGTTGAATATTCATAACTTCCTGGAAATTCTGGCTATGGGACCTGCTAGTTGTTCTATTGTTAAAGAGAGAGGAAGAGCTATGAGGGATGAAAGCTTTGCTACTAATATTGCTATTAAGCATCAGCAAAGAGGTTTAGGTCAAGCAATTGCACTGGGTGATTCTGTAAATCAACCTTTAAAAATTTCAGCAGCAGCACATGAAATTTTTAAACATGCGAAACTGCTCAGTTATTCTGATCATGATATTTCTGCAGTTATTCAGGGTACACGATATTAATATTTTGACAGTTTCCAGCAAATTGCTTATGTACTAAAAATTATTTTATTCATTGTAACCTTTTAATTTCATTAAATTGTATCATCTATTCATTATTGATTGCATTATTTAATTGATAGATTCATATTAATATAATTATGAATTTACATGTTTTTTAATAATAAATCATTGTTTAAACTTGTACTATATTTAGACAGTGTAGAATGCTTATTAGTATATGTGATTAAATTAATATATTAGCCGCAATTTAAATTGTAAAGGAATCACTTATATCTCATTAACTATGGAATGTTTTCCAAATCTGAAATTGTTTGTCTGAGTTATATTGATATTAATTCATTTAAATAGTTTGAAATATATTTAAAAATAAATTAGTTGCCATTAATGTTCTGTATATTTTTTTACAGTATAAAATCACACTTTTCCTTCCTCATAGATATATATTGCTACATACATATCATGAACATTAAGAAAAAATTAAGCGATTTATATTGTCTGTATACTTAAAGAACAACCATTCATACTAAGACTTAAAGTGAAGCTCAGTCGTTAATTTTAATATTCATTTATAGCCACTTTTAATTTAATTTTGTCAATGTTAAACTATTGGATAATTGATGTAGAATTGTTTAATGCAAATACATCTTTTATAAAAGTATGCATGTATACATAAGTGTTAGTGCAATCAGCTGTGTCTTCAGTTGCTGTTTTATTATTTCATTTTACCTTTTCTTTTTTTTTCAAACATCATAGCATGGTTTATTTTGGCTATACTAAGTAGATCTAATTTGATTCATGCAGATATCTTGGCTTTAAGTAACTATAATTTTAATATAGGGAAATATTTATGGTTTAAATCTAAAATTGATTCTGCAATATAATTTTTACAACCTTTAACCTCTCACAGGATTTGCCGTCTTTAGGTAAACACGGTGTTACGATCTTGAGGTACCCCAGTGATCTGTCCTCTTTCTTTTCCTCTCCTCTACTCTTCTCCCTCATTGTGGTTGCTTTGCAGGAAGAGGTTGAGGGCTTTCCTTGAGCAGTTTTCGCCGCTCTATTGCTATTAACTCCTCTTGGGAACTAAATCACCCACACATGTTTGCCGTGCTTTGAGACCCTGTGTAAATGGAAAGGAGGGTCCTGGTAATTGAGGACCCCAGAGACCAACACATTACTTTGTCCTCTGCTTCAGGTTAGCGGTAGGCTTGTTGTGGTCATTAGCACATCAATCGACTTTATGGATCAAGCAATCGGTATATCTACTGGATGATTCTTTAAGGGTAAAGGCCATCTCGGGGAAGTCACATACGGAATAGAAAGTTTATTAAGACACTAAGCATCTTATTCTGACTTTTGCGACTCCAGAATATCAAAGCTGAATATTTAAATTTACAGATTCAGCCATATATCCCAAATCCATTGCTGTTTTTCCAATGCGAACATTTTGGACACTTGAGAAACACTTGCGCTTGCTGCGGGGTGGTTAGCCACGATAGCAAAAGTTGCACAGCGAAGGAGAGGTGTGGCAACTGTCATGGTGACCACCACTCCTATTCTCAAAGTTGCCCTCAATGGGTATTTGAAAAGGAAGTCATCACGTTGAAAGTAACAAATAAATGTACCTACCCAGAGTCAAGGAATCTAGTAACCTCTCGTATACCGCAATTTTGGAAAAAGCTATGCAGGTGCTGCAAAAAAGCCACCAAAACAGCTTCAATGCAAACAGAAGCTATTTCACTCTCTGTTTTTAAATTACCCATAGTATCAAAGCCACAATTAATAAAAGAAAAGCTCATTTGGTTAGATCAAAACCACGAAGACATACAGATTAAAATCTTCAAAGGACTGGTCCTACCGACCTGCCATATCCACCCGTATAGCCTTGTCCCTGTAGGCTCAGGCTGTTTCTCTGCAACCCTCGGACAATGAATTATCACTTGAGGAGATGTCAGGTGACATGCCTTCCAGCTCCGGGAAAGAGGCTTTTCTAATTAAACAATAACTTTTATTTCATAGAACTGCTATGGTTTGCATTCACATTATGATGACATTAAGCCTATAATTCCAGCATATAAACCTGCATGTGTTGTATTTCAGAAAACATTCCTGAAGTCAAGCAATAGTTTTACCATGCATGAATTTAAAAGCTATAGAAAAGACTGATGTTGATGGTACAGTGTCTAGAGGTGTTTGTATGTTAACATCTAATAATATTTTCTTAATCATTGCCCATCCATTGAATACTATACTCTACTGGCTGTAGATATAAAAATCCATATTTCATGTTTTATTAGTCTAGTTTATATTTACTACCACATAATGTCATCCGCCAAGAGGAACTCGATGAGAAAAAAAAGCAAATAAAAACTAAATAAATTCCTGCAAAGACACTGCGTAAATATTCTAAATGAATATGGAATTGAAAAACTGTAACAAATATTTAATAAAATGAAAGCAATAAATACTTTTGGCTGATTAAATTGACCCGAACTGAGAAACAATTCTACAATAGTGAGCAAAAACAAAAGTAAGACAAGAAACAATATAAGAAATATAAATTGCAAAAAGAATGCTCTCTAGCGTTCAGGCAGAACTAAACGGATTACTGCAGATTGATATTTTCCACAGCTCCCCACCATGAACTCTCCAAAGAGTTCAATAGTATCTGTGGAATTATTGCAATAAAAACAAATACAAGAAAAATCTAGTTCAAAATTGACATGGATAAACTAATATTTAATGGTTAGTACTCAAACATTACAAGCTTACACACAAGATTATTCCAATTTGCTTAACTACATCTAAACAAATATTTATATAAAGCAGCTTTTATAAGGATTATTAAAATTATGAATTAATGAACAAATTACTGCAATTAGAAAAAAATGTAAATTTCACAAATCACTAAATTTTATTAACATTTTAAAACTTAAAATTCGAAAATTATCAAAGTAAAAAAAAATCAAAATTACAATGAAACAAATGAATCAAATTACAAATAAATGTTATTTGCAATAAATTTATCTAAATATCAAAGGATACATATAAAAACCAGTTTAGTTCAAATAGGATATGTCAGACTTTTCAGAAAACCGTACAATATTGGTTTTCTGAAAAGTCCCTTTTTAGTTTTAACAACACAGACTCTAAGGCAGTCCGCAAATTCATAGATCATCACATGAGACTTGTCTAGCGAGAATCTCAGACCAAATGACGTCATTGTTCAAACGTTACGTCAGAAAAGGGGTGTAGCGCAAGACGATTCTTGATTTCAAGCAGGTTCGAAATATCTGGCAACTTTCCGCGAGACAGCGCTCTCATTGGTTTAAAATTTCATGACGTCGGATACGCTTTAGCTACGTCACATTAAGACATCGAGGAGATCCTATATGTCTACTATAAGACGGCGTCTCAATCGGATTGTCTACCGAATTTGCGGCCTGCCTTACATGTAAAATAGGAACAATAAGCTATGGACTCAATTCATCGCTAGACGGCGCTGCAATAATTTCTATCCTGAGGAGTACCAAGCTTAGATTGTTTACACATGTATTGCTATGCAATAGCATTTAAATTTGTACTAACATTTATTATTTTCCTCATTTATTTTATCAACTCGCAAACTGATTATATTAACAAATATATAGATTTCTAGCAACTCTTTAAATTTATATAATGTCAAATTCAATATTATATAGACCTTTGAATATTTATTCTTTTACTTACTGTTCAATATTTGAATATGCTGACAAGTTATCTCAAATGAGTGGGAATAATAGCGTTTTGACAAAAATGAAGAAAGGTAATTTGTTATGGCAAGAGAAGTTTGTCAGCAAAATAATTTTTGATGAGATAATTGAAGACAATGCAGTTTATTCTGTCTCGGCGACGGTGAAAGCCGAGATGAAAAAATCAGTGACTTATAAACCTACTGTTGTAATCACAATGAATGATAAGGTAAGTTGATCTTTTATTATTTTCGGGGATATTTCCGTAAGCAGAACTGCTCCGATTCTACGCCAAATAGGATGCGCAGAGGATGATAGCAATCTTGTTATCTTGCTACAGCACCATAACAAGATTGCTTATTGATTATAGATGACGTCAAGCAAAGAGGAGGGGTTGATGACGTTGTGCTTACAGCTAGGTGGAGTTAAAGACGTTTTGGAAGGGAATTTCTTATAAAATAATAGAATACTTTTTCGACTTCAAGCTTGCTTTGTAGTTTTTTTTTTTTTTTTTTTTTTTTTTTTAATTGCTGCATTCTAGGTCTTTTTAATTTCAATTCTTATTTTATAATTTTTCGTAATTATTTTTATTAGATGACAAGTAATTGAAACCAAGAAAAGAGTTTTCCAGTTTTGATAACTATTATTTCTGTTACATAATGTATGTAGAATCTGCTACATATATTAATGACTATTAGTTCTGCACAAATGAGAGTTTAAAAATTAATATATTTTTCACATCGTGTGCATCTTCATTATTGCATATAATGTAGACTTCAATAAAATATTGAGAATTTAAATTTTTATTTTTTAAGTAATTTCATTATAATACTTTGGTACTTTGTTTTCTATAAATGAGATTTACTTGTCTACATACATATCATAAATAAATCGGAATCATTATGTTATTTAAATACACTTAACTAAATTACTATTCATGTACTACAAATTAAAATTAGTAACAGTAATTTATAAACTAGTGAAAAGTTTCGCAGTTAAATTCTTAAATTAAATATTTTTCAACAAGTTATTAATAAATTATTTAATAAACGCTGTGTCATATGTGTGAAGAATAATTTAACACACGGCTAGCTTATTTCTATATTTATTTAACATTAAAAAAAACGCAGGTAAATCACACGCTACACAGAAAATGAAAACAGAAGAATATTAAAACAAGGAAAACTCCGACAATCATAATCGAGCAGCATTAGGCTCTAGGGTTAGAGCTCGTCTGGTACTCTCAGTTCGCTTATGATCGCTAGATGGCGTTGCCTTATTACAGACTCCCCCTCTGGCTCTGAAATTGTCTCGATGACGAGCCAGGATTTGACTGTCTGATTTTTGGAGGTCTCCCTCGTTTTCTTAAGGGAGCAACTGGACCTCTGTCTTTCGATGAAGGTAGTTGGTATGGCTTTATCACATTCGTATGATATGTACCTAACACTTGATCAGGTGCAGCAGGATCTGCAACATCATATGTGGTAGGAGACCTGTTTGTAAGTATGAGGTATGGACCTTCACACGTCTTGGCATAAATTTTTTACTTTTCTTGTTCCTGGAATTATTTGATGTAGAGTAATCCACACTTTGTCACCTGGCTTATAGTAAGCCTGTCTATGTCTTTTGTCAAAATAGACCTTTCTTCTATCTTGTTTTTGTTCTACTCGCTCCCTGATTTGAGGAGTCAGGCGAGCAAACCTTTTCAAATAAGGTGTTATTTCAGGGACAAAGTTATCATTATTAATAATTGATCTCATGTCATGACGAACATCATCCGTCGTCCTAAGCTCTCTGCCGAATTGCAGATAAGCGGCAGTGTGACCAGTGGTGTCACATCTAGCTGTATTCATGGCAGAACGAATCATCGGAAGATGTTCTTCCCAGGTATCATGCGCATCGCCTACTAAGATGGCTAATCTAGGTTTCAAATCTCTGTTCTTACGTTCAGAGAGATTCGCTTGAGGATGATAAACAGAAATAAGGTCCTGTTTGATATCTAACAAATGACAAATTTGTTGCATGACGGCACCAACAAATTGAGATCCGTTGTCACTGATTAACCTCCGAGTTAGTCCATAGCGTAGATAAACTTCCTCAAGTAGCGTTTTGGCACAGTTTGACGCTGTGGCTCCATTAAGGGCAAATAACTCAACCCATTTGGTACTCGTGTCTTCCACAATAAATATCCATTTCTTTTCTGTTGAAGTTTCTGGAAGAGGACCAAAGAGATCAATAGCAAGAGTTTCGAATCTTTGCGCATAAATAGGCGTTCTAAGCTGACCAGCAGGTTTCTGATTTGTTGGTTTATACCGATTACATTCCGCACATGTTTTGACATAATCAGAGATGTACTTCCGCATGCCTGTGAAATAATATTTGGAAGCTATCTTATTGTATGTACCTTCTACTCCATAATCACCAGCTGTAGGAGCATCATGGTATTCTTGCAGAATTCTTTGTCGTTCTTGGATAGGAACAACCAATTGCGCATCGTCTGAATCCGTTTCAGGCGAATAACGATACAAAATACCTTCGTTCATTATATATCCTCGACTGATATAGTTAGCAAAGTTTTCATCCTTATCATTGTTTTCCAGACAATCGATAATTTTCTTCAGATCTGGATCTGCCAACTGTTCTTTACGAATATCACTTGATTTCCTAGTTGGCATATCGACAGAGATTGCATTCATTTCACAGTTTGGATTATCATGAAAGTAAGTTGGTCTTGATAACATATCGGCCACAACATTTGCCTTTCCAGGTGTATATTCTATTTTTAAGTTAAATGATTGGATCTTTAAAGCCCATCTTGCTAAGCGTCCCTGAGGGAGACTTTATGCTCAGAAGCCATTTAAGAGGTTGATGATCAGAAGCAATAACCACTTCTTGGTGGTCAATGTAGCCACGAAATTTTTCCAATGCCCAAATTACTGCTAAAGCTTCACGCTCAGTAGTGGAATAGTTGCGTTCTGCTGGGGTCAACAAACGACTCGCATATTCGATAACATGTTCTTCTGGGCTATTTCCTTGTAGAAGAACTGCGCCAAGGGCATAGTTACTAGCATCAGTGCGATTTACAAAAGGCATGGATCCATCCGGTTGTTTTAACACAGGGCTGTTGTCAAACGTTCTTTCAAAGTTTCGAAAGATTTTTGCTGTTCGAATCTCCACGACCAATTGACTTTTTTCTTAGTTAGGTAGCTAAGAGGCCGTGCTATGTCCGCAAAGTTCGGAACATATCTTCTGAACCATGAACAGGTTTGTAAGAATGATTGGAATTCTTTGACATTATTTGGAACAGGAATTCTTTGGATAGATGCAATTTTCTCTCGATCAGCTTCAATTCGACTTCTGGTGATCCAAAATCCTAAGTACTTAACACGTTCACAAGAAAATTTGCATTTATCTCTATTTGCATGGAGTTTAAATAGAGAAAGTCTCTCAAAAACAGTCTTTAGGTCTTTCAAATGCTTGTCAAATGAATCCGATAGGACTATGATATCATCTAAGTATGAGAGTGCGAAGACATCTTTCAGACCATTTCTGAATTTGTCTATTAGGCGTTGAAAGGTGGCAGGTGCATTTCTTAATCCAAAAGGCATACGTAGATAACGATAAGTGCCAAAAGGACAAATAAAAGCAGTTTTGTCCAAATCAGCCTCATCTACTTGAACCTGATGATAACCAGACTGTAAGTCAATGGTAGGCATATAGGATGTCGGTGTCGCTTCGTTCAAGAGATCGTCCATTCGAGGTAATGTGTAAGTGTCAGGTTTTGTAACAGCATTGAGACCTCTGTAATCTACACATAACCTGATTTTCCCATTGGGCTTTTCTACGAGTACAACAGGAGCAGCATAAGCTGATTCACATGATTCGATTATATTCTTTGTTAACAGTTCATCAATTTGTTCTTTAAGTATTTCTCTCTTGGCTGGAGACATACGATACGGTGGAACAGATACAGGATGAGGGTCTAATGTCTCTATTCTGTGCTTAATGAAAGGAGTGGGCTCTCCCCCTGGTTCAAAGCAATGCTTGTAACTTTGAAGTAAGCAATTTAGTTTGCCTCTTTGCGTCTGTGTTAGATGTCTCCCTTCATCGCTTCTCAAGTGAACTATAGTTGTAGTTTCAGGCACCACTGAAGTTTTAGAAATGTTTGATGCTTTTCTTGCATTAGTAGGTTTTACATAGAACAAATACTGTGTCTGTGGATTTTCGCAAAAATGCCAGGTCCCATTTTGAACATCGAGAACAATACCAGCTGCATGGAGAAAATCTCTTCCTAAGAGTGTGCTGTTATCCTTGGCTTCAGGTAGAACGAGAAGTTCTGTTGACACACTTTTACCTTCTATACACAGATTGACGATGGTTTTAAGGGCAACCATGGACTGAAGTTTTCCATCAGCAAGAGTGAACGAAATTTTCTTGTTTTCAAAAGCAACTCCATTATCTCGTAAAAAGTTATATAACTTTTCTCCTGCAATAGAATGTGAAGCACCAGTATCTGCGCAAACTGCAATCTTCTTACCAAATAATTCGAAGACAATCATACTTGACATATCTGTATTTATATTATTAATGAATAAGTTCATGCAATTAACAGTTGTATCTTCATGTTTAGAACTTGTACAAATAGAACATTTTGATCTGATAACTCCAGGCGTTCCGCAACCGAAACATCGGATAGATGATCTTCCATCTAATCTAGAAGTAGAGGAACGAGTTATTGGAACTTTTGAATATCGATTTTGAGCATTTTCTGTAGCATTGATCACAGGACGAAATTTTCTATCTGGGATAGTTTTCCTGTTTGCATCTCTTGAATATGTTTCCCTTTGAGACTGGTTCAATTGCTTCTTTGTTCCTTGCCGGACATTCTCATAAGCATCCAGTTTTTCAGCTATATCTAGAGGATTAATCCAGTTTGCCAAAGAATCAAGAAAATGATCTTTGACTTCTGGTGGAGTTCGTTTCTTAATTTGATCAGCAATTATTAAGCTTTTGAGTTGATCAAAAGTTGTAATATTCATTTCTTTTATCCATCCCTCAAAATAAGAGGCTAATTCAAAGTAAAAGTCTTGCCATGTTGTATCAGAACTTTTTCTGTGTTGTGAGAATAACTGTCGAAACTTATCAGCAGTAACCCTAAATCTTTTAAGGAGCATTTCCTTCACCCTTTGGTAATTTTGTGCATCTTGTTCATTTTCTCTAGCAAGCAGTTGTGCTATTTCAGTTGGCAAAGATCCAATTAAATATGGTATCCAAGAAGACTCGGGAAGATTCATAAATTTCAACTGTCTCTCGAATATAATTAAAAATTGACCAATTTCATCCTCTTTTGGATTAAATTTAAGAATGATACGATTAAGTTCGAATTTTTGACACTCAGAATCAGAAGCGCCTACAATGGAGGTAGATGCCTTTTGAGCTTCGAACTGGAGCCTAAGCTTTTCCAATTCAAAACCACGTTCATTTTCTAAACGCAATTGTTCTTCAACTTGTAACTTACGCAATCTTTCTTCTTCAATTTCCTTTTCTTTTGCTAATCTTTCAAATTCTGCTACTTTTCAGCCTCTTAGCGATCTTCTATTATAACACTAAGTATGTTTTTCACAAGTTCTTCATCATAATTATCACTTTTAGTTATAAGTTCTCTAAGGTCAATTATTTTCATCTCATCAGACACAGCCAAACCAAGCTCTGTTGCAAGAGTTCGGAGGTCTTGTTTTTAGATTTGCCAAGAAAAACCATTTTTACCAAAGTCTTTCAATATTAGTGAAATATTTAGAAAATCAAATGATACCAAAAGAAAATTCTTAAACATAAAATTATTCAAATACCAGAAACATCAAATCAAACACTTCAGTATAGCCATTTTAAAAGAAGATAATGTATTTCAATTATTGGAATAACAAAACAACAAGTAATACTTTTGTAGTAAATGATTAAAATAATACTAGAAACTAGCCAGTACAATTACTAAAAATATTAAATATATAACACAAACACTGTAAAATCATCACTACCTACTACTTCATACGAAAATAATAACCTTGTGAATTGTATATATAAAAAGTATCATTTAAATTTTAAAACAATTTTTGAATATATAGAAAACAATACAAACATACAGATTAATTTCGGAAATATTATTCATAGAGTATTTAATATTTTCTTATTAGTGCACAAAGATCATTAAGAATATTCATAAATTCTTTCAAATAGATTATTTAATTATTTCCATAGACCACAAGCATAAATTATATATGCAGTAACAGATAATTTTATAATGACAGATACTCATTCTCAGAAATATGAATCATTAGATAATGTAACTAATATACAAAAATACACATTTTCCACAACAATAAGATCAATACAAGAATCAAAAATAAATTTTCAAATAAATTTCTTTTAAATAATACTTAGCAATATATTGCTTTAATAATTCAATACTTTTGTTTTTGATTTAAAACAGAACATGTATGAAAGATTACATATTTATAAAATTGATAAAATTCTCTTTTGTTATTCCTAAAATCATTTAAATGCAATTAAATAATTAAGCAAATGTATACAAAAACAATATTATATATCATATAATGAACACATGACTTTATTTATTGAATAAGTTTCAATTTCAATAAATCTTATACTTATTTACTATAAAATAAAATATACATTCATAGAGAAATAAGATTCTCTTTTAAGAATTATTTAGCTATGAGAAAAAAAAAAAAGGACCCCTTCCTTCCTTCGAAAGGCACTTGAAAGTAATAAATTTCTGTTGCGGGAACAGAATCGCATTCCTAAAAGAAAACAAAACAAGCGCGTAGCTTCTCGGCGGCAGTGGTCTGGGTGACTAACTTATTTTCGAACAATTTTGCGAATTTCGTTTTTAAAGTAACCTGATTTCGTCTTTAATATTCAGTATAAATGATTAAATTATACGACTACTTAAACACATTATAAATATATAAAATAATATTAAACACTTCACACATTGATACAAAACAGAAGCAAAATAATCATAAAATAGAAATGAATAACAAAGAGACATGTAAGCGGATCTGCTGCTCGAAATATATATATATTTTTTAAAAGCTTGGATAACCCAAAGTTAATTTATATATGATTGTTTGGATAAACAATATGAATTTAGATTGTATGAGCTTGGATAAACTCATCAACTCCGACGATTCAACAAAATGTAAATCACAACATAAATATACTTATCGTTTTGGATTCAGCCGCACGTCTTGGGTGTCAGATTTTCTATGTCATATGTGTGAAGAATAATTTAACACACGACTAGCTTATTTCTATATTTATTTAACATTAAATAAATATAGAAATAACATTTAAAAAAAACACAGGTAAATCACACACGCTACACAGAAAATGAAAACAGAAGAATATTAAAACAAGGAAAACTCCGACAATCATAATCGAGCAGCATTAGGCTCTAGGGTTAGAGCTCGTCTGGTACTCTCAGTTCGCTTATGATCGCTAGATGGCGTTGCCTTATTACAGACTCCCCCTCTGGCTCTGAAATTGTCTCGATGACGAGCCAGGATTTGACTGTCTGATTTTTGGAGGTCTCCTCGTTTTCTTAAGGGAGCAACTGGACCTCTGTCTTTCGATGAAGGTAGTTGGTATGGCTTTATCACATTCGTATGATATGTACCTAACACTTGATCAGGTGCAGCAGGATCTGCAACATCATATGTGGTAGGAGACCTGTTTGTAAGTATGAGGTATGGACCTTCACACGTCTTGGCATAAATTTTTTACTTTTCTTGTTCCTGGAATTATTTGATGTAGAGTAATCCACACTTTGTCACCTGGCTTATAGTAAGCCTGTCTATGTCTTTGTCAAAATAGACCTTTCTTCTATCTTGTTTTTGTTCTACTCGCTCCCTGATTTGAGGAGTCAGGCGAGCAAACCTTTTCAAATAAGGTGTTATTTCAGGGACAAAGTTATCATTATTAATAATTGATCTCATGTCATGACGAACATCATCCGTCGTCCTAAGCTCTCTGCCGAATTGCAGATAAGCGGCAGTGTGACCAGTGGTGTCACATCTAGCTGTATTCATGGCAGAACGAATCATCGGAAGATGTTCTTCCCAGGTATCATGCGCATCGCCTACTAAGATGGCTAATCTAGGTTTCAAATCTCTGTTCTTACGTTCAGAGAGATTCGCTTGAGGATGATAAACAGAAATAAGGTCCTGTTTGATATCTAACAAATGACAAATTTGTTGCATGACGGCACCAACAAATTGAGATCCGTTGTCACTGATTAACCTCCGAGTTAGTCCATAGCGTAGATAAACTTCCTCAAGTAGCGTTTTGGCACAGTTTGACGCTGTGGCTCCATTAAGGGCAAATAACTCAACCCATTTGGTACTCGTGTCTTCCACAATAAATATCCATTTCTTTTCTGTTGAAGTTTCTGGAAGAGGACCAAAGAGATCAATAGCAAGAGTTTCGAATCTTTGCGCATAAATAGGCGTTCTAAGCAGACCAGCAGGTTTCTGATTTGTTGGTTTATACCGATTACATTCCGCACATGTTTTGACATAATCAGAGATGTACTTCCGCATGCCTGTGAAATAATATTTGGAAGCTATCTTATTGTATGTACCTTCTACTCCATAATCACCAGCTGTAGGAGCATCATGGTATTCTTGCAGAATTCTTTGTCGTTCTTGGATAGGAACAACCAATTGCGCATCGTCTGAATCCGTTTCAGGCGAATAACGATACAAAATACCTTCGTTCATTATATATCCTCGACTGATATAGTTAGCAAAGTTTTCATCCTTATCATTGTTTTCCAGACAATCGATAATTTTCTTCAGATCTGGATCTGCCAACTGTTCTTTACGAATATCACTTGATTTCCTAGTTGGCATATCGACAGAGATTGCATTCATTTCACAGATTGGATTATCATGAAAGTAAGTTGGTCTTGATAACATATCGGCCACAACATTTGCCTTTCCAGGTGTATATTCTATTTTTAAGTTAAATGATTGGATCTTTAAAGCCCATCTTGCTAAGCGTCCCGAGGGAGACTTTATGCTCAGAAGCCATTTAAGAGGTTGATGATCAGAAGCAATAACCACTTCTTGGTGGTCAATGTAGCCACGAAATTTTTCCAATGCCCAAATTACTGCTAAAGCTTCACGCTCAGTAGTGGAATAGTTGCGTTCTGCTGGGGTCAACAAACGACTCGCATATTCGATAACATGTTCTTCTGGGCTATTTCCTTGTAGAAGAACTGCGCCAAGGGCATAGTTACTAGCATCAGTGCGATTTACAAAAGGCATGGATCCATCCGGTTGTTTTAACACAGGGGCTGTTGTCAAACGTTCTTTCAAAGTTTCGAAAGATTTTTGCTGTTCGAATCTCCACGACCAATTGACTTTTTTCTTAGTTAGGTAGCTAAGAGGCCGTGCTATGTCCGCAAAGTTCGGAACATATCTTCTGAACCATGAACAGGTTTGTAAGAATGATTGGAATTCTTTGACATTATTTGGAACAGGAATTCTTTGGATAGATGCAATTTTCTCTCGATCAGCTTCAATTCGACTTCTGGTGATCCAAAATCCTAAGTACTTAACACGTTCACAAGAAAATTTGCATTTATCTCTATTTGCATGGAGTTTAAATAGAGAAAGTCTCTCAAAAACAGTCTTTAGGTCTTTCAAATGCTTGTCAAATGAATCCGATAGGACTATGATATCATCTAAGTATGAGAGTGCGAAGACATCTTTCAGACCATTTCTGAATTTGTCTATTAGGCGTTGAAAGGTGGCAGGTGCATTTCTTAATCCAAAAGGCATACGTAGATAACGATAAGTGCCAAAAGGACAAATAAAAGCAGTTTTGTCCAAATCAGCCTCATCTACTTGAACCTGATGATAACCAGACTGTAAGTCAATGGTAGGCATATAGGATGTCGGTGTCGCTTCGTTCAAGAGATCGTCCATTCGAGGTAATGTGTAAGTGTCAGGTTTTGTAACAGCATTGAGACCTCTGTAATCTACACATAACCTGATTTTCCCATTGGGCTTTTCTACGAGTACAACAGGAGCAGCATAAGCTGATTCACATGATTCGATTATATTCTTTGTTAACAGTTCATCAATTTGTTCTTTAAGTATTTCTCTCTTGGCTGGAGACATACGATACGGTGGAACAGATACAGGATGAGGGTCTAATGTCTCTATTCTGTGCTTAATGAAAGGAGTGGGCTCTCCCCCTGGTTCAAAGCAATGCTTGTAACTTTGAAGTAAGCAATTTAGTTTGCCTCTTTGCGTCTGTGTTAGATGTCTCCCTTCATCGCTTCTCAAGTGAACTATAGTTGTAGTTTCAGGCACCACTGAAGTTTTAGAAATGTTTGATGCTTTTCTTGCATTAGTAGGTTTTACATAGAACAAATACTGTGTCTGTGGATTTTCGCAAAAATGCCAGGTCCCATTTTGAACATCGAGAACAATACCAGCTGCATGGAGAAAATCTCTTCCTAAGAGTGTGCTGTTATCCTTGGCTTCAGGTAGAACGAGAAGTTCTGTTGACACACTTTTACCTTCTATACACAGATTGACGATGGTTTTAAGGGCAACCATGGACTGAAGTTTTCCATCAGCAAGAGTGAACGAAATTTTCTTGTTTTCAAAAGCAACTCCATTATCTCGTAAAAAGTTATATAACTTTTCTCCTGCAATAGAATGTGAAGCACCAGTATCTGCGCAAACTGCAATCTTCTTACCAAATAATTCGAAGACAATCATACTTGACATATCTGTATTTATATTATTAATGAATAAGTTCATGCAATTAACAGTTGTATCTTCATGTTTAGAACTTGTACAAATAGAACATTTTGATCTGATAACTCCAGGCGTTCCGCAACCGAAACATCGGATAGATGATCTTCCATCTAATCTAGAAGTAGAGGAACGAGTTATTGGAACTTTTGAATATCGATTTTGAGCATTTTCTGTAGCATTGATCACAGGACGAAATTTTCTATCTGGGATAGTTTTCCTGTTTGCATCTCTTGAATATGTTTCCCTTTGAGACTGGTTCAATTGCTTCTTTGTTCCTTGCCGGACATTCTCATAAGCATCCAGTTTTTCAGCTATATCTAGAGGATTAATCCAGTTTGCCAAAGAATCAAGAAAATGATCTTTGACTTCTGGTGGAGTTCGTTTCTTAATTTGATCAGCAATTATTAAGCTTTTGAGTTGATCAAAAGTTGTAATATTCATTTCTTTTATCCATCCCTCAAAATAAGAGGCTAATTCAAAGTAAAAGTCTTGCCATGTTGTATCAGAACTTTTTCTGTGTTGTGAGAATAACTGTCGAAACTTATCAGCAGTAACCCTAAATCTTTTAAGGAGCATTTCCTTCACCCTTTGGTAATTTTGTGCATCTTGTTCATTTTCTCTAGCAAGCAGTTGTGCTATTTCAGTTGGCAAAGATCCAATTAAATATGGTATCCAAGAAGACTCGGGAAGATTCATAAATTTCAACTGTCTCTCGAATATAATTAAAAATTGACCAATTTCATCCTCTTTTGGATTAAATTTAAGAATGATACGATTAAGTTCGAATTTTTGACACTCAGAATCAGAAGCGCCTACAATGGAGGTAGATGCCTTTTGAGCTTCGAACTGGAGCCTAAGCTTTTCCAATTCAAAACCACGTTCATTTTCTAAACGCAATTGTTCTTCAACTTGTAACTTACGCAATCTTTCTTCTTCAATTTCCTTTTCTTTTGCTAATCTTTCAAATTCTGCTACTTTTCAGCCTCTTAGCGATCTTCTATTATAACACTAAGTATGTTTTTCACAAGTTCTTCATCATAATTATCACTTTTAGTTATAAGTTCTCTAAGGTCAATTATTTTCATCTCATCAGACACAGCCAAACCAAGCTCTGTTGCAAGAGTTCGGAGGTCTTGTTTTTAGATTTGCCAAGAAAAACCATTTTTACCAAAGTCTTTCAATATTAGTGAAATATTTAGAAAATCAAATGATACCAAAAGAAAATTCTTAAACATAAAATTATTCAAATACCAGAAACATCAAATCAAACACTTCAGTATAGCCATTTTAAAAAAAGATAATGTATTTCAATTATTGGAATAACAAAACAACAAGTAATACTTTTGTAGTAAATGATTAAAATAATACTAGAAACTAGCCAGTACAATTACTAAAAATATTAAATATATAACACAAACACTGTAAAATCATCACTACCTACTACTTCATACGAAAATAATAACCTTGTGAATTGTATATATATATAAAGTATCATTTAAATTTTAAAACAATTTTTGAATATATAGAAAACAATACAAACATACAGATTAATTATTCATAGAGTATTTAATATTTTCTTATTAGTGCACAAAGATCATTAAGAATATTCATAAATTCTTTCAAATAGATTATTTAATTATTTCCATAGACCACAAGCATAAATTATATATGCAGTAACAGATAATTTTATAATGACAGATACTCATTCTCAGAAATATGAATCATTAGATAATGTAACTAATATACAAAAATACACATTTTCCACAACAATAAGATCAATACAAGAATCAAAAATAAATTTTCAAATAAATTTCTTTTAAATAATACTTAGCAATATATTGCTTTAATAATTCAATACTTTTGTTTTTGATTTAAAACAGAACATGTATGAAAGATTACATATTTATAAAATTGATAAAATTCTCTTTTGTTATTCCTAAAATCATTTAAATGCAATTAAATAATTAAGCAAATGTATACAAAAACAATATTATATATCATATAATGAACACATGACTTTATTTATTGAATAAGTTTCAATTTCAATAAATCTTATACTTATTTACTATAAAATAAAATATACATTCATAGAGAAATAAGATTCTCTTTTAAGAATTATTTAGCTATGAGAAAAAAAAAGGACCCCTTCCTTCGAAAGGCACTTGAAAGTAATAAATTTCTGTTGCGGGAACAGAATCGCATTCCTAAAAGAAAACAAAACAAGCGCGTAGCTTCTCGGCGGCAGTGGTCTGGGTGACTAACTTATTTTCGAACAATTTTGCGAATTTCGTTTTTAAAGTAACCTGATTTCGTCTTTAATATTCAGTATAAATGATTAAATTATACGACTACTTAAACACATTATAAATATATAAAATAATATTAAACACTTCACACATTGATACAAAACAGAAGCAAAATAATCATAAAATAGAAATGAATAACAAAGAGACATGTAAGCGGATCTGCTGCTCGAAATATATATATATATTTTTTAAAAGCTTGGATAACCCAAAGTTAATTTATATATGATTGTTTGGATAAACAATATGAATTTAGATTGTATGAGCTTGGATAAACTCATCAACTCCGACGATTCAACAAAATGTAAATCACAACATAAATATACTTATCGTTTTGGATTCAGCCGCACGTCTTGGGTGTCAGATTTTCTATGTCATATGTGTGAAGAATAATTTAACACACGACTAGCTTATTTCTATATTTATTTAACATTAAATAAATATAGAAATAACATTTAAAAACACAGGTAAATCACACACGCTACACAGAAAATGAAAACAGAAGAATATTAAAACAAGGAAAACTCCGACAATCATAATCGAGCAGCATTAGGCTCTAGGGTTAGAGCTCGTCTGGTACTCTCAGTTCGCTTATGATCGCTAGATGGCGTTGCCTTATTACAGACTCCCCCTCTGGCTCTGAAATTGTCTCGATGACGAGCCAGGATTTGACTGTCTGATTTTTGGAGGTCTCCCTCGTTTTCTTAAGGGAGCAACTGGACCTCTGTCTTTCGATGAAGGTAGTTGGTATGGCTTTATCACATTCGTATGATATGTACCTAACACTTGATCAGGTGCAGCAGGATCTGCAACATCATATGTGGTAGGAGACCTGTTTGTAAGTATGAGGTATGGACCTTCACACGTCTTGGCATAAATTTTTTACTTTTCTTGTTCCTGGAATTATTTGATGTAGAGTAATCCACACTTTGTCACCTGGCTTATAGTAAGCCTGTCTATGTCTTTTGTCAAAATAGACCTTTCTTCTATCTTGTTTTTGTTCTACTCGCTCCCTGATTTGAGGAGTCAGGCGAGCAAACCTTTTCAAATAAGGTGTTATTTCAGGGACAAAGTTATCATTATTAATAATTGATCTCATGTCATGACGAACATCATCCGTCGTCCTAAGCTCTCTGCCGAATTGCAGATAAGCGGCAGTGTGACCAGTGGTGTCACATCTAGCTGTATTCATGGCAGAACGAATCATCGGAAGATGTTCTTCCCAGGTATCATGCGCATCGCCTACTAAGATGGCTAATCTAGGTTTCAAATCTCTGTTCTTACGTTCAGAGAGATTCGCTTGAGGATGATAAACAGAAATAAGGTCCTGTTTGATATCTAACAAATGACAAATTTGTTGCATGACGGCACCAACAAATTGAGATCCGTTGTCACTGATTAACCTCCGAGTTAGTCCATAGCGTAGATAAACTTCCTCAAGTAGCGTTTTGGCACAGTTTGACGCTGTGGCTCCATTAAGGGCAAATAACTCAACCCATTTGGTACTCGTGTCTTCCACAATAAATATCCATTTCTTTTCTGTTGAAGTTTCTGGAAGAGGACCAAAGAGATCAATAGCAAGAGTTTCGAATCTTTGCGCATAAATAGGCGTTCTAAGCAGACCAGCAGGTTTCTGATTTGTTGGTTTATACCGATTACATTCCGCACATGTTTTGACATAATCAGAGATGTACTTCCGCATGCCTGTGAAATAATATTTGGAAGCTATCTTATTGTATGTACCTTCTACTCCATAATCACCAGCTGTAGGAGCATCATGGTATTCTTGCAGAATTCTTTGTCGTTCTTGGATAGGAACAACCAATTGCGCATCGTCTGAATCCGTTTCAGGCGAATAACGATACAAAATACCTTCGTTCATTATATATCCTCGACTGATATAGTTAGCAAAGTTTTCATCCTTATCATTGTTTTCCAGACAATCGATAATTTTCTTCAGATCTGGATCTGCCAACTGTTCTTTACGAATATCACTTGATTTCCTAGTTGGCATATCGACAGAGATTGCATTCATTTCACAGTTTGGATTATCATGAAAGTAAGTTGGTCTTGATAACATATCGGCCACAACATTTGCCTTTCCAGGTGTATATTCTATTTTTAAGTTAAATGATTGGATCTTTAAAGCCCATCTTGCTAAGCGTCCCGAGGAGACTTTATGCTCAGAAGCCATTTAAGAGGTTGATGATCAGAAGCAATAACCACTTCTTGGTGGTCAATGTAGCCACGAAATTTTTCCAATGCCCAAATTACTGCTAAAGCTTCACGCTCAGTAGTGGAATAGTTGCGTTCTGCTGGGGTCAACAAACGACTCGCATATTCGATAACATGTTCTTCTGGGCTATTTCCTTGTAGAAGAACTGCGCCAAGGGCATAGTTACTAGCATCAGTGCGATTTACAAAGGCATGGATCCATCCGGTTGTTTTAACACAGGGCTGTTGTCAAACGTTCTTTCAAAGTTTCGAAAGATTTTTGCTGTTCGAATCTCCACGACCAATTGACTTTTTTCTTAGTTAGGTAGCTAAGAGGCCGTGCTATGTCCGCAAAGTTCGGAACATATCTTCTGAACCATGAACAGGTTTGTAAGAATGATTGGAATTCTTTGACATTATTTGGAACAGGAATTCTTTGGATAGATGCAATTTTCTCTCGATCAGCTTCAATTCGACTTCTGGTGATCCAAAATCCTAAGTACTTAACACGTTCACAAGAAAATTTGCATTTATCTCTATTTGCATGGAGTTTAAATAGAGAAAGTCTCTCAAAAACAGTCTTTAGGTCTTTCAAATGCTTGTCAAATGAATCCGATAGGACTATGATATCATCTAAGTATGAGAGTGCGAAGACATCTTTCAGACCATTTCTGAATTTGTCTATTAGGCGTTGAAAGGTGGCAGGTGCATTTCTTAATCCAAAAGGCATACGTAGATAACGATAAGTGCCAAAAGGACAAATAAAAGCAGTTTTGTCCAAATCAGCCTCATCTACTTGAACCTGATGATAACCAGACTGTAAGTCAATGGTAGGCATATAGGATGTCGGTGTCGCTTCGTTCAAGAGATCGTCCATTCGAGGTAATGTGTAAGTGTCAGGTTTTGTAACAGCATTGAGACCTCTGTAATCTACACATAACCTGATTTTCCCATTGGGCTTTTCTACGAGTACAACAGGAGCAGCATAAGCTGATTCACATGATTCGATTATATTCTTTGTTAACAGTTCATCAATTTGTTCTTTAAGTATTTCTCTCTTGGCTGGAGACATACGATACGGTGGAACAGATACAGGATGAGGGTCTAATGTCTCTATTCTGTGCTTAATGAAAGGAGTGGGCTCTCCCCCTGGTTCAAAGCAATGCTTGTAACTTTGAAGTAAGCAATTTAGTTTGCCTCTTTGCGTCTGTGTTAGATGTCTCCCTTCATCGCTTCTCAAGTGAACTATAGTTGTAGTTTCAGGCACCACTGAAGTTTTAGAAATGTTTGATGCTTTTCTTGCATTAGTAGGTTTTACATAGAACAAATACTGTGTCTGTGGATTTTCGCAAAAATGCCAGGTCCCATTTTGAACATCGAGAACAATACCAGCTGCATGGAGAAAATCTCTTCCTAAGAGTGTGCTGTTATCCTTGGCTTCAGGTAGAACGAGAAGTTCTGTTGACACACTTTTACCTTCTATACACAGATTGACGATGGTTTTAAGGGCAACCATGGACTGAAGTTTTCCATCAGCAAGAGTGAACGAAATTTTCTTGTTTTCAAAAGCAACTCCATTATCTCGTAAAAAGTTATATAACTTTTTCTCCTGCAATAGAATGTGAAGCACCAGTATCTGCGCAAACTGCAATCTTCTTACCAAATAATTCGAAGACAATCATACTTGACATATCTGTATTTATATTATTAATGAATAAGTTCATGCAATTAACAGTTGTATCTTCATGTTTAGAACTTGTACAAATAGAACATTTTGATCTGATAACTCCAGGCGTTCCGCAACCGAAACATCGGATAGATGATCTTCCATCTAATCTAGAAGTAGAGGAACGAGTTATTGGAACTTTTGAATATCGATTTTGAGCATTTTCTGTAGCATTGATCACAGGACGAAATTTTCTATCTGGGATAGTTTTCCTGTTTGCATCTCTTGAATATGTTTCCCTTTGAGACTGGTTCAATTGCTTCTTTGTTCCTTGCCGGACATTCTCATAAGCATCCAGTTTTTCAGCTATATCTAGAGGATTAATCCAGTTTGCCAAAGAATCAAGAAAATGATCTTTGACTTCTGGTGGAGTTCGTTTCTTAATTTGATCAGCAATTATTAAGCTTTTGAGTTGATCAAAAGTTGTAATATTCATTTCTTTTATCCATCCCTCAAAATAAGAGGCTAATTCAAAGTAAAAGTCTTGCCATGTTGTATCAGAACTTTTTCTGTGTTGTGAGAATAACTGTCGAAACTTATCAGCAGTAACCCTAAATCTTTTAAGGAGCATTTCCTTCACCCTTTGGTAATTTTGTGCATCTTGTTCATTTTCTCTAGCAAGCAGTTGTGCTATTTCAGTTGGCAAAGATCCAATTAAATATGGTATCCAAGAAGACTCGGGAAGATTCATAAATTTCAACTGTCTCTCGAATATAATTAAAAATTGACCAATTTCATCCTCTTTTGGATTAAATTTAAGAATGATACGATTAAGTTCGAATTTTTGACACTCAGAATCAGAAGCGCCTACAATGGAGGTAGATGCCTTTTGAGCTTCGAACTGGAGCCTAAGCTTTTCCAATTCAAAACCACGTTCATTTTCTAAACGCAATTGTTCTTCAACTTGTAACTTACGCAATCTTTCTTCTTCAATTTCCTTTTCTTTTGCTAATCTTTCAAATTCTGCTACTTTTCAGCCTCTTAGCGATCTTCTATTATAACACTAAGTATGTTTTTCACAAGTTCTTCATCATAATTATCACTTTTAGTTATAAGTTCTCTAAGGTCAATTATTTTCATCTCATCAGACACAGCCAAACCAAGCTCTGTTGCAAGAGTTCGGAGGTCTTGTTTTTAGATTTGCCAAGAAAAACCATTTTTACCAAAGTCTTTCAATATTAGTGAAATATTTAGAAAATCAAATGATACCAAAAGAAAATTCTTAAACATAAAATTATTCAAATACCAGAAACATCAAATCAAACACTTCAGTATAGCCATTTTAAAAGAAGATAATGTATTTCAATTATTGGAATAACAAAACAACAAGTAATACTTTTGTAGTAAATGATTAAAATAATACTAGAAACTAGCCAGTACAATTACTAAAAATATTAAATATATAACACAAACACTGTAAAATCATCACTACCTACTACTTCATACGAAAATAATAACCTTGTGAATTGTATATATAAAAAGTATCATTTAAATTTTAAAACAATTTTTGAATATATAGAAAACAATACAAACATACAGATTAATTTCGGAAATATTATTCATAGAGTATTTAATATTTTCTTATTAGTGCACAAAGATCATTAAGAATATTCATAAATTCTTTCAAATAGATTATTTAATTATTTCCATAGACCACAAGCATAAATTATATATGCAGTAACAGATAATTTTATAATGACAGATACTCATTCTCAGAAATATGAATCATTAGATAATGTAACTAATATACAAAAATACACATTTTCCACAACAATAAGATCAATACAAGAATCAAAAATAAATTTTCAAATAAATTTCTTTTAAATAATACTTAGCAATATATTGCTTTAATAATTCAATACTTTTGTTTTTGATTTAAAACAGAACATGTATGAAAGATTACATATTTATAAAATTGATAAAATTCTCTTTTGTTATTCCTAAAATCATTTAAATGCAATTAAATAATTAAGCAAATGTATACAAAAACAATATTATATATCATATAATGAACACATGACTTTATTTATTGAATAAGTTTCAATTTCAATAAATCTTATACTTATTTACTATAAAATAAAATATACATTCATAGAGAAATAAGATTCTCTTTTAAGAATTATTTAGCTATGAGAAAAAAAAAAAAAGGACCCCTTCCTTCCTTCGAAAGGCACTTGAAAGTAATAAATTTCTGTTGCGGGAACAGAATCGCATTCCTAAAAGAAAACAAAACAAGCGCGTAGCTTCTCGGCGGCAGTGGTCTGGGTGACTAACTTATTTTCGAACAATTTTGCGAATTTCGTTTTTAAAGTAACCTGATTTCGTCTTTAATATTCAGTATAAATGATTAAATTATACGACTACTTAAACACATTATAAATATATAAAATAATATTAAACACTTCACACATTGATACAAAACAGAAGCAAAATAATCATAAAATAGAAATGAATAACAAAGAGACATGTAAGCGGATCTGCTGCTCGAAATATATATATATATTTTTAAAAGCTTGGATAACCCAAAGTTAATTTATATATGATTGTTTGGATAAACAATATGAATTTAGATTGTATGAGCTTGGATAAACTCATCAACTCCGACGATTCAACAAAATGTAAATCACAACATAAATATACTTATCGTTTTGGATTCAGCCGCACGTCTTGGGTGTCAGATTTTCTATGTCATATGTGTGAAGAATAATTTAACACACGACTAGCTTATTTCTATATTTATTTAACATTAAATAAATATAGAAATAACATTTAAAAAAAACACAGGTAAATCACACACGCTACACAGAAAATGAAAACAGAAGAATATTAAAACAAGGAAAACTCCGACAATCATAATCGAGCAGCATTAGGCTCTAGGGTTAGAGCTCGTCTGGTACTCTCAGTTCGCTTATGATCGCTAGATGGCGTTGCCTTATTACAGACTCCCCTCTGGCTCTGAAATTGTCTCGATGACGAGCCAGGATTTGACTGTCTGATTTTTGGAGGTCTCCCTCGTTTTCTTAAAGGGAGCAAATGGACCTCTGTCTTTCGATGAAGGTAGTTGGTATGGCTTTATCACATTCGTATGATATGTACCTAACACTTGATCAGGTGCAGCAGGATCTGCAACATCATATGTGGTAGGAGACCTGTTTGTAAGTATGAGGTATGGACCTTCACACGTCTTGGCATAAATTTTTTACTTTTCTTGTTCCTGGAATTATTTGATGTAGAGTAATCCACACTTTGTCACCTGGCTTATAGTAAGCCTGTCTATGTCTTTGTCAAAATAGACCTTTCTTCTATCTTGTTTTTGTTCTACTCGCTCCCTGATTTGAGGAGTCAGGCGAGCAAACCTTTTCAAATAAGGTGTTATTTCAGGGACAAAGTTATCATTATTAATAATTGATCTCATGTCATGACGAACATCATCCGTCGTCCTAAGCTCTCTGCCGAATTGCAGATAAGCGGCAGTGTGACCAGTGGTGTCACATCTAGCTGTATTCATGGCAGAACGAATCATCGGAAGATGTTCTTCCCAGGTATCATGCGCATCGCCTACTAAGATGGCTAATCTAGGTTTCAAATCTCTGTTCTTACGTTCAGAGAGATTCGCTTGAGGATGATAAACAGAAATAAGGTCCTGTTTGATATCTAACAAATGACAAATTTGTTGCATGACGGCACCAACAAATTGAGATCCGTTGTCACTGATTAACCTCCGAGTTAGTCCATAGCGTAGATAAACTTCCTCAAGTAGCGTTTTGGCACAGTTTGACGCTGTGGCTCCATTAAGGGCAAATAACTCAACCCATTTGGTACTCGTGTCTTCCACAATAAATATCCATTTCTTTTCTGTTGAAGTTTCTGGAAGAGGACCAAAGAGATCAATAGCAAGAGTTTCGAATCTTTGCGCATAAATAGGCGTTCTAAGCAGACCAGCAGGTTTCTGATTTGTTGGTTTATACCGATTACATTCCGCACATGTTTTGACATAATCAGAGATGTACTTCCGCATGCCTGTGAAATAATATTTGGAAGCTATCTTATTGTATGTACCTTCTACTCCATAATCACCAGCTGTAGGAGCATCATGGTATTCTTGCAGAATTCTTTGTCGTTCTTGGATAGGAACAACCAATTGCGCATCGTCTGAATCCGTTTCAGGCGAATAACGATACAAAATACCTTCGTTCATTATATATCCTCGACTGATATAGTTAGCAAAGTTTTCATCCTTATCATTGTTTTCCAGACAATCGATAATTTTCTTCAGATCTGGATCTGCCAACTGTTCTTTACGAATATCACTTGATTTCCTAGTTGGCATATCGACAGAGATTGCATTCATTTCACAGTTTGGATTATCATGAAAGTAAGTTGGTCTTGATAACATATCGGCCACAACATTTGCCTTTCCAGGTGTATATTCTATTTTTAAGTTAAATGATTGGATCTTTAAAGCCCATCTTGCTAAGCGTCCCGAGGGAGACTTTATGCTCAGAAGCCATTTAAGAGGTTGATGATCAGAAGCAATAACCACTTCTTGGTGGTCAATGTAGCCACGAAATTTTTCCAATGCCCAAATTACTGCTAAAGCTTCACGCTCAGTAGTGGAATAGTTGCGTTCTGCTGGGGTCAACAAACGACTCGCATATTCGATAACATGTTCTTCTGGGCTATTTCCTTGTAGAAGAACTGCGCCAAGGGCATAGTTACTAGCATCAGTGCGATTTACAAAAGGCATGGATCCATCCGGTTGTTTTAACACAGGGGCTGTTGTCAAACGTTCTTTCAAAGTTTCGAAAGATTTTTGCTGTTCGAATCTCCACGACCAATTGACTTTTTTCTTAGTTAGGTAGCTAAGAGGCCGTGCTATGTCCGCAAAGTTCGGAACATATCTTCTGAACCATGAACAGGTTTGTAAGAATGATTGGAATTCTTTGACATTATTTGGAACAGGAATTCTTTGGATAGATGCAATTTTCTCTCGATCAGCTTCAATTCGACTTCTGGTGATCCAAAATCCTAAGTACTTAACACGTTCACAAGAAAATTTGCATTTATCTCTATTTGCATGGAGTTTAAATAGAGAAAGTCTCTCAAAAACAGTCTTTAGGTCTTTCAAATGCTTGTCAAATGAATCCGATAGGACTATGATATCATCTAAGTATGAGAGTGCGAAGACATCTTTCAGACCATTTCTGAATTTGTCTATTAGGCGTTGAAAGGTGGCAGGTGCATTTCTTAATCCAAAAGGCATACGTAGATAACGATAAGTGCCAAAAGGACAAATAAAAGCAGTTTTGTCCAAATCAGCCTCATCTACTTGAACCTGATGATAACCAGACTGTAAGTCAATGGTAGGCATATAGGATGTCGGTGTCGCTTCGTTCAAGAGATCGTCCATTCGAGGTAATGTGTAAGTGTCAGGTTTTGTAACAGCATTGAGACCTCTGTAATCTACACATAACCTGATTTTCCCATTGGGCTTTTCTACGAGTACAACAGGAGCAGCATAAGCTGATTCACATGATTCGATTATATTCTTTGTTAACAGTTCATCAATTTGTTCTTTAAGTATTTCTCTCTTGGCTGGAGACATACGATACGGTGGAACAGATACAGGATGAGGGTCTAATGTCTCTATTCTGTGCTTAATGAAAGGAGTGGGCTCTCCCCCTGGTTCAAAGCAATGCTTGTAACTTTGAAGTAAGCAATTTAGTTTGCCTCTTTGCGTCTGTGTTAGATGTCTCCCTTCATCGCTTCTCAAGTGAACTATAGTTGTAGTTTCAGGCACCACTGAAGTTTTAGAAATGTTTGATGCTTTTCTTGCATTAGTAGGTTTTACATAGAACAAATACTGTGTCTGTGGATTTTCGCAAAAATGCCAGGTCCCATTTTGAACATCGAGAACAATACCAGCTGCATGGAGAAAATCTCTTCCTAAGAGTGTGCTGTTATCCTTGGCTTCAGGTAGAACGAGAAGTTCTGTTGACACACTTTTACCTTCTATACACAGATTGACGATGGTTTTAAGGGCAACCATGGACTGAAGTTTTCCATCAGCAAGAGTGAACGAAATTTTCTTGTTTTCAAAAGCAACTCCATTATCTCGTAAAAGTTATATAACTTTTCTCCTGCAATAGAATGTGAAGCACCAGTATCTGCGCAAACTGCAATCTTCTTACCAAATAATTCGAAGACAATCATACTTGACATATCTGTATTTATATTATTAATGAATAAGTTCATGCAATTAACAGTTGTATCTTCATGTTTAGAACTTGTACAAATAGAACATTTTGATCTGATAACTCCAGGCGTTCCGCAACCGAAACATCGGATAGATGATCTTCCATCTAATCTAGAAGTAGAGGAACGAGTTATTGGAACTTTTGAATATCGATTTTGAGCATTTTCTGTAGCATTGATCACAGGACGAAATTTTCTATCTGGGATAGTTTTCCTGTTTGCATCTCTTGAATATGTTTCCCTTTGAGACTGGTTCAATTGCTTCTTTGTTCCTTGCCGGACATTCTCATAAGCATCCAGTTTTTCAGCTATATCTAGAGGATTAATCCAGTTTGCCAAAGAATCAAGAAAATGATCTTTGACTTCTGGTGGAGTTCGTTTCTTAATTTGATCAGCAATTATTAAGCTTTTGAGTTGATCAAAAGTTGTAATATTCATTTCTTTTATCCATCCCTCAAAATAAGAGGCTAATTCAAAGTAAAAGTCTTGCCATGTTGTATCAGAACTTTTTCTGTGTTGTGAGAATAACTGTCGAAACTTATCAGCAGTAACCCTAAATCTTTTAAGGAGCATTTCCTTCACCCTTTGGTAATTTTGTGCATCTTGTTCATTTTCTCTAGCAAGCAGTTGTGCTATTTCAGTTGGCAAAGATCCAATTAAATATGGTATCCAAGAAGACTCGGGAAGATTCATAAATTTCAACTGTCTCTCGAATATAATTAAAAATTGACCAATTTCATCCTCTTTTGGATTAAATTTAAGAATGATACGATTAAGTTCGAATTTTTGACACTCAGAATCAGAAGCGCCTACAATGGAGGTAGATGCCTTTTGAGCTTCGAACTGGAGCCTAAGCTTTTCCAATTCAAAACCACGTTCATTTTCTAAACGCAATTGTTCTTCAACTTGTAACTTACGCAATCTTTCTTCTTCAATTTCCTTTTCTTTTGCTAATCTTTCAAATTCTGCTACTTTTCAGCCTCTTAGCGATCTTCTATTATAACACTAAGTATGTTTTTCACAAGTTCTTCATCATAATTATCACTTTTAGTTATAAGTTCTCTAAGGTCAATTATTTTCATCTCATCAGACACAGCCAAACCAAGCTCTGTTGCAAGAGTTCGAGGTCTTGTTTTTAGATTTGCCAAGAAAAACCATTTTTACCAAAGTCTTTCAATATTAGTGAAATATTTAGAAAATCAAATGATACCAAAAGAAAATTCTTAAACATAAAATTATTCAAATACCAGAAACATCAAATCAAACACTTCAGTATAGCCATTTTAAAAGAAGATAATGTATTTCAATTATTGGAATAACAAAACAACAAGTAATACTTTTGTAGTAAATGATTAAAATAATACTAGAAACTAGCCAGTACAATTACTAAAAATATTAAATATATAACACAAACACTGTAAAATCATCACTACCTACTACTTCATACGAAAATAATAACCTTGTGAATTGTATATATAAAAAGTATCATTTAAATTTTAAAACAATTTTTGAATATATAGAAAACAATACAAACATACAGATTAATTTCTGGAAATATTATTCATAGAGTATTTAATATTTTCTTATTAGTGCACAAAGATCATTAAGAATATTCATAAATTCTTTCAAATAGATTATTTAATTATTTCCATAGACCACAAGCATAAATTATATATGCAGTAACAGATAATTTTATAATGACAGATACTCATTCTCAGAAATATGAATCATTAGATAATGTAACTAATATACAAAAATACACATTTTCCACAACAATAAGATCAATACAAGAATCAAAAATAAACTTTCAAATAAATTTCTTTTAAATAATACTTAGCAATATATTGCTTTAATAATTCAATACTTTTGTTTTTGATTTAAAACAGAACATGTATGAAAGATTACATATTTATAAAATTGATAAAATTCTCTTTTGTTATTCCTAAAATCATTTAAATGCAATTAAATAATTAAGCAAATGTATACAAAAACAATATTATATATCATATAATGAACACATGACTTTATTTATTGAATAAGTTTCAATTTCAATAAATCTTATACTTATTTACTATAAAATAAAATATACATTCATAGAGAAATAAGATTCTCTTTTAAGAATTATTTAGCTATGAGAAAAAAAAAAAAAAGGACCCCTTCCTTCCTTCGAAAGGCACTTGAAAGTAATAAATTTCTGTTGCGGGAACAGAATCGCATTCCTAAAAGAAAAGAAAACAAAACAAGCGCGTAGCTTCTCGGCGGCAGTGGTCTGGGTGACTAACTTATTTTCGAACAATTTTGCGAATTTCGTTTTTAAAGTAACCTGATTTCGTCTTTAATATTCAGTATAAATGATTAAATTATACGACTACTTAAACACATTATAAATATATAAAATAATATTAAACACTTCACACATTGATACAAAACAGAAGCAAAATAATCATAAAATAGAAATGAATAACAAAGAGACATGTAAGCGGATCTGCTGCTCGAAATATATATATATATTTTTTAAAAGCTTGGATAACCCAAAGTTAATTTATATATGATTGTTTGGATAAACAATATGAATTTAGATTGTATGAGCTTGGATAAACTCATCAACTCCGACGATTCAACAAAATGTAAATCACAACATAAATATACTTATCGTTTTGGATTCAGCCGCACGTCTTGGGTGTCAGATTTTCTATGTCATATGTGTGAAGAATAATTTAACACACGACTAGCTTATTTCTATATTTATTTAACATTAAATAAATATAGAAATAACATTTAAAAAAAAACACAGGTAAATCACACACGCTACACAGAAAATGAAAACAGAAGAATATTAAAACAAGGAAAACTCCGACAATCATAATCGAGCAGCATTAGGCTCTAGGGTTAGAGCTCGTCTGGTACTCTCAGTTCGCTTATGATCGCTAGATGGCGTTGCCTTATTACAGACTCCCCCTCTGGCTCTGAAATTGTCTCGATGACGAGCCAGGATTTGACTGTCTGATTTTTGGAGGTCTCCCTCGTTTTCTTAAGGGAGCAACTGGACCTCTGTCTTTCGATGAAGGTAGTTGGTATGGCTTTATCACATTCGTATGATATGTACCTAACACTTGATCAGGTGCAGCAGGATCTGCAACATCATATGTGGTAGGAGACCTGTTTGTAAGTATGAGGTATGGACCTTCACACGTCTTGGCATAAATTTTTTACTTTTCTTGTTCCTGGAATTATTTGATGTAGAGTAATCCACACTTTGTCACCTGGCTTATAGTAAGCCTGTCTATGTCTTTGTCAAAATAGACCTTTCTTCTATCTTGTTTTTGTTCTACTCGCTCCCTGATTTGAGGAGTCAGGCGAGCAAACCTTTTCAAATAAGGTGTTATTTCAGGGACAAAGTTATCATTATTAATAATTGATCTCATGTCATGACGAACATCATCCGTCGTCCTAAGCTCTCTGCCGAATTGCAGATAAGCGGCAGTGTGACCAGTGGTGTCACATCTAGCTGTATTCATGGCAAAACGAATCATCGGAAGATGTTCTTCCCAGGTATCATGCGCATCGCCTACTAAGATGGCTAATCTAGGTTTCAAATCTCTGTTCTTACGTTCAGAGAGATTCGCTTGAGAGGATGATAAACAGAAATAAGGTCCTGTTTGATATCTAACAAATGACAAATTTGTTGCATGACGGCACCAACAAATTGAGATCCGTTGTCACTGATTAACCTCCGAGTTAGTCCATAGCGTAGATAAACTTCCTCAAGTAGCGTTTTGGCACAGTTTGACGCTGTGGCTCCATTAAGGAGCAAATAACTCAACCCATTTGGTACTCGTGTCTTCCACAATAAATATCCATTTCTTTTCTGTTGAAGTTTCTGGAAGAGGACCAAAGAGATCAATAGCAAGAGTTTCGAATCTTTGCGCATAAATAGGCGTTCTAAGCAGACCAGCAGGTTTCTGATTTGTTGGTTTATACCGATTACATTCCGCACATGTTTTGACATAATCAGAGATGTACTTCCGCATGCCTGTGAAATAATATTTGGAAGCTATCTTATTGTATGTACCTTCTACTCCATAATCACCAGCTGTAGGAGCATCATGGTATTCTTGCAGAATTCTTTGTCGTTCTTGGATAGGAACAACCAATTGCGCATCGTCTGAATCCGTTTCAGGCGAATAACGATACAAAATACCTTCGTTCATTATATATCCTCGACTGATATAGTTAGCAAAGTTTTCATCCTTATCATTGTTTTCCAGACAATCGATAATTTTCTTCAGATCTGGATCTGCCAACTGTTCTTTACGAATATCACTTGATTTCCTTGTTGGCATATCGACAGAGATTGCATTCATTTCACAGTTTGGATTATCATGAAAGTAAGTTGGTCTTGATAACATATCGGCCACAACATTTGCCTTTCCAGGTGTATATTCTATTTTTAAGTTAAATGATTGGATCTTTAAAGCCCATCTTGCTAAGCGTCCCGAGGAGACTTTATGCTCAGAAGCCATTTAAGAGGTTGATGATCAGAAGCAATAACCACTTCTTGGTGGTCAATGTAGCCACGAAATTTTTCCAATGCCCAAATTACTGCTAAAGCTTCACGCTCAGTAGTGGAATAGTTGCGTTCTGCTGGGGTCAACAAACGACTCGCATATTCGATAACATGTTCTTCTGGGCTATTTCCTTGTAGAAGAACTGCGCCAAGGGCATAGTTACTAGCATCAGTGCGATTTACAAAAGGCATGGATCCATCCGGTTGTTTTAACACAGGGCTGTTGTCAAACGTTCTTTCAAAGTTTCGAAAGATTTTTGCTGTTCGAATCTCCACGACCAATTGACTTTTTTCTTAGTTAGGTAGCTAAGAGGCCGTGCTATGTCCGCAAAGTTCGGAACATATCTTCTGAACCATGAACAGGTTTGTAAGAATGATTGGAGTTCTTTGACATTATTTGGAACAGGAATTCTTTGGATAGATGCAATTTTCTCTCGATCAGCTTCAATTCGACTTCTGGTGATCCAAAATCCTAAGTACTTAACACGTTCACAAGAAAATTTGCATTTATCTCTATTTGCATGGAGTTTAAATAGAGAAAGTCTCTCAAAAACAGTCTTTAGGTCTTTCAAATGCTTGTCAAATGAATCCGATAGGACTATGATATCATCTAAGTATGAGAGTGCGAAGACATCTTTCAGACCACTTCTGAATTTGTCTATTAGGCGTTGAAAGGTGGCAGGTGCATTTCTTAATCCAAAAGGCATACGTAGATAACGATAAGTGCCAAAGGACAAATAAAAGCAGTTTTGTCCAAATCAGCCTCATCTACTTGAACCTGATGATAACCAGACTGTAAGTCAATGGTAGGCATATAGGATGTCGGTGTCGCTTCGTTCAAGAGATCGTCCATTCGAGGTAATGTGTAAGTGTCAGGTTTTGTAACAGCATTGAGACCTCTGTAATCTACACATAACCTGATTTTCCCATTGGGCTTTTCTACGAGTACAACAGGAGCAGCATAAGCTGATTCACATGATTCGATTATATTCTTTGTTAACAGTTCATCAATTTGTTCTTTAAGTATTTCTCTCTTGGCTGGAGACATACGATACGGTGGAACAGATACAGGATGAGGGTCTAATGTCTCTATTCTGTGCTTAATGAAAGGAGTGGGCTCTCCCCCTGGTTCAAAGCAATGCTTGTAACTTTGAAGTAAGCAATTTAGTTTGCCTCTTTGCGTCTGTGTTAGATGTCTCCCTTCATCGCTTCTCAAGTGAACTATAGTTGTAGTTTCAGGCACCACTGAAGTTTTAGAAATGTTTGATGCTTTTCTTGCATTAGTAGGTTTTACATAGAACAAATACTGTGTCTGTGGATTTTCGCAAAAATGCCAGGTCCCATTTTGAACATCGAGAACAATACCAGCTGCATGGAGAAAATCTCTTCCTAAGAGTGTGCTGTTATCCTTGGCTTCAGGTAGAACGAGAAGTTCTGTTGACACACTTTTACCTTCTATACACAGATTGACGATGGTTTTAAGGGCAACCATGGACTGAAGTTTTCCATCAGCAAGAGTGAACGAAATTTTCTTGTTTTCAAAAGCAACTCCATTATCTCGTAAAAAGTTATATAACTTTTCTCCTGCAATAGAATGTGAAGCACCAGTATCTGCGCAAACTGCAATCTTCTTACCAAATAATTCGAAGACAATCATACTTGACATATCTGTATTTATATTATTAATGAATAAGTTCATGCAATTAACAGTTGTATCTTCATGTTTAGAACTTGTACAAATAGAACATTTTGATCTGATAACTCCAGGCGTTCCGCAACCGAAACATCGGATAGATGATCTTCCATCTAATCTAGAAGTAGAGGAACGAGTTATTGGAACTTTTGAATATCGATTTTGAGCATTTTCTGTAGCATTGATCACAGGACGAAATTTTCTATCTGGGATAGTTTTCCTGTTTGCATCTCTTGAATATGTTTCCCTTTGAGACTGGTTCAATTGCTTCTTTGTTCCTTGCCGGACATTCTCATAAGCATCCAGTTTTTCAGCTATATCTAGAGGATTAATCCAGTTTGCCAAAGAATCAAGAAAATGATCTTTGACTTCTGGTGGAGTTCGTTTCTTAATTTGATCAGCAATTATTAAGCTTTTGAGTTGATCAAAAGTTGTAATATTCATTTCTTTTATCCATCCCTCAAAATAAGAGGCTAATTCAAAGTAAAAGTCTTGCCATGTTGTATCAGAACTTTTTCTGTGTTGTGAGAATAACTGTCGAAACTTATCAGCAGTAACCCTAAATCTTTTAAGGAGCATTTCCTTCACCCTTTGGTAATTTTGTGCATCTTGTTCATTTTCTCTAGCAAGCAGTTGTGCTATTTCAGTTGGCAAAGATCCAATTAAATATGGTATCCAAGAAGACTCGGGAAGATTCATAAATTTCAACTGTCTCTCGAATATAATTAAAAATTGACCAATTTCATCCTCTTTTGGATTAAATTTAAGAATGATACGATTAAGTTCGAATTTTTGACACTCAGAATCAGAAGCGCCTACAATGGAGGTAGATGCCTTTTGAGCTTCGAACTGGAGCCTAAGCTTTTCCAATTCAAAACCACGTTCATTTTCTAAACGCAATTGTTCTTCAACTTGTAACTTACGCAATCTTTCTTCTTCAATTTCCTTTTCTTTTGCTAATCTTTCAAATTCTGCTACTTTTCAGCCTCTTAGCGATCTTCTATTATAACACTAAGTATGTTTTTCACAAGTTCTTCATCATAATTATCACTTTTAGTTATAAGTTCTCTAAGGTCAATTATTTTCATCTCATCAGACACAGCCAAACCAAGCTCTGTTGCAAGAGTTCGGAGGTCTTGTTTTTAGATTTGCCAAGAAAAACCATTTTTACCAAAGTCTTTCAATATTAGTGAAATATTTAGAAAATCAAATGATACCAAAAGAAAATTCTTAAACATAAAATTATTCAAATACCAGAAACATCAAATCAAACACTTCAGTATAGCCATTTTAAAAGAAGATAATGTATTTCAATTATTGGAATAACAAAACAACAAGTAATACTTTTGTAGTAAATGATTAAAATAATACTAGAAACTAGCCAGTACAATTACTAAAAATATTAAATATATAACACAAACACTGTAAAATCATCACTACCTACTACTTCATACGAAAATAATAACCTTGTGAATTGTATATATAAAAAGTATCATTTAAATTTTAAAACAATTTTTGAATATATAGAAAACAATACAAACATACAGATTAATTTCGGAAATATTATTCATAGAGTATTTAATATTTTCTTATTAGTGCACAAAGATCATTAAGAATATTCATAAATTCTTTCAAATAGATTATTTAATTATTTCCATAGACCACAAGCATAAATTATATATGCAGTAACAGATAATTTTATAATGACAGATACTCATTCTCAGAAATATGAATCATTAGATAATGTAACTAATATACAAAAATACACATTTTCCACAACAATAAGATCAATACAAGAATCAAAAATAAACTTTCAAATAAATTTCTTTTAAATAATACTTAGCAATATATTGCTTTAATAATTCAATACTTTTGTTTTTGATTTAAAACAGAACATGTATGAAAGATTACATATTTATAAAATTGATAAAATTCTCTTTTGTTATTCCTAAAATCATTTAAATGCAATTAAATAATTAAGCAAATGTATACAAAAACAATATTATATATCATATAATGAACACATGACTTTATTTATTGAATAAGTTTCAATTTCAATAAATCTTATACTTATTTACTATAAAATAAAATATACATTCATAGAGAAATAAGATTCTCTTTTAAGAATTATTTAGCTATGAGAAAAAAAAAAAAAGGACCCCTTCCTTCCTTCGAAAGGCACTTGAAAGTAATAAATTTCTGTTGCGGGAACAGAATCGCATTCCTAAAAGAAAAGAAAACAAAACAAGCGCGTAGCTTCTCGGCGGCAGTGGTCTGGGTGACTAACTTATTTTCGAACAATTTTGCGAATTTCGTTTTTAAAGTAACCTGATTTCGTCTTTAATATTCAGTATAAATGATTAAATTATACGACTACTTAAACACATTATAAATATATAAAATAATATTAAACACTTCACACATTGATACAAAACAGAAGCAAAATAATCATAAAATAGAAATGAATAACAAAGAGACATGTAAGCGGATCTGCTGCTCGAAATATATATATATATTTTTAAAAGCTTGGATAACCCAAAGTTAATTTATATATGATTGTTTGGATAAACAATATGAATTTAGATTGTATGAGCTTGGATAAACTCATCAACTCCGACGATTCAACAAAATGTAAATCACAACATAAATATACTTATCGTTTTGGATTCAGCCGCACGTCTTGGGTGTCAGATTTTCTATGTCATATGTGTGAAGAATAATTTAACACACGACTAGCTTATTTCTATATTTATTTAACATTAAATAAATATAGAAATAACATTAAAAAAACACAGGTAAATCACACACGCTACACAGAAAATGAAAACAGAAGAATATTAAAACAAGGAAAACTCCGACAATCATAATCGAGCAGCATTAGGCTCTAGGGTTAGAGCTCGTCTGGTACTCTCAGTTCGCTTATGATCGCTAGATGGCGTTGCCTTATTACAGACTCCCCTCTGGCTCTGAAATTGTCTCGATGACGAGCCAGGATTTGACTGTCTGATTTTTGGAGGTCTCCCTCGTTTTCTTAAAGGGAGCAACTGGACCTCTGTCTTTCGATGAAGGTAGTTGGTATGGCTTTATCACATTCGTATGATATGTACCTAACACTTGATCAGGTGCAGCAGGATCTGCAACATCATATGTGGTAGGAGACCTGTTTGTAAGTATGAGGTATGGACCTTCACACGTCTTGGCATAAATTTTTACTTTTCTTGTTCCTTGAATTATTTGATGTAGAGTAATCCACACTTTGTCACCTGGCTTATAGTAAGCCTGTCTATGTCTTTTGTCAAAATAGACCTTTCTTCTATCTTGTTTTTGTTCTACTCGCTCCTGATTTGAGGAGTCAGGCGAGCAAACCTTTTCAAATAAGGTGTTATTTCAGGGACAAAGTTATCATTATTAATAATTGATCTCATGTCATGACGAACATCATCCGTCGTCCTAAGCTCTCTGCCGAATTGCAGATAAGCGGCAGTGTGACCAGTGGTGTCACATCTAGCTGTATTCATGGCAAAACGAATCATCGGAAGATGTTCTTCCCAGGTATCATGCGCATCGCCTACTAAGATGGCTAATCTAGGTTTCAAATCTCTGTTCTTACGTTCAGAGAGATTCGCTTGAGAATGATAAACAGAAATAAGGTCCTGTTTGATATCTAACAAATGACAAATTTGTTGCATGACGGCACCAACAAATTGAGATCCGTTGTCACTGATTAACCTCCGAGTTAGTCCATAGCGTAGATAAACTTCCTCAAGTAGCGTTTTGGCACAGTTTGACGCTGTGGCTCCATTAAGGGCAAATAACTCAACCCATTTGGTACTCGTGTCTTCCACAATAAATATCCATTTCTTTTCTGTTGAAGTTTCTGGAAGAGGACCAAAGAGATCAATAGCAAGAGTTTCGAATCTTTGCGCATAAATAGGCGTTCTAAGCAGACCAGCAGGTTTCTGATTTGTTGGTTTATACCGATTACATTCCGCACATGTTTTGACATAATCAGAGATGTACTTCCGCATGCCTGTGAAATAATATTTGGAAGCTATCTTATTGTATGTACCTTCTACTCCATAATCACCAGCTGTAGGAGCATCATGGTATTCTTGCAGAATTCTTTGTCGTTCTTGGATAGGAACAACCAATTGCGCATCGTCTGAATCCGTTTCAGGCGAATAACGATACAAAATACCTTCGTTCATTATATATCCTCGACTGATATAGTTAGCAAAGTTTTCATCCTTATCATTGTTTTCCAGACAATCGATAATTTTCTTCAGATCTGGATCTGCCAACTGTTCTTTACGAATATCACTTGATTTCCTTGTTGGCATATCGACAGAGATTGCATTCATTTCACAGTTTGGATTATCATGAAAGTAAGTTGGTCTTGATAACATATCGGCCACAACATTTGCCTTTCCAGGTGTATATTCTATTTTTAAGTTAAATGATTGGATCTTTAAAGCCCATCTTGCTAAGCGTCCCGAGGGAGACTTTATGCTCAGAAGCCATTTAAGAGGTTGATGATCAGAAGCAATAACCACTTCTTGGTGGTCAATGTAGCCACGAAATTTTTCCAATGCCCAAATTACTGCTAAAGCTTCACGCTCAGTAGTGGAATAGTTGCGTTCTGCTGGGGTCAACAAACGACTCGCATATTCGATAACATGTTCTTCTGGGCTATTTCCTTGTAGAAGAACTGCGCCAAGGGCATAGTTACTAGCATCAGTGCGATTTACAAAAGGCATGGATCCATCCGGTTGTTTTAACACAGGGGCTGTTGTCAAACGTTCTTTCAAAGTTTCGAAAGATTTTTGCTGTTCGAATCTCCACGACCAATTGACTTTTTTCTTAGTTAGGTAGCTAAGAGGCCGTGCTATGTCCGCAAAGTTCGGAACATATCTTCTGAACCATGAACAGGTTTGTAAGAATGATTGGAGTTCTTTGACATTATTTGGAACAGGAATTCTTTGGATAGATGCAATTTTCTCTCGATCAGCTTCAATTCGACTTCTGGTGATCCAAAATCCTAAGTACTTAACACGTTCACAAGAAAATTTGCATTTATCTCTATTTGCATGGAGTTTAAATAGAGAAAGTCTCTCAAAAACAGTCTTTAGGTCTTTCAAATGCTTGTCAAATGAATCCGATAGGACTATGATATCATCTAAGTATGAGAGTGCGAAGACATCTTTCAGACCACTTCTGAATTTGTCTATTAGGCGTTGAAAGGTGGCAGGTGCATTTCTTAATCCAAAAGGCATACGTAGATAACGATAAGTGCCAAAAGGACAAATAAAAGCAGTTTTGTCCAAATCAGCCTCATCTACTTGAACCTGATGATAACCAGACTGTAAGTCAATGGTAGGCATATAGGATGTCGGTGTCGCTTCGTTCAAGAGATCGTCCATTCGAGGTAATGTGTAAGTGTCAGGTTTTGTAACAGCATTGAGACCTCTGTAATCTACACATAACCTGATTTTCCCATTGGGCTTTTCTACGAGTACAACAGGAGCAGCATAAGCTGATTCACATGATTCGATTATATTCTTTGTTAACAGTTCATCAATTTGTTCTTTAAGTATTTCTCTCTTGGCTGGAGACATACGATACGGTGGAACAGATACAGGATGAGGGTCTAATGTCTCTATTCTGTGCTTAATGAAAGGAGTGGGCTCTCCCCCTGGTTCAAAGCAATGCTTGTAACTTTGAAGTAAGCAATTTAGTTTGCCTCTTTGCGTCTGTGTTAGATGTCTCCCTTCATCGCTTCTCAAGTGAACTATAGTTGTAGTTTCAGGCACCACTGAAGTTTTAGAAATGTTTGATGCTTTTCTTGCATTAGTAGGTTTTACATAGAACAAATACTGTGTCTGTGGATTTTCGCAAAAATGCCAGGTCCCATTTTGAACATCGAGAACAATACCAGCTGCATGGAGAAAATCTCTTCCTAAGAGTGTGCTGTTATCCTTGGCTTCAGGTAGAACGAGAAGTTCTGTTGACACACTTTTACCTTCTATACACAGATTGACGATGGTTTTAAGGGCAACCATGGACTGAAGTTTTCCATCAGCAAGAGTGAACGAAATTTTCTTGTTTTCAAAAGCAACTCCATTATCTCGTAAAAAGTTATATAACTTTTCTCCTGCAATAGAATGTGAAGCACCAGTATCTGCGCAAACTGCAATCTTCTTACCAAATAATTCGAAGACAATCATACTTGACATATCTGTATTTATATTATTAATGAATAAGTTCATGCAATTAACAGTTGTATCTTCATGTTTAGAACTTGTACAAATAGAACATTTTGATCTGATAACTCCAGGCGTTCCGCAACCGAAACATCGGATAGATGATCTTCCATCTAATCTAGAAGTAGAGGAACGAGTTATTGGAACTTTTGAATATCGATTTTGAGCATTTTCTGTAGCATTGATCACAGGACGAAATTTTCTATCTGGGATAGTTTTCCTGTTTGCATCTCTTGAATATGTTTCCCTTTGAGACTGGTTCAATTGCTTCTTTGTTCCTTGCCGGACATTCTCATAAGCATCCAGTTTTTCAGCTATATCTAGAGGATTAATCCAGTTTGCCAAAGAATCAAGAAAATGATCTTTGACTTCTGGTGGAGTTCGTTTCTTAATTTGATCAGCAATTATTAAGCTTTTGAGTTGATCAAAAGTTGTAATATTCATTTCTTTTATCCATCCCTCAAAATAAGAGGCTAATTCAAAGTAAAAGTCTTGCCATGTTGTATCAGAACTTTTTCTGTGTTGTGAGAATAACTGTCGAAACTTATCAGCAGTAACCCTAAATCTTTTAAGGAGCATTTCCTTCACCCTTTGGTAATTTTGTGCATCTTGTTCATTTTCTCTAGCAAGCAGTTGTGCTATTTCAGTTGGCAAAGATCCAATTAAATATGGTATCCAAGAAGACTCGGGAAGATTCATAAATTTCAACTGTCTCTCGAATATAATTAAAATTGACCAATTTCATCCTCTTTTGGATTAAATTTAAGAATGATACGATTAAGTTCGAATTTTTGACACTCAGAATCAGAAGCGCCTACAATGGAGGTAGATGCCTTTTGAGCTTCGAACTGGAGCCTAAGCTTTTCCAATTCAAAACCACGTTCATTTTCTAAACGCAATTGTTCTTCAACTTGTAACTTACGCAATCTTTCTTCTTCAATTTCCTTTTCTTTTGCTAATCTTTCAAATTCTGCTACTTTTCAGCCTCTTAGCGATCTTCTATTATAACACTAAGTATGTTTTTCACAAGTTCTTCATCATAATTATCACTTTTAGTTATAAGTTCTCTAAGGTCAATTATTTTCATCTCATCAGACACAGCCAAACCAAGCTCTGTTGCAAGAGTTCGGAGGTCTTGTTTTTAGATTTGCCAAGAAAAACCATTTTTACCAAAGTCTTTCAATATTAGTGAAATATTTAGAAAATCAAATGATACCAAAAGAAAATTCTTAAACATAAAATTATTCAAATACCAGAAACATCAAATCAAACACTTCAGTATAGCCATTTTAAAAGAAGATAATGTATTTCAATTATTGGAATAACAAAACAACAAGTAATACTTTTGTAGTAAATGATTAAAATAATACTAGAAACTAGCCAGTACAATTACTAAAAATATTAAATATATAACACAAACACTGTAAAATCATCACTACCTACTACTTCATACGAAAATAATAACCTTGTGAATTGTATATATAAAAAGTATCATTTAAATTTTAAAACAATTTTTGAATATATAGAAAACAATACAAACATACAGATTAATTTCGGAAATATTATTCATAGAGTATTTAATATTTTCTTATTAGTGCACAAAGATCATTAAGAATATTCATAAATTCTTTCAAATAGATTATTTAATTATTTCCATAGACCACAAGCATAAATTATATATGCAGTAACAGATAATTTTATAATGACAGATACTCATTCTCAGAAATATGAATCATTAGATAATGTAACTAATATACAAAAATACACATTTTCCACAACAATAAGATCAATACAAGAATCAAAAATAAACTTTCAAATAAATTTCTTTTAAATAATACTTAGCAATATATTGCTTTAATAATTCAATACTTTTGTTTTTGATTTAAAACAGAACATGTATGAAAGATTACATATTTATAAAATTGATAAAATTCTCTTTTGTTATTCCTAAAATCATTTAAATGCAATTAAATAATTAAGCAAATGTATACAAAAACAATATTATATATCATATAATGAACACATGACTTTATTTATTGAATAAGTTTCAATTTCAATAAATCTTATACTTATTTACTATAAAATAAAATATACATTCATAGAGAAATAAGATTCTCTTTTAAGAATTATTTAGCTATGAGAAAAAAAAAAAAAAGGACCTTTTCCTTCCTTCGAAAGGCACTTGAAAGTAATAAATTTCTGTTGCGGGAACAGAATCGCATTCCTAAAAGAAAAGAAAACAAAACAAGCGCGTAGCTTCTCGGCGGCAGTGGTCTGGGTGACTAACTTATTTTCGAACAATTTTGCGAATTTCGTTTTTAAAGTAACCTGATTTCGTCTTTAATATTCAGTATAAATGATTAAATTATACGACTACTTAAACACATTATAAATATATAAAATAATATTAAACACTTCACACATTGATACAAAACAGAAGCAAAATAATCATAAAATAGAAATGAATAACAAAGAGACATGTAAGCGGATCTGCTGCTCGAAATATATATATATATTTTTTAAAAGCTTGGATAACCCAAAGTTAATTTATATATGATTGTTTGGATAAACAATATGAATTTAGATTGTATGAGCTTGGATAAACTCATCAACTCCGACGATTCAACAAAATGTAAATCACAACATAAATATACTTATCGTTTTGGATTCAGCCGCACGTCTTGGGTGTCAGATTTTCTATGTCATATGTGTGAAGAATAATTTAACACACGACTAGCTTATTTCTATATTTATTTAACATTAAATAAATATAGAAATAACATTTAAAAAAAAACACAGGTAAATCACACACGCTACACAGAAAATGAAAACAGAAGAATATTAAAACAAGGAAAACTCCGACAATCATAATCGAGCAGCATTAGGCTCTAGGGTTAGAGCTCGTCTGGTACTCTCAGTTCGCTTATGATCGCTAGATGGCGTTGCCTTATTACAGACTCCCCCTCTGGCTCTGAAATTGTCTCGATGACGAGCCAGGATTTGACTGTCTGATTTTTGGAGGTCTCCCTCGTTTTCTTAAGGAGCAACTGGACCTCTGTCTTTCGATGAAGGTAGTTGGTATGGCTTTATCACATTCGTATGATATGTACCTAACACTTGATCAGGTGCAGCAGGATCTGCAACATCATATGTGGTAGGAGACCTGTTTGTAAGTATGAGGTATGGACCTTCACACGTCTTGGCATAAATTTTTTACTTTTCTTGTTCCTGGAATTATTTGATGTAGAGTAATCCACACTTTGTCACCTGGCTTATAGTAAGCCTGTCTATGTCTTTTGTCAAAATAGACCTTTCTTCTATCTTGTTTTTGTTCTACTCGCTCCCTGATTTGAGGAGTCAGGCGAGCAAACCTTTTCAAATAAGGTGTTATTTCAGGGACAAAGTTATCATTATTAATAATTGATCTCATGTCATGACGAACATCATCCGTCGTCCTAAGCTCTCTGCCGAATTGCAGATAAGCGGCAGTGTGACCAGTGGTGTCACATCTAGCTGTATTCATGGCAAAACGAATCATCGGAAGATGTTCTTCCCAGGTATCATGCGCATCGCCTACTAAGATGGCTAATCTAGGTTTCAAATCTCTGTTCTTACGTTCAGAGAGATTCGCTTGAGAATGATAAACAGAAATAAGGTCCTGTTTGATATCTAACAAATGACAAATTTGTTGCATGACGGCACCAACAAATTGAGATCCGTTGTCACTGATTAACCTCCGAGTTAGTCCATAGCGTAGATAAACTTCCTCAAGTAGCGTTTTGGCACAGTTTGACGCTGTGGCTCCATTAAGGGCAAATAACTCAACCCATTTGGTACTCGTGTCTTCCACAATAAATATCCATTTCTTTTCTGTTGAAGTTTCTGGAAGAGGACCAAAGAGATCAATAGCAAGAGTTTCGAATCTTTGCGCATAAATAGGCGTTCTAAGCAGACCAGCAGGTTTCTGATTTGTTGGTTTATACCGATTACATTCCGCACATGTTTTGACATAATCAGAGATGTACTTCCGCATGCCTGTGAAATAATATTTGGAAGCTATCTTATTGTATGTACCTTCTACTCCATAATCACCAGCTGTAGGAGCATCATGGTATTCTTGCAGAATTCTTTGTCGTTCTTGGATAGGAACAACCAATTGCGCATCGTCTGAATCCGTTTCAGGCGAATAACGATACAAAATACCTTCGTTCATTATATATCCTCGACTGATATAGTTAGCAAAGTTTTCATCCTTATCATTGTTTTCCAGACAATCGATAATTTTCTTCAGATCTGGATCTGCCAACTGTTCTTTACGAATATCACTTGATTTCCTTGTTGGCATATCGACAGAGATTGCATTCATTTCACAGTTTGGATTATCATGAAAGTAAGTTGGTCTTGATAACATATCGGCCACAACATTTGCCTTTCCAGGTGTATATTCTATTTTTAAGTTAAATGATTGGATCTTTAAAGCCCATCTTGCTAAGCGTCCCGAGGAGACTTTATGCTCAGAAGCCATTTAAGAGGTTGATGATCAGAAGCAATAACCACTTCTTGGTGGTCAATGTAGCCACGAAATTTTTCCAATGCCCAAATTACTGCTAAAGCTTCACGCTCAGTAGTGGAATAGTTGCGTTCTGCTGGGGTCAACAAACGACTCGCATATTCGATAACATGTTCTTCTGGGCTATTTCCTTGTAGAAGAACTGCGCCAAGGGCATAGTTACTAGCATCAGTGCGATTTACAAAAGGCATGGATCCATCCGGTTGTTTTAACACAGGGGCTGTTGTCAAACGTTCTTTCAAAGTTTCGAAAGATTTTTGCTGTTCGAATCTCCACGACCAATTGACTTTTTTCTTAGTTAGGTAGCTAAGAGGCCGTGCTATGTCCGCAAAGTTCGGAACATATCTTCTGAACCATGAACAGGTTTGTAAGAATGATTGGAGTTCTTTGACATTATTTGGAACAGGAATTCTTTGGATAGATGCAATTTTTTCTCGATCAGCTTCAATTCGACTTCTGGTGATCCAAAATCCTAAGTACTTAACACGTTCACAAGAAAATTTGCATTTATCTCTATGTGCATGGAGTTTAAATAGAGAAAGTCTCTCAAAAACAGTCTTTAGGTCTTTCAAATGCTTGTCAAATGAATCCGATAGGACTATGATATCATCTAAGTATGAGAGTGCGAAGACATCTTTCAGACCACTTCTGAATTTGTCTATTAGGCGTTGAAAGGTGGCAGGTGCATTTCTTAATCCAAAAGGCATACGTAGATAACGATAAGTGCCAAAAGGACAAATAAAAGCAGTTTTGTCCAAATCAGCCTCATCTACTTGAACCTGATGATAACCAGACTGTAAGTCAATGGTAGGCATATAGGATGTCGGTGTCGCTTCGTTCAAGAGATCGTCCATTCGAGGTAATGTGTAAGTGTCAGGTTTTGTAACAGCATTGAGACCTCTGTAATCTACACATAACCTGATTTTCCCATTGGGCTTTTCTACGAGTACAACAGGAGCAGCATAAGCTGATTCACATGATTCGATTATATTCTTTGTTAACAGTTCATCAATTTGTTCTTTAAGTATTTCTCTCTTGGCTGGAGACATACGATACGGTGGAACAGATACAGGATGAGGGTCTAATGTCTCTATTCTGTGCTTAATGAAAGGAGTGGGCTCTCCCCCTGGTTCAAAGCAATGCTTGTAACTTTGAAGTAAGCAATTTAGTTTGCCTCTTTGCGTCTGTGTTAGATGTCTCCCTTCATCGCTTCTCAAGTGAACTATAGTTGTAGTTTCAGGCACCACTGAAGTTTTAGAAATGTTTGATGCTTTTCTTGCATTAGTAGGTTTTACATAGAACAAATACTGTGTCTGTGGATTTTCGCAAAAATGCCAGGTCCCATTTTGAACATCGAGAACAATACCAGCTGCATGGAGAAAATCTCTTCCTAAGAGTGTGCTGTTATCCTTGGCTTCAGGTAGAACGAGAAGTTCTGTTGACACACTTTTACCTTCTATACACAGATTGACGATGGTTTTAAGGGCAACCATGGACTGAAGTTTTCCATCAGCAAGAGTGAACGAAATTTTCTTGTTTTCAAAAGCAACTCCATTATCTCGTAAAAAGTTATATAACTTTTCTCCTGCAATAGAATGTGAAGCACCAGTATCTGCGCAAACTGCAATCTTCTTACCAAATAATTCGAAGACAATCATACTTGACATATCTGTATTTATATTATTAATGAATAAGTTCATGCAATTAACAGTTGTATCTTCATGTTTAGAACTTGTACAAATAGAACATTTTGATCTGATAACTCCAGGCGTTCCGCAACCGAAACATCGGATAGATGATCTTCCATCTAATCTAGAAGTAGAGGAACGAGTTATTGGAACTTTTGAATATCGATTTTGAGCATTTTCTGTAGCATTGATCACAGGACGAAATTTTCTATCTGGGATAGTTTTCCTGTTTGCATCTCTTGAATATGTTTCCCTTTGAGACTGGTTCAATTGCTTCTTTGTTCCTTGCCGGACATTCTCATAAGCATCCAGTTTTTCAGCTATATCTAGAGGATTAATCCAGTTTGCCAAAGAATCAAGAAAATGATCTTTGACTTCTGGTGGAGTTCGTTTCTTAATTTGATCAGCAATTATTAAGCTTTTGAGTTGATCAAAAGTTGTAATATTCATTTCTTTTATCCATCCCTCAAAATAAGAGGCTAATTCAAAGTAAAAAGTCTTGCCATGTTGTATCAGAACTTTTTCTGTGTTGTGAGAATAACTGTCGAAACTTATCAGCAGTAACCCTAAATCTTTTAAGGAGCATTTCCTTCACCCTTTGGTAATTTTGTGCATCTTGTTCATTTTCTCTAGCAAGCAGTTGTGCTATTTCAGTTGGCAAAGATCCAATTAAATATGGTATCCAAGAAGACTCGGGAAGATTCATAAATTTCAACTGTCTCTCGAATATAATTAAAAATTGACCAATTTCATCCTCTTTTGGATTAAATTTAAGAATGATACGATTAAGTTCGAATTTTTGACACTCAGAATCAGAAGCGCCTACAATGGAGGTAGATGCCTTTTGAGCTTCGAACTGGAGCCTAAGCTTTTCCAATTCAAAACCACGTTCATTTTCTAAACGCAATTGTTCTTCAACTTGTAACTTACGCAATCTTTCTTCTTCAATTTCCTTTTCTTTTGCTAATCTTTCAAATTCTGCTACTTTTCAGCCTCTTAGCGATCTTCTATTATAACACTAAGTATGTTTTTCACAAGTTCTTCATCATAATTATCACTTTTAGTTATAAGTTCTCTAAGGTCAATTATTTTCATCTCATCAGACACAGCCAAACCAAGCTCTGTTGCAAGAGTTCGGAGGTCTTGTTTTTTAGATTTGCCAAGAAAAACCATTTTTACCAAAGTCTTTCAATATTAGTGAAATATTTAGAAAATCAAATGATACCAAAAGAAAATTCTTAAACATAAAATTATTCAAATACCAGAAACATCAAATCAAACACTTCAGTATAGCCATTTTAAAAGAAGATAATGTATTTCAATTATTGGAATAACAAAACAACAAGTAATACTTTTGTAGTAAATGATTAAAATAATACTAGAAACTAGCCAGTACAATTACTAAAAATATTAAATATATAACACAAACACTGTAAAATCATCACTACCTACTACTTCATACGAAAATAATAACCTTGTGAATTGTATATATAAAAAGTATCATTTAAATTTTAAAACAATTTTTGAATATATAGAAAACAATACAAACATACAGATTAATTTCGGAAATATTATTCATAGAGTATTTAATATTTTCTTATTAGTGCACAAAGATCATTAAGAATATTCATAAATTCTTTCAAATAGATTATTTAATTATTTCCATAGACCACAAGCATAAATTATATATGCAGTAACAGATAATTTTATAATGACAGATACTCATTCTCAGAAATATGAATCATTAGATAATGTAACTAATATACAAAAATACACATTTTCCACAACAATAAGATCAATACAAGAATCAAAAATAAACTTTCAAATAAATTTCTTTTAAATAATACTTAGCAATATATTGCTTTAATAATTCAATACTTTTGTTTTTGATTTAAAACAGAACATGTATGAAAGATTACATATTTATAAAATTGATAAAATTCTCTTTTGTTATTCCTAAAATCATTTAAATGCAATTAAATAATTAAGCAAATGTATACAAAAACAATATTATATATCATATAATGAACACATGACTTTATTTATTGAATAAGTTTCAATTTCAATAAATCTTATACTTATTTACTATAAAATAAAATATACATTCATAGAGAAATAAGATTCTCTTTTAAGAATTATTTAGCTATGAGAAAAAAAAAAAAGGACCCCTTCCTTCCTTCGAAAGGCACTTGAAAGTAATAAATTTCTGTTGCGGGAACAGAATCGCATTCCTAAAAGAAAAGAAAACAAAACAAGCGCGTAGCTTCTCGGCGGCAGTGGTCTGGGTGACTAACTTATTTTCGAACAATTTTGCGAATTTCGTTTTTAAAGTAACCTGATTTCGTCTTTAATATTCAGTATAAATGATTAAATTATACGACTACTTAAACACATTATAAATATATAAAATAATATTAAACACTTCACACATTGATACAAAACAGAAGCAAAATAATCATAAAATAGAAATGAATAACAAAGAGACATGTAAGCGGATCTGCTGCTCGAAATATATATATATTTTTTAAAAGCTTGGATAACCCAAAGTTAATTTATATATGATTGTTTGGATAAACAATATGAATTTAGATTGTATGAGCTTGGATAAACTCATCAACTCCGACGATTCAACAAAATGTAAATCACAACATAAATATACTTATCGTTTTGGATTCAGCCGCACGTCTTGGGTGTCAGATTTTCTATGTCATATGTGTGAAGAATAATTTAACACACGACTAGCTTATTTCTATATTTATTTAACATTAAATAAATATAGAAATAACATTTAAAAAAAACACAGGTAAATCACACACGCTACACAGAAAATGAAAACAGAAGAATATTAAAACAAGGAAAACTCCGACAATCATAATCGAGCAGCATTAGGCTCTAGGGTTAGAGCTCGTCTGGTACTCTCAGTTCGCTTATGATCGCTAGATGGCGTTGCCTTATTACAGACTCCCCCTCTGGCTCTGAAATTGTCTCGATGACGAGCCAGGATTTGACTGTCTGATTTTTGGAGGTCTCCCTCGTTTTCTTAAGGGAGCAACTGGACCTCTGTCTTTCGATGAAGGTAGTTGGTATGGCTTTATCACATTCGTATGATATGTACCTAACACTTGATCAGGTGCAGCAGGATCTGCAACATCATATGTGGTAGGAGACCTGTTTGTAAGTATGAGGTATGGACCTTCACACGTCTTGGCATAAATTTTTACTTTTCTTGTTCCTGGAATTATTTGATGTAGAGTAATCCACACTTTGTCACCTGGCTTATAGTAAGCCTGTCTATGTCTTTGTCAAAATAGACCTTTCTTCTATCTTGTTTTTGTTCTACTCGCTCCCTGATTTGAGGAGTCAGGCGAGCAAACCTTTTCAAATAAGGTGTTATTTCAGGGACAAAGTTATCATTATTAATAATTGATCTCATGTCATGACGAACATCATCCGTCGTCCTAAGCTCTCTGCCGAATTGCAGATAAGCGGCAGTGTGACCAGTGGTGTCACATCTAGCTGTATTCATGGCAAAACGAATCATCGGAAGATGTTCTTCCCAGGTATCATGCGCATCGCCTACTAAGATGGCTAATCTAGGTTTCAAATCTCTGTTCTTACGTTCAGAGAGATTCGCTTGAGAATGATAAACAGAAATAAGGTCCTGTTTGATATCTAACAAATGACAAATTTGTTGCATGACGGCACCAACAAATTGAGATCCGTTGTCACTGATTAACCTCCGAGTTAGTCCATAGCGTAGATAAACTTCCTCAAGTAGCGTTTTGGCACAGTTTGACGCTGTGGCTCCATTAAGGGCAAATAACTCAACCCATTTGGTACTCGTGTCTTCCACAATAAATATCCATTTCTTTTCTGTTGAAGTTTCTGGAAGAGGACCAAAGAGATCAATAGCAAGAGTTTCGAATCTTTGCGCATAAATAGGCGTTCTAAGCAGACCAGCAGGTTTCTGATTTGTTGGTTTATACCGATTACATTCCGCACATGTTTTGACATAATCAGAGATGTACTTCCGCATGCCTGTGAAATAATATTTGGAAGCTATCTTATTGTATGTACCTTCTACTCCATAATCACCAGCTGTAGGAGCATCATGGTATTCTTGCAGAATTCTTTGTCGTTCTTGGATAGGAACAACCAATTGCGCATCGTCTGAATCCGTTTCAGGCGAATAACGATACAAAATACCTTCGTTCATTATATATCCTCGACTGATATAGTTAGCAAAGTTTTCATCCTTATCATTGTTTTCCAGACAATCGATAATTTTCTTCAGATCTGGATCTGCCAACTGTTCTTTACGAATATCACTTGATTTCCTTGTTGGCATATCGACAGAGATTGCATTCATTTCACAGTTTGGATTATCATGAAAGTAAGTTGGTCTTGATAACATATCGGCCACAACATTTGCCTTTCCAGGTGTATATTCTATTTTTAAGTTAAATGATTGGATCTTTAAAGCCCATCTTGCTAAGCGTCCCGAGGGAGACTTTATGCTCAGAAGCCATTTAAGAGGTTGATGATCAGAAGCAATAACCACTTCTTGGTGGTCAATGTAGCCACGAAATTTTTCCAATGCCCAAATTACTGCTAAAGCTTCACGCTCAGTAGTGGAATAGTTGCGTTCTGCTGGGGTCAACAAACGACTCGCATATTCGATAACATGTTCTTCTGGGCTATTTCCTTGTAGAAGAACTGCGCCAAGGGCATAGTTACTAGCATCAGTGCGATTTACAAAAGGCATGGATCCATCCGGTTGTTTTAACACAGGGCTGTTGTCAAACGTTCTTTCAAAGTTTCGAAAGATTTTTGCTGTTCGAATCTCCACGACCAATTGACTTTTTTCTTAGTTAGGTAGCTAAGAGGCCGTGCTATGTCCGCAAAGTTCGGAACATATCTTCTGAACCATGAACAGGTTTGTAAGAATGATTGGAGTTCTTTGACATTATTTGGAACAGGAATTCTTTGGATAGATGCAATTTTCTCGATCAGCTTCAATTCGACTTCTGGTGATCCAAAATCCTAAGTACTTAACACGTTCACAAGAAAATTTGCATTTATCTCTATTTGCATGGAGTTTAAATAGAGAAAGTCTCTCAAAAACAGTCTTTAGGTCTTTCAAATGCTTGTCAAATGAATCCGATAGGACTATGATATCATCTAAGTATGAGAGTGCGAAGACATCTTTCAGACCACTTCTGAATTTGTCTATTAGGCGTTGAAAGGTGGCAGGTGCATTTCTTAATCCAAAAGGCATACGTAGATAACGATAAGTGCCAAAAGGACAAATAAAAGCAGTTTTGTCCAAATCAGCCTCATCTACTTGAACCTGATGATAACCAGACTGTAAGTCAATGGTAGGCATATAGGATGTCGGTGTCGCTTCGTTCAAGAGATCGTCCATTCGAGGTAATGTGTAAGTGTCAGGTTTTGTAACAGCATTGAGACCTCTGTAATCTACACATAACCTGATTTTCCCATTGGGCTTTTCTACGAGTACAACAGGAGCAGCATAAGCTGATTCACATGATTCGATTATATTCTTTGTTAACAGTTCATCAATTTGTTCTTTAAGTATTTCTCTCTTGGCTGGAGACATACGATACGGTGGAACAGATACAGGATGAGGGTCTAATGTCTCTATTCTGTGCTTAATGAAAGGAGTGGGCTCTCCCCCTGGTTCAAAGCAATGCTTGTAACTTTGAAGTAAGCAATTTAGTTTGCCTCTTTGCGTCTGTGTTAGATGTCTCCCTTCATCGCTTCTCAAGTGAACTATAGTTGTAATTTCAGGCACCACTGAAGTTTTAGAAATGTTTGATGCTTTTCTTGCATTAGTAGGTTTTACATAGAACAAATACTGTGTCTGTGGATTTTCGCAAAAATGCCAGGTCCCATTTTGAACATCGAGAACAATACCAGCTGCATGGAGAAAATCTCTTCCTAAGAGTGTGCTGTTATCCTTGGCTTCAGGTAGAACGAGAAGTTCTGTTGACACACTTTTACCTTCTATACACAGATTGACGATGGTTTTAAGGGCAACCATGGACTGAAGTTTTCCATCAGCAAGAGTGAACGAAATTTTCTTGTTTTCAAAAGCAACTCCATTATCTCGTAAAAGTTATATAACTTTTCTCCTGCAATAGAATGTGAAGCACCAGTATCTGCGCAAACTGCAATCTTCTTACCAAATAATTCGAAGACAATCATACTTGACATATCTGTATTTATATTATTAATGAATAAGTTCATGCAATTAACAGTTGTATCTTCATGTTTAGAACTTGTACAAATAGAACATTTTGATCTGATAACTCCAGGCGTTCCGCAACCGAAACATCGGATAGATGATCTTCCATCTAATCTAGAAGTAGAGGAACGAGTTATTGGAACTTTTGAATATCGATTTTGAGCATTTTCTGTAGCATTGATCACAGGACGAAATTTTCTATCTGGGATAGTTTTCCTGTTTGCATCTCTTGAATATGTTTCCCTTTGAGACTGGTTCAATTGCTTCTTTGTTCCTTGCCGGACATTCTCATAAGCATCCAGTTTTTCAGCTATATCTAGAGGATTAATCCAGTTTGCCAAAGAATCAAGAAAATGATCTTTGACTTCTGGTGGAGTTCGTTTCTTAATTTGATCAGCAATTATTAAGCTTTTGAGTTGATCAAAAGTTGTAATATTCATTTCTTTTATCCATCCCTCAAAATAAGAGGCTAATTCAAAGTGAAAGTCTTGCCATTTTGTATCAGAACTTTTTCTGTGTTGTGAGAATAACTGTCGAAACTTATCAGCAGTAACCCTAAATCTTTTAAGGAGCATTTCCTTCACCCTTTGGTAATTTTGTGCATCTTGTTCATTTTCTCTAGCAAGCAGTTGTGCTATTTCAGTTGGCAAAGATCCAATTAAATATGGTATCCAAGAAGACTCGGGAAGATTCATAAATTTCAACTGTCTCTCGAATATAATTAAAAATTGACCAATTTCATCCTCTTTTGGATTAAATTTAAGAATGATACGATTAAGTTCGAATTTTTGACACTCAGAATCAGAAGCGCCTACAATGGAGGTAGATGCCTTTTGAGCTTCGAACTGGAGCCTAAGCTTTTCCAATTCAAAACCACGTTCATTTTCTAAACGCAATTGTTCTTCAACTTGTAACTTACGCAATCTTTCTTCTTCAATTTCCTTTTCTTTTGCTAATCTTTCAAATTCTGCTACTTTTCAGCCTCTTAGCGATCTTCTATTATAACACTAAGTATGTTTTTCACAAGTTCTTCATCATAATTATCACTTTTAGTTATAAGTTCTCTAAGGTCAATTATTTTCATCTCATCAGACACAGCCAAACCAAGCTCTGTTGCAAGAGTTCGGAGGTCTTGTTTATAAGATATGCCAAGAAAAACCATTTTTACCAAAGTCTTTCAATATTAGTGAAATATTTAGAAAATCAAATGATACCAAAAGAAAATTCTTAAACATAAAATTATTCAAATACCAGAAACATCAAATCAAACACTTCAGTATAGCCATTTTAAAAGAAGATAATGTATTTCAATTATTGGAATAACAAAACAACAAGTAATACTTTTGTAGTAAATGATTAAAATAATACTAGAAACTAGCCAGTACAATTACTAAAAATATTAAATATATAACACAAACACTGTAAAATCATCACTACCTACTACTTCATACGAAAATAATAACCTTGTGAATTGTATATATAAAAAGTATCATTTAAATTTTAAAACAATTTTTGAATATATAGAAAACAATACAAACATACAGATTAATTTCGGAAATATTATTCATAGAGTATTTAATATTTTCTTATTAGTGCACAAAGATCATTAAGAATATTCATAAATTCTTTCAAATAGATTATTTAATTATTTCCATAGACCACAAGCATAAATTATATATGCAGTAACAGATAATTTTATAATGACAGATACTCATTCTCAGAAATATGAATCATTAGATAATGTAACTAATATACAAAAATACACATTTTCCACAACAATAAGATCAATACAAGAATCAAAAATAAATTTTCAAATAAATTTCTTTTAAATAATACTTAGCAATATATTGCTTTAATAATTCAATACTTTTGTTTTTGATTTAAAACAGAACATGTATGAAAGATTACATATTTATAAAATTGATAAAATTCTCTTTTGTTATTCCTAAAATCATTTAAATGCAATTAAATAATTAAGCAAATGTATACAAAAACAATATTATATATCATATAATGAACACATGACTTTATTTATTGAATAAGTTTCAATTTCAATAAATCTTATACTTATTTACTATAAAATAAAATATACATTCATAGAGAAATAAGATTCTCTTTTAAGAATTATTTAGCTATGAGAAAAAAAAAAAAGGACCCTTCCTTCCTTCGAAAGGCACTTGAAAGTAATAAATTTCTGTTGCGGGAACAGAATCGCATTCCTAAAAGAAAAGAAAACAAAACAAGCGCGTAGCTTCTCGGCGGCAGTGGTCTGGGTGACTAACTTATTTTCGAACAATTTTGCGAATTTCGTTTTTAAAGTAACCTGATTTCGTCTTTAATATTCAGTATAAATGATTAAATTATACGACTACTTAAACACATTATAAATATATAAAATAATATTAAACACTTCACACATTGATACAAAACAGAAGCAAAATAATCATAAAATAGAAATGAATAACAAAGAGACATGTAAGCGGATCTGCTGCTCGAAATATATATATATATTTTTTAAAAGCTTGGATAACCCAAAGTTAATTTATATATGATTGTTTGGATAAACAATATGAATTTAGATTGTATGAGCTTGGATAAACTCATCAACTCCGACGATTCAACAAAATGTAAATCACAACATAAATATACTTATCGTTTTGGATTCAGCCGCACGTCTTGGGTGTCAGATTTTCTATGTCATATGTGTGAAGAATAATTTAACACACGACTAGCTTATTTCTATATTTATTTAACATTAAATAAATATAGAAATAACATTTAAAAAAAAACACAGGTAAATCACACACGCTACACAGAAAATGAAAACAGAAGAATATTAAAACAAGGAAAACTCCGACAATCATAATCGAGCAGCATTAGGCTCTGGGTTAGAGCTCGTCTGGTACTCTCAGTTCGCTTATGATCGCTAGATGGCGTTGCCTTATTACAGACTCCCCCTCTGGCTCTGAAATCGTCTCGATGACGAGCCAGGATTTGACTGTCTGATTTTTGGAGGTCTCCCTCGTTTTCTTAAGGGAGCAACTGGACCTCTGTCTTTCGATGAAGGTAGTTGGTATGGCTTTATCACATTCGTATGATATGTACCTAACACTTGATCAGGTGCAGCAGGATCTGCAACATCATATGTGGTAGGAGACCTGTTTGTAAGTATGAGGTATGGACCTTCACACGTCTTGGCATAAATTTTTTACTTTTCTTGTTCCTGGAATTATTTGATGTAGAGTAATCCACACTTTGTCACCTGGCTTACAGTAAGCCTGTCTATGTCTTTTGTCAAAATAGACCATTCTTCTATCTTGTTTTTGTTCTTCTCGCTCCCTGATTTGAGGAGTCAGGCGAGCAAACATTTTCAAATAAGGTGTTATTTCAGGGACAAAGTTATCATTATTAATAATTGATCTCATGTCATGACGAACATCATCCATCGTCCTAAGCTCTCTGCCGAATTGCAGATAAGCGGCAGTGTGACCAGTGGTGTCACATCTAGCTGTATTCATGGCAAAACGAATCATCGGAAGATGTTCTTCCCAGGTATCATGCGCATCGCCTACTAAGATGGCTAATCTAGGTTTCAAATCTCTGTTCTTACGTTCAGAGAGATTCGCTTGAGGATGATAAACAGAAATAAGGTCCTGTTTGATATCTAACAAATGACAAATTTGTTGCATGACGGCACCAACAAATTGAGATCCGTTGTCACTGATTAACCTCCGAGTTAGTCCATAGCGTAGATAAACTTCCTCAAGTAGCGTTTTGGCACAGTTTATGTGCAAACTATTTTTACTTCATAAACTTAAAATTCAATGCATTTGTGCTTGTTGATAAAATAGCTGATTAAAAATGTGTTTTATAATATGTGATTACATTTAAAACTATTAAAAATTAGAAAATCTCCTTTTTACTTTTATATAACTTTTAAATAATTTTTGATCGGATTTTGAATGAATGAGAAATTTAAAAAATTGTATTGATAGTTAAAAATTTATATTAGACCGACGAAAAATTGCTGTTAATTATATTTTAAATTCGTTCTGTATGACTTCTTATTTTTTTTATTTTATTTACAAATAGATAATTTTGCCTGAATTTGCATGTTGAAAAAGCATTTTCAGCTTAAAGATACCAAATGTATTGATGGTTTATGGGAATGATATATTTTTCCTTCTGGCGGTAAAAGTAACATGCTGTGAAAGTCAATTCTCAGAACGCAGCTGTGAAACTGCAGTTGTACCAAGAGATTTCATCCCCCTTTCTAGCCCTCCACATTCTTCAGACCAGATTTCGTTCGCAGAGTTGAAGGAAACCGGACGTTTGGGTCCGAAAGTAGTAAAATTTGAAAGTAACTAATGTGAAGAATTTTGGCAAAAAACCGAGCACAGTGATTCTTTTTTTTTTTTTTTTTTTTTTTTTTTTTTTAAAGAAAAAAATTAGTCTTTTATTTCGAACACATTTTTTTAAAAATTATATTCATATTAACTTTTTTTTTTCGAAAAAAAATTTAATGACTCAATATTTTGAGGATTTGACAGTTGAAAAAATCAGAAATCATCTGAGTTATTAAAAAAATACTTTACAAATAATAGTGATGATTTCTGTGACAAATTCGGATTAAATTATTCTTTTTTGATGACAATAAAGATGTTAATTCATCAAAGTCACTTAACTTTGCTTGGCCATAATGCTAATGAAGATAACAAATATATTATAATTTTAAATTTAAAAACTTCAACTATAGAAGCATAAATGAAATACTGAGTAAAATGTTTCATTTTTTTTATCTATGGATATTTTTTTATACTGCTTTGCTTGCTGAAGAAACAGAACTGGCTTACAAATCTTCAAATTTTGGTCGAGAATAAAAAAATAATAAAACAAAAAACTGTAAATCAAAATGGACTGGTATTGATTGATTGGAATTAAAACAGTATTTTGGCATCTCCCGTTTTGCAAAAAAATTGTTTTGTAGAGGCAGATTTTATTAAATTTTTGGTGAATAAATTTATCAAAAATTACTAAGTATATGTGTGATAAGATATTACAAACATAACTATACTATAAATCTTTATTAGAATTATATAAAAAATGTAAGAATTGATAAAAATCTGATTTTTCAAAAGTCATTCTTAAAGTTTCCTTTGAAAAATTATAATCCTCCCGTTGAACTTAGCTATTCATGTAGTGATATAATTCATTGGAAGTATGATATTTAAGCAAAATATTCCTAAAAAAGGAAGAAGCAAAGGAGAATAAATCTTTCACATTTGTAATGTATGTGAAATGCTTAATTTCTATTGTAATAAAAATATATGCAGCGATTATCGCCTTGTGCATTTTTATTTCGTAGAAAATTTTTAGTACACTATAAATAAGCATTTAATTTTATTGCATTGATTACATACTAGAACAAAAAAAAAAAAGTAATATATCATGCATTTGATCAATTTTTTTCTGGATTAATTTTTAAGAGACAACATTAATTATGATACGATTTCACCATCATAACATTGTTCTTTATAAATCAATGTATCGAATAATATCTTCATAGAGAATCCACTATGAATTCTCTCTAAGGAATGCATAATCGAACAATATTCCTTAGAGAGAATCTATAATTCTCTCTAAGGAATATTGTTCGATTTTTCCAATTATGATATTATTTATGTTTATACTGTCCTTAAAATGTGCAATATTTTCATGAAATGATGTGCAATTCCTTTAATCCAATGTCAACAAAAATGTTCTGCTAGAATTAGATGAAAATATATATTCTGAAGGGAATGGCAATGGATTTTGAAACTCACAGTTGCCTATTACTCGATATCAAAATGTTTATTTCACTTAAACAAGTTTTCGATATTGGAAATTTTACGCTAGTTAGCTCATTAAATTTTTATTTTTCAAAAATTTTACAATTTTAAATTTAAAAGAATATTTAAAAATTTTTTATATTTTATTTATATTTTTTAAAGTAGTTTTTCCCCTTTTTCATAAAATAAACACTACATTAGAATATATGTTTTTAACTATTATAATTATAGGTGTATTTCGAAATGTATTCAGAGAAAAAGATCTTGAATAAATAGTATAAGAAATCGCCGAGTGATCCAGATGGAACACAATTTTGCAATTCTATTCTACAACACAAATTATGATTGATTTCGCAACATTTTTTTCAAACATGTCTAAAAGTTTTTTTGCTTGATTAGTCAATAAAACACACGAAGTGAAACTGGATTTATAAATCTAATAAAATAACTAAAACACACGAAGTGAAACTGGATAAATAAATCTAATAAATATAATTCTTTCATTTTTTTACATTGAAAATTAATTTCAGGATGTTTTCCTTGGATAAATTTGCCATTTCAAGATTCCATGAATTCAAATTTATTCCGAAACCAAAATGATCTTACGAATCAAACATGAAATAAAAAATAGTTTATATAATAAGTTATGAGAATTTTTAATTTAGCAAAAAGATTTAAATAAATGGAGTTGGTAGACTAAAATTTTTCTATAAATATATTATAAAGTTTATTAATGATGTGGCTAATATCATTATGATATTCTTGAAATTATTTAAAGTATAATGGAAGAAAAACGTTTTCTGGATGAGAAACGTATAAGTAAGTTTTCGATAGATTTAATTGTTAAAAATTATATGTAGCAAAGATTTTCTTTCAATTTTATTAATATTTCAAAATTATGCATATGAAAAAAATCAAATGTTCATCGAAAAGTATAATATTTTATGGTAAACACTGGTTCCAGAAAGTTATGGCAGACTTCGCGCGGGAATTCATTCTCGGTAAATATAGATTCGTCACGGTGAAATCTTCGAGTAACAGTAGAGCGGGGAGCAAATGACACTCTTTCAGTAAGGAGGAAAGGGAGTGGGGGGTAGAAATGTGTGTGTGTACTGTTCTCTCAAGCGGGAGTAGGAGCATTTTCCGAACAAGAAATAGCGGGAATAAAAATTCTAACATTGTTCCAATGATTTAATTTTCAAAATAAAGAGTTCTAGATTTAGTATAGGTTTTTTAATTTAGAAGAAGTAAATACATTTCTCATAAATGCCAAGGAAAAGGTAGCACAAAATATGCCAAGTGAAATTTTGTTTCTTATTTAAATGTGTTACTTATTTGTTGTAATAATACATTTTATGCTTCAGAAAATTAAATTCAAAGATTTTGCACTCAAATTTTAAGTAATTAATTAGGTTAAATTAATCAATTAAGTCACACACAATACTTGTTAATTACAAGTTATATGCTTGTTATGAATATTTGAGGCAGTAAACTCCCGATTATCAAGATATCTAAATGTTAAAAATTTTTAGTTTTTAATAGAAATGTTACAATGCTTCTTAAAAAAGGAAATTATGACTGATTTTTGCAAAAGCAAATTTTGAACAAATTTGAAAATAGAGAATAATTTTAATATTTCTCAAGGAATAAGGGTGTTTATTCAAGTTGTTGAGTGCATAAATTGATCAAATGCATATTTCTGTTGATTTTTACCTTTTCTATACTTTTCAAGATCGTTTTCTATAGCCACGTTACTCGATTTCACTAACAATAGATAGTTTAGCGAACTTACTTTTAATAAAGGGTTCCTTAAAGTAGACTTACAAAGAATCAAATTATTATTTTTTCAAATTCAATTCAAGATTTAACAACTATCAACTAAATTGAACGCTGTCCTTTTTTGCAATTAATATTAGTATTAATAAATTCTAAATGCAATAATATAATCGTTTAGCAAAAAAAATTTAATTTCAGTATCATTCAATTCAATACCATGAAAAGAAAAGAAAGGGCTTGTTGAGTTCTCTTTGTATTTCTTTACAAATTTCAAAATAAATCAAACAACAAATAATTCTTTCTTAAATATTTCTAATTTTATTGTTTAAGACGAAAAACTATTAGATGATTTTTCAGTTTAGCTTTTAAATCATTAACAAGGATTATTTAATCACTGTTTAAATTTTCTTTTTATACATTCTAACTCTTAGCAATGTTATTTCACAATATTTTTAGTTAACATATTTTTTAACTTTGATTAGATATAGCTGCAAAGGTGTTCTCTAAATTTATACAAATAATAAATAATTAGATATTGAAAAGATAACTATGTAAACATTGTTGGGGGGGGCAGCAATGTATAACTTAAAAAAAATCGTCTTTTGACAGCTTTGTTTTTAAAGGAAACACATAATTTTAAATTGGAGTTTTAAAGAAATTGAAAGAATATAATGAAGAATAATGAATTCAGGGAAATCTAGGAGGTCTGCGCTCCTAGAATTTAAAATGCGCTAAAGTTCAATTTTTTCCTAATTTTTCCTAAACCAAAAAAAAAAAAAAAAAAAAAATCAACTGTTCATTTTAAAATGTTGAGAAAAGCGTCCAATGACCGTTTTAAACAGCCAGTAGTTGAAATTAAGAGAAAGATAATTCCAAATTCTTTAGAAACTGTAGACATAAGAAACTTAATGTAACTCCAAATTTTAATGAAGATGAAATAAATAAATTAAATAGAATAAATCTTTACTTTTTTAAGTAACACACACGCACACACCAATAAATATATATGTAATATAAATGTACGTTTCTTCTAGATGTACAATGTGCCTTTAATTTAGATTTACTTTATTTAATTCATCTATGTATGTATTATGTCATAAAAGTTCCATGAAAATCGAAACATTACAGTTAACCCCAACATAAAGCGAAAAATTACGAAATTTGATATATTTATCAATCGGATTTTAAAACATAAATAATAAGTGATCAAAAAATGGGTTTGTAGCAGTATAATAATGTAAAAATTCTTCACTTTAATATGCTTTAATCAATTTGGAAGTAGAAAATTCAATGAGTGAAATATGCATATTTTGACAACAAATTATTAAAATTGAAAGGGAACAATAAAATTATTAAAATTTATCAGATGTATCGGGGTCATAATATCACCATTTAAAAATAAACTTATTACATTAAGAATTAAAAATATCATCTTTATCAAAAAGTGCAAGTAAAATGTTGTTTGCATAAGTTACTTTTAATTATAAATGAATTAAATTATGAATGAATTTAAATTATTTTGATAATGGTATTAAATTGTTATGCCTATTTTTCAAGGAATACAACAGTATTCGTCGTAAAGATATATTCTTTTTCATTTCCGTAAAATAGTTGGATTTGTAAATGAATTCCTTTTTCTTTTTTGAATACGTTTTTCAAGGATTTTAAGAATATCAAACATTTATACGCATTCATTCCGGAAAAAAAGATAATTTATTTAAAATTGGAATATAGTGAAATTAGTGAAGTCAAAGAGTAAAAATTCATAGAATGTAAGTTTAAACAGCAAAATAAATAAATATATAATGGCAATTAATTGAAAAAATATTTAAAATTAAAATTTCAATATTTTATAGCAAATAGTTAAGAGAGGCCTGCAGATTAAACACTAGCAATAGATCTAGAGGCAACTACCTCGATAACTATCTAAATAATATTTTAACTGAGCCCCTAGTGATCTGAACTTCCAGGAAGTGAACTAAAGTTGCACTTAAAGATAATAAACTCAGAAGTGAATTGTTAATTTAACGTTTCCTACTTGTTGCTTCCTAATTAATAAAATGTTTGCAACTTAAATTAACTTTACTGCATTTTCCCATATATAATCCATGGGTTATATGTTAAAAAAGTTCCGAATTTTGTTAGGCGTATTATACGTTTTGTTACAGATAATCTTGTAAAAAAATAATTTTCATCAGAAAAGCTTACAGTAAATTTAAGAAATATAAATGTCATTTACTTTTCATAAAATAAATAAAAGATGGTGCTGCAACTCTGTTGACTTATTTTAACAATAATTAGCATTGTCCAATTAATTCAAGAACAAATTTTCTTTTAATATTAAAGTTGCAATTCATTAACATCATTTCGCATTCTGTCTTGACCTCAACTGTTTCACACTGAAAAATTTAAATTCATATATTGTCATAGTGAAGTGAAAATCAAGTTACAGAGCAAATTTTAAACTGAAAGCTATAGGGAAGTCAAACGAAAAAAATGTCGACAAACACATAATGTAAGGTAAAAAACAAAGCATGTGCTGTACAAAACAAAAAAATTCCATGCGCAGTTAGAAAATAATCCATTTCTTTCATTTAACTACTAAAGAAAAAATATAGTTTATTTTTAAAATGTCTAACCTTGCTTTAAAAGTTATTAAAATCTAAAAATCACGTATCTTATAAATGGCGATGCGAAATCAGATTGAATTGCTTGTGAAAATCGGTTTTGAAAACAAAAGAGTGTAATTAGACATATCAAAATTACATAGAAAAATGTGATCAGGAAGATCAGTCTAAGAGTCTAAGTTTATTTTTTATATCAATAACATAGCCCGAATAAGCAGTGTATCCTTTAAACAACGGTTATCTATGCGATGTCAAAGTACTTTGAAAAGGGTTCACAATGATAATTAAATGGCAAGACCATGTTTTTTGGAACAAAAGGTCTATGGCTCAATCCTTTCACTCTTAAAAAAATTAAGGCCTTAGTTTTAGTCTTTGAATGCATATCTTTCTTACGGTCAAATGAAATTTTAGGTGACATTTGGTGTCAAAATAAAGTTCCGAACCCTATACCATCAGATTTTGCTATGCCGATGTCTAATTGGCAGGAATATGTACAAGAATGCTTCAAAAAATTATAGTGAATTAAGTTACATTCTATATAAGAACTCCACGAATTTTTATATAACATTTCACTTATATATGACTGTTTAACCTAATTTTTGTTTTTACATATTAAAAAATTAATTTAGCTTAAAATATGCATTGAAAAATAATGCACTACCGTGCTGTTATTGAAAATATATTAAAATGTTGTCGTTATTCGGGGATCTTTTAATTATAACAGAGTATTTTCGATCACTTTTTACATTTCCCTCCACAAAGCAAAAATAAGCGAATACTTGAATCTCCATAGTTATTACTATACTAATTTAATAAATAATTGCAACTTTTGTTTTCGAGTAAATAATTTCAACTTTATTTTGTTTAAGAGTAATTAATGTTATGTAAACATGTTTATATTGAATAATGGGGACGAGACGCGTTTCTTAAGGTATGCAGGAATAATTGAGATTCTATCCATGCATAAAGCTTGTGAAATATTTGATAAAATAAAAAAGGAACAATACATAAAATGAATTCACAAAATAAAAAAGCCATTATACTGATGATTTTTAATTCGCACAGAAATTACAAATTTCCAACATAATTATTTTAATGGTGTAAGCTGTAATAAGATTTTCATTATATCGGATATTACAATGAAAATGATTAAAATATTCATGCGTAGTAGTTTTTATATTTGGAGTAACACAACTGCCTACAAATAATTATTATAAAATGTCCTCCTACCCCATGAATTTTGAAGAATAATAGTCATAATATACCATCATGTCCTTTAAACCTCTTAGATCGATCAAGTTGATTGACGGAATTTTTTTCAGTATTTTTATTTTTGTAAAATTTATATTTATGTATTTTAAAATAACGTGGAAGAAGGGATTAATACAAAAGAGCAGTTCATAAATAATCTTATACTGAAGTTATTATTATTTATGGTGATCACAATATATTTCAATATACATTTTATTGCATATACTATAAACTATAATAAAAAGTTTAAAAATTAAGATTTTCTACAATTTCTGAGAAATTTAAACATGGGATTTGTATTTTTCTTGGTTTTAACTGACAAATTTAATTCATATATGTTCGTATTTTATATGTAGTCTACATATACTTTGTAAGTGAATTAGAAAGCATTAAAAATTATTGTTGTTTTTCACTAATTATTGAGATGTTCCACTGTCAAACTTTTTATCTTAAATCATTCCATTATGATTACATCATTTAATATCTAGTTATATGTATTCTATTTCTTAATCACTGTAAAATGTTTCTTATAAGACAACTACTTAGAAAATCATCTGATAGGGATTTAAATTTCCTAAAAAACAAAAATAATGAGTACCAATATTTGAGATGTGTTAAATGATAATATTAACTATATAACGTTTGCGATTCATAATAAATTTGATTGTAACTGCTGGTTTTATGACAAAATAAAGTATAAGTTTTATCTTACGCATTTAATACTTTTTAATTGTGTTGAACATTAACAATGTTGTGGTTTAGATTATCGTTGCAATCTTTCTAAAAAGAAATTAATCTACATCTTTATAAATGATTTGAATAATAAATTTGAGCTTGATTAATTCCAATTATTTAAAAGCAGGCATAAAGCTGGAATTTAATTTAAAAAAATTCAGATATATGTTTATTAATATATCCATGATATCCAGGAAAAGAATTTAATCTTATTGAAACAGGTAGCAAAACGAAAAAATATTCCACTGACAAAATGTGATCATTGATGGATTATTAACTGCTGAAACAGAAAAAATAATTTCTGATCCTCCTATTTTAAAAGTAATTCCCAATAAAATTAGTCATGTATATTGGTGGTGATTTATATAAATCTTTAAGCTTACTTAAATCACTAATATCATATATGACGAAATTATTTGATATATAAAAAATATAAAAATGTATAAAATTTTTTATATGAATACAAATTATAATATAAATTTTGGTTATATTAAAAAAACTTTTAAGACATAGGGAAAAAAAACAATCTAACAAAAATTAGATAAACTAATATTTAAAATAAAAAATTAGATTTATATATGTGAGTATTTAAAAAAGATAAATTTGTTTTCATTTTTTTCTTTAAAGAAATTTTTAATTTTCTCCATTAAGTGTCGCTTTCCATTCGCGTAAACTTTTTACAAACCAGTTAAGATGAAAGGCTACTTTTAAGAGTTAAATATGACCACGCTTCTTTGAGTGCTTATCCAACAAGGAGGTGTTGGATAAGCTTAGGTTTACTATACATAGGTATCGGTAGTGAATATGCCAATAGTTCATCTTGGCGAAGCATTTTGCGCCACAGTTCTGCTTACGGAAATATCTCCTTATTTTCTATATATAAAGTATATAATTTAAAAAAATGTTTATTAAGTTTATGCTTAAATAAAATTATTTTTAATGTTTATATTGCATCAACAGATGATATTGGGATATAGTTAATGTAAATAAGGAATATACTGTAAGCAGAATATATTATGCAGTAGCTTAGAAATTATAAATTAACTTTCTAACTGCAGCAGGAACCTTATAAAGAATTAACTTTAGTTAAATTTTATGTAATAATAAACAGTAACTTCCACAAGTAAAATCTAAAGTTTTGAAGGTCTTTTATTATGATAATTCATTAGAATGAGTGTTGTATTCTTTCGTAAATATATAAGAAATCATTTCATTGAAGCATATTTATATGTGCAGTAATTAAATGGGAGTTTTTTAGAAAGACTATCGGCCATTTTAGAAAGATTATAGGCAGGTTTCATTGAATATTGAAATTTTTAGTTGACTTGGCAAAAACTATGTTTTACTGAATACTTAAAAAAATAACTCTATTTGAATTTCTGATTCTATTATGAATAAAAAGTGTTATTAAGAGCTTTAATTTTAGAAATTTTGTGTTCTCTTTCCAATTTTCATAAATAATTACATGAGATCCTGAAACAATAATATGACTATCATCATTAATGAAAGATTACTAATGTTATTTTTATTATAGTTATTGTGTAAGCACATTACGTAGTAATTAGACTGCATAAAATCAATCTTCAAAATATAATTGTTCAGTAAGATTTTACTTTTAAATGCATAGTTAGATAAAAAATACATGTTTCGAAGAATTGCTAAATGTAATTTGTGTCTACATAAATTACTGGCACAATGTTTTACAAGTTAGTCTAAGCCTTCCTTTTACCTGAGTTATTCAGATAATGTTTGTTAATCTTGAGATGCAATGCTCAATCAAATATTGAAGAAAATATTTTAAAGTGAAGCAAATATCTAAAAGGTGTTGCATGATAACTGTTTAAAATGTACCAAGTAAATGGAATCTTGCATTATACTTACGTCATCATGATAATATTTTTATCCTTATGCTTAAGTGTGCATTTATATATTAAAATGGGTTAGATGCGTACCACAATTTAGTTGTAAGAAATCATTTTAAATTTCAAAATATTTTATCAGTTTTTGATTATTTATAATTTAAAAAGTTAAATATTGCTCTACTGCATTATTTTTTATAAAAACTAAATTTAGTGGCACGCAATAAGAAAAAATATGTGATAATTAAAATAGGAATATTATTGTAAGAAAGAAATAATATTTTAGTTTTTGAATCCGTTAGATTTTTTTGATGAATTCTAACTTTACGTGCACTGAAATATATTTTTTTCATAAAAATTTTTTATTGCACTCATCATATTTGTAAAAAATCATTTTAACGAATACTATATGCTCTGTTATATTATTCAAAATGACAGAAAAATTACTTTAATTATCGATAAATGGCAGCATCAGTAACAAATAATGTGACCAATCAGAGAACAATATATTATATTACCAATGGTGCAAAATCTAGCCGCCTATTTTAATACAAACCTAAAGGAATCGTCTGAAAAGGAGTGCGTCAATGACATTAACTAGTAAGGCGGGTGTGAAAAACGCAAGCAAATATATTTTTTAATACAAAAGCAAATTAATGCAATAATATTTAAAATCGTTTACTATAAAATGTGATAAATATTTTTCCAAATTTTTCTCTTTAATAAAAAAGATTAAATATTTTTGCTTAATAAATTTATGACAGAATAGTTTCAAAATTCATCTGTCTTTTAAATTGCATAAAACTCGTGCGGAATAAATTCTAAAATCAAAATAGATCATTTATCTAAAATCTAAATAGTACATTCAAAACATGCCTCGGGAAAGTAAACAAGAGATCATATAACAAAAACAATTAAAACATACATAACAAAAACAAATTTAATAAACGCAATTGGTACACACATTTAATAATTAAATATATAAATTATGGATTATATTCAAGAAATCTAAAGGAACTGTTAGTTCCATCGAAAAATTGGGAGAACTTCTCTCAATAGAAACAAAATCTAAAGTGCGAAGTATTCATACATAATAGTACGCGACAGCGCCATCTATTCAAACTTTTTCCTCACTCCCCTACTGAGCTCTTTATAGAATTCAATAATTGGAATTTTAAAACTAATACTAACAAACACTTATATATAACAATTATTAAAAATATCAATTATAAAAATTTAAAATAAAATTACTAGCACATAAATGACAACATCAATAAATTCAAAAAACACAGAAATAGGAAATCAGTAGACACATTATTATCATTCATTTATAAAAATTCAAAAGGCTAATTCTTAACTTTGATAATATTAAAAAGTAAAGTTTTGAATTAAAGTCTCTAAAATTGTAAAGAATATTTATTATATCTCAAATGTTTTATACTTATTCTGTAAGTGAAATTTGCTGTGGTATATTATTTGAAAGTGGTTGACTGGCTTGCAGTTTTCAGAAGTCCTTGGATCTGGCTATCCTCTACCCTCATTAGATAGCTGGTTCTTGGTTGGTGAGCTATAACTTGAATCTGATTGGCTTAAAATGAGTTTGAAATTTTAATGGACAGGACTATGGTTATTTCATAAAATTTATTTCAGAATTTAAGAAGTTATTGTTCATTAATTTATTATTTATGAGAAATATATATTTAAATTAAGTGAAACTAATAGAATAATAAAGGAAACAGTAAAGGAATAAAAATTGAGAGAAATAAAAATATTTACATAAGAACATTAGGTAAAGGTATTTGCGGGAATTTATACACGCTATAATATTTACAAGGTATAACTTGGTCTGCAATACAATATCTCCATCTTTCTTTCTATACTTTATTTATTTATATATATTAAAAAATTTTATTATCTGTTTTTATATACATTTAGTATGCATACTTGTATATGCATTTTTCATCATTATTTTTATTTTTAATAGTTTTCTTTTTCACATATGGAATAAGATGTAACAAAAAAATTCCTTTTATCATTTTAATAGTCTCTTTTTTCTTCCAAACAAAGAAGTAGTTATCAAAAAATTTTTCTATTTACAGTTTATTTCATAGTGGTTGGTGAGGGAAATTTGGGCAATATCTGAGCATTGAGCGGGGCCGAAATCTATTATGGGTACTTAGGTCATTATAGGACGGAAGACTATTGTTTCGTTATTATTTTTATCAATATTTTTAATCGTGTTATACATTATTTTCGCGAAGAATTCTCTCAGGGTAGGGATTTTTAATTCTTGTCTGATTTTTTGATTTCTAACGAACCAGGGGGCCTTAACTGCCCATCTGAGGGCTTTATTTTGGAAAGTTTCCAGTTTTTTAATTTTACTGTCATGGGTGTAACCCCAGATAGGGCAGACATGCTTTATTAATGAACACTTTATTTTCCATAGAAAGTTTTGAATTCCAGTTGATAAGTGGGTATAATGCAGCTGTTTGCTGTTTAAATTTGTTAATAATTTCGATCAGATGGGGGTGCCATGTTAATTTTCTGTCGAAAGTTACTCCTAAATATTTACAGGTTTGTGGCCATTGGTATAATTTCGTTGTTGATCTTAAAATTTATGGATACTCTTTTATTTACATTAATAACAATTTTCCAGTTAACGAACCAGAGCTCTAGCTGTTCTAAATGTTTGTTGAGTGATTCTGTGATATATGATAGTAGTATATGGGAGGGGGGCTTGAGAACACTCTAAAAATGCAATATTTTTTGCAAAATAAGACCTATTTTGCAAGTTTTATAGCTGTTTTTTGATAAAAATTTGCAAAAATAGAGCATTTTTGATTTTTAAAATTTAAACAAAAAAGTGTTTTTCACTTAAAAAATGACGTCTTTTTCACTAAAATATACAGTATTTTTAGTGTTTCTAAGCTGTTTTTGATGAAAAATAGAGCTTTTTTTCACTTTCAAAATTTCAACAAAAAAATTTGACCTTCCATTGAAAAAATGATCACCAAAAAAGGCATTATTTTTATGTTTTTAAGCTGTTTTTTTTTTGATAAAAATTGATTTTTTAAGCTGTTTTATTATAAAAATTTGTGTTTTTTGGATATTTAAACGTATGTTTTTTTAAAGAAATGCAAAGTTTTTTGTAAGTTTTTGAAAATATAAAATAAAAGCCATTGCACGTGTTTTTTTAAAGAAAATCTATTTTTTCAATATGCAAGAAAGGTTTTAATTTATTTGATTGTCCATCACTACCAATTGATAATTTAGCACGATCGTTTCTTTTACCATATGTAAAACATGTAACAGATTCGGTATCTGTATAGTATAGTAGTAAGCGCGGGGATATACTAGGCAGAAGGAGGAAACAACTCAACAATGGGGGAAGGGGAAAGGGGGTGAATTTCTCGTGTAAGACTACGAGGGTATTTTGAGGGGGCGTGTCACTTGATTTATACGAGGCAGAAGGAGGAAACAACTCAACAATAGGGGTTTTGGAGGGGGTATCAAATTTGTGACATCATAGACCATTGTCTTCAAACATGCAATGTTTTGTGACGTCATTTCAAGATGGCGTTTTTCTAATACTGTTACATGTAGTTTCGATATCGTTATGTTCGTGGCGCCGTCTGTGAGCTGAAAGAATAAATTATATATTAATTTTCGAAAAATTACAAATTTTTTTAATATATATATATTAAGGTTGGTTTCGTGAACAATATGTTCATGACGCCATCTATAAACTAAATAAGGGATTATATTTTGAATTACTCTTTTATCTTTTTTAAATTTATTCTTAAGCTGTCGAGCTTGGGATTAGAACCCGCTACCTCCAAAAAGAATTCGTGGGGTATTGATTTTCGTACCTTAACGAATACCCCACGAATTCCTGTTAGAACGAGTGAATCTTAAAGAGACATCCTTTTAGACATAAGTAAAATAAATATCTGGTTTTCTAGTCGGGGAAAATATTCACTGATGTAGTGTGACGTCGTAATATGAGAATAAACATGTTTCAATATGATGAACCATGTTCAATCAAGGAAGAAACCTGTTTACTGCAATATGCTTACGCTTGGCGGATGAATACAATGTCTGAACCAATCAAAATACTTCATTGCTGTTGATTTGAAAAATAATTCTAGTTTCAGTCTAAGTGTTTCAATTCGGCTGTTCTACAAACTTTCGATAGGTTCGATTTTCTGAACGGTATTTCAAGTTGTACTCCTTGGATTTTTTACAGACATCATGTCTTCACCAAACAACAAACGTGCTTTAAATGAATCAGCAGATGCGGTAAGTGTTAGTTTTAATTTGCATGTATTTAATCAAATTTTAAATGTTTTTGTGAATTTTACTATGAAGCATATTTAGAACTCAAAATTTTATTTATTTTGTAGATGAATATCAATGCTTCTCACTTAGATGTAGATAAAAGCTGCAAAAAAGTCAAGAGAGAAGAATCTAAAGTAAGTTTTGATTTTATTTTAAGCGAATAATTATTATTTTACAATTACTCAGTGTTCAATGGTTTTTTTTTTTTTTTTTTTTTTTTTTTTTGAGATGTGGTTTTATACTGATGAGTTATTTAAATATTTTATTTGCTTTTCTAGGCTTCAGGAGTATTTTATGAAAATGAGATTCCAGATGATGTATTTCCTGTTGGAGACTCCGTTTTTTGTGTTTCTCAGTACTTTCCATGGAGTTGTCTCAGTACACATTAGAAAGTATCAGAAATATGGAATGAAATATTATCCAACTTCAGAAGGAATTACTCTTCAGCCATGGTAGATTGAACAAATTATGGATAGAGAAACTATGCCTCAAAATGAGAACCATCTACGAAGCAGTGTTTTCCTTCCTGAATCAGAAATTCAGATTACAAATAAGGACTTTAAAGTGTTTACATTCACTCGTGTGAAACAAGGATGGAACTCAAAATCATTTGCAATTTCTACAGAGCAATATAATAATATGCTGCGAAATTATAACAGTATAGCAAATGCTGTTCTAGATCACATGTTCTGCGCGGTGATTTTTTTAGATGCTTATTGTAATGTTTTTGACGGCATTATTGAAGAAACTTTGCCAAGTTCCTTTGATGTCTGCCTTGGAACCCAACATTTGTTAGAAACCCTTGAAAATGCAGTGCGTGACATTTTTAAAGAGAAAGGTTTAAAAGAACCGTGTATTTTGGATGAAGAACTATGGGCTAACCGTGTAGAAACTGTTAATTCGCATGTATTTTCTTTAGAAATTGCTGATTCTTTTTATCACAGTCTCAGGGAAAATGAACCTTTTTTAGCTCAGAAACCTACTATGTATGTGACAGTTGATTTCCTAAAAAATTTACGTCTAGACAGCATTATTCGAAATGTAAGAAATGCTTTGTGTCCAGAAAATGCATTCGAATATTTCGAAAATAATGAATGAATAAATTAATTGTATAAAAATATGTAATTTAATTGAGTATTTTTTTGTATGTAAATTTATTTTAAAAATATACTAAATAAAATATCATTGCTTAGAATTAAATTTGTGTGTGTTTTTATTATTTTTCTTTTAGATAATATGAAAATGTATTAAATTATATAATTATAATGTTTTAAAAAAGATATACATTTTGAAAGTAAATGTCTCATGTAAACAGAGTGTTTTAAATATGAGTATAAATGCAAGTACATTCAACAATTAATATGCATTCTTAATTGTTAACACAAATGTAATGGACGCTGCTTTGGCTCGGTTGTATAAAGATCCTGAAATTCCAGGGAGTTTTGGAGGCATTAATAGTTTACATAGAACTTTAAAGGGAAGAGTAAAAACAAAACGTATCAAAGAATGGTTACTAACAAAGAATTCCTATACTCTACATAAACCTTTGAGACATAAATTTCAAAGAAATAAAGTTATTGTTGGGGGTTTAAACGAACAGTTTCAAGTGGATTTAGCTGATTTGCAATATCTCTCGCAAATATTAATGATGGTTATAAGCATTTACTTTATTGCATAGATATTTTATCCAAATATGCTTGGGCCATTCCTTTAAAAGATAAAACAGGTCGAGGTGTGAAACGAACCTTGAAACTGATATTTAGTGAAAAAACTCCTGAAATTTTGCAATCTGATGATGGAGTCGAATTCAGAAACAAAGTGGTTCAGAAATATTTAAAAGTCAAAAACACACATTTCTTCTCAACTCATAACCAAACAAAGGCGAGCGTAATAGAGCGGTTTAATCGAACACTGAAAACCAAAAAATGTGGAAATATTTCACAGAAATGAATACAAAAAGATATATTGACGTAATAGATAAATTAATACAAAGTTATAATAATACATGGCATCGTAGTATCAAAATGGAACCTATTGCTGTAAATCATGATAATGAAACCCAAGTATGGCAAACATTGTTTAGTAATCAGAAAAATATAATGCACGAAGTATTATAAAAGTTGGAGATACATTTCGCATAAATAAAGAAAAATTGCGATTTGAAAAGGGATACGAGCAAAATTGGACACGAGAAATTTTCACAGTTCATAAAATCATACCAAGAAACCCTTTAGTTTATAAATTAAAAGATTTATCAGCTGAAATTATTGAAGGCACATTTTATTCCCAGGAGCTACAAAAAGTCACCGTTTCTGGTTTTTATCCAGTGGAAAGAGTGATAAAGAAAAGGAAAAGGTATGGTTCAACTGAATACTTTGTAAAATTCTTAGATTATCCTGAAAAATTCAATGCTTGGGTAAAACATGTCAGAATGGTATAAATAGACACAGCACTATATTTTTATACAGTCATTTTAAATCATCTCATTTTATGTGACACTAACTTCTGATAGCTCTTTGAAATATTTTCCTAATAATAAAATTTCTAAATTTATAACACAATTGCCAACTCCAATAAATCTAATAGGAGAGTGGGAAGTAGGCTTATCGGAAATCATTTATCCTCATTCATGGTTCAATGTAAACGGTAACAGAAATTCATTTATATTTGGTATACCAGATGGAAAATTTACTCGAAATGTAAAGAAAACTATACCACCTGGAAGATATGAGAGCATTACTGATATTTTAAAAGCAATGAATGATGTTTTATTGTATGAAAAAGTATACTTAGGTTTTAATAAATCAACAAAGAAAGTACAAGTTACTGTAAAAGATGGATTATCTACCACTTTCAGCGATGGTCTGAAACAACTTTTAAGATTTGAAAACGAAATGATCACGGGAATAGCACACAGTCAATTTGTAACAGATCCACATGCTACATTTCCATTCTTTTATGTTTATACAGATATTGTAACACCACAAATCATTGGTGATGTACAAGCGCCACTTCTGCGAATTGTCAGCGTTGAAGGAAAAGACGGAGAAATAATAACTCGTCATTTTGACAGGCCAAATTACTTACCCCTGATTCGTCAATCATTTCCATTCTGTAATTCCGGACTGATTTGTAACACGTGTGGAGGAAAACACCACCAGACTATTTGTTTTAAGTAGTTAAGGATAAAAATGATGAGTATCAGAAATCCGAAGTTAAGTCATACAAAATTTCTGTGGTTTCGCATAATAAAATGGATAAAATATTATTACAAACATGTTGTGTAAAAGTAAAATAGAAAGTTAGTGAATCAGTTAGTCGTTTATTGTTAGATAACGGCTCAATGACTCATTTATTTGTCAAAAACTAGTTGACAAATTAAAACTCGAGAAAATAAGAGAAAAAAAAATTATCAGTTTTTACTTTCAGTAGCAAAAAGGCTATAAACAAAATTTATGATGTAGTTCGGGTGACATTAGAACACAGATTTTTTCGTAACACAAAAATAGAAATAAAAGCTTCAGTTACAGATGAAATATTAGGATCAGACATTCTACCCCCTTTTAAGCAAAAAAGTAGTAAATGAAAATATAGAATTAAGAAATTATACCCTTGCTGACTCCCCTGAATGAACTGAGCCTGTAACTATTTTGATAGGCACAGATTACTATTACAGCATTGTGGCTGGTAAAATTAAACATTTTCATAAAAATCTCGTAGCGATTGAAAGTATTTTTGGTTGGTGTCTACAGGGCAAAAAAACTGATTCTTAAATTTAATGTTGTGGTAGAGGAAAGTTTAATTTCCAAACAAATAGAAAAATTTTGGAATTTGGAAAACTCTGGTTTAATTGATAAAAATAATTCTTTCGAAAATAAAGTTTTGTCCAGTTTTGAGTCAAATATTAAATATGAAAATCAATGATACATTATTTGATTGCCCTTGAAACTATATAAACAAAAAATAGAGAAATCGCTAAAGCAAGATTTGATAGGTTATGAGGAAAATTATTTAGAAATCCCTAACTATATTTGAAGAATACAAAGAAGTGTTAGATGATTACAGAAAACGGAATTATTGAGTTAGTGCCTAATCTGAATGAAATGGAAAATGCTACATTTTATCTGCCATATAGAGAAAGTATCCGAGATGATCGTGTGACGAGTAAATTATGTATTTTAATGCTTCTGTTAAGTCTTCTAAATCTCTTTCTTTAAAGACTGTTTGCATGTCGGTCAAAATCTGTATCCAGAAGTATTTGATATTATACATTTAAACCTATAGCTTTTACGACTGACATGCGGAAAGCATTTTTGAATTTTTAAGTCCAAGAAGAAGATAGTGACGTTACACGATTTCTCTTTACTGAAAAAAGCCCCAACAAACAATTCTAAACCGCCTATAGTAAACAGAATCACTAGAGTTTTTTAGAGATAAATAGTAGCCCTTTCTTATTGGCAGCGACAATTAAACATCACTTAGTAAAAACTTTTAAAAAGTATCCTGAAACTGTTTCGTTCTTAAAATACATTATCTACGTGGACGATGTAATCGGAAGTCATGAGACTGTAGAACAAGCTTTATCCGTTTCATTAGAATCTAATGAAATTTTCAGTCAAGCAAATTTACATTTGCATAAATGACGAACCAGTTCTAAAGATTTACAAAAATTACAGAAAGAGAACAATATTATTTCGTTTGATGATTCTGTAACTATAGGAGAAGGAAATCTTTCTTATAAAGTTTTGGGTATAATATGTGGGATAATTGTAAAGACTTGTTTTATTTTGAAATACATGGATTAATTGAGTTTGTGTCTAAGACAATGGACACAAAGAGATTTACACTACAAATCATAGGACGAATATTTGATCCATTGGGATTCTTGGGACAATTTACTTTGCGAATCAAGTGTCTGATGAAAGATGTTTGGTCTTCAGGTATGAAACGCGATGATGACCTGCCCATTGATTAAGTTTCAGCTTGGAAAAGTTGATGTAATGAAATACAATTGACACATTTTTCTGTGTTTCGTTATTATTTTTCTGAAATTCCAATAGATAATTTCAAAAGTCTTCAGCTACATCTTTTTTCGGACTCTAGAAAGAAAGCATATGTATTAGTCGCGTACTTACGTGCAATATATATATATCACAGGATCAACAGTTCAAAACAATTTTCGTTGCTACTAAAAACAGAGTAGATCCGATGAAAAGCTTGACTTTGCCAAAATTGAAACTTATGGCAGCCTTGTTATCGGCTTAACTCAGCAGTAACATTTTTAAGGCTCTGAACTTAGATATGCATTGTTATTTTTAGACAGATTCGAAAATTGTCTACTTTTGGATTAAAGGAGCTCTTGAAAGATTTTAACCTTTTATTAGAATCGAGTTGAAGAGATTCGCAAGCTATCATCACCAACGACTTGGTATCACTGCCCAGATGCAACGAATTCTGCTGACATTATTTCTAGAGGGGTTAAGATTCCTCATCTGCTTCAAGACTTATCTGGGCTGCATGAAACTGAGTGGTTACAACAACCTGTAGAGTACTGGCCACCATTTGCAAATATAGAGGTAGAAGAAACTGACAATCTGAAATACAAGAAGAAAGTTAATGAGAGGTCTTCCAAAACGAATACCTAGTAGAAGAAAGAACAAATCCTATTGATATCAACAAATACAACAGTTTTGAAAAGCTGTTATTGGTAATTACTGCCTGGGTGAATATATTTATTATAAAGCTAAAGAATAGTGGTTACATTCAATGCCCATTAACTACAAAAGCACTATTAGATGCTGAAAACCATTTGATCAGAAAAGAACAAGACAAGTGGTTCAATAAAGAGTACAAATCACTGAGAGAAGAGAATTCAGTTCCGAAATATTCTCTTTTAGTGAATTATGTCCCTTATGGAGGACGACAAAATTTTACGGCTTGAATGAAGATTGGAATTCTCCTTTTGTCCAATGAAGAAAGAATAGTTTAGAAAACATAATAGAACGTGCAGCATGGTGTTGAGGCTTCTGTGAACGATTGTCGAAATCTATGAAAGAATGCTTAAGGAAAATCATTGGTAAAGCTCTACTGAGTTATGAAGAACTTTCAGATCTTCTTGTTGAAGTAGAAGCTGTCCTCAACCAGCGTCCTGCCACCTATGTGTATAACGCGAAAATGATGAACCATAGCCACTGACACCAATGGATTTTTTTAATTACGGTCATGGAAAAAGCATTTCTATCCATTGGTATTATAAACACATTTTAACTTATATTAAGCTTTAAATTCGAAAATTTTGACTTTTAAATTTATATTTTTTAATCCCTTCGATCGAGTTTGGTTTGGTGGACTTGTACACATGCTCATTAACATTGTTATACCCGACCCACTCATTAAGATACTAATTTCAGATCTTTTGGGACGAAAGTTCCAGGTTCACATTGGTAATACATACTCAACACGTAGACAAATCTTAGCCGGCGAGCCACAATGGTCCAAATTGGGACCAAGCATTTTTCTTATCGACATTCCAATATGTGAAAGCCATTCCAATATCAACACTAACTTCCCTGCACCTTTTTGCAGACCACACGTTGATATCAGCACAAGGTAGGAAAGCATCATAAGTAGTATATGGGGGGGGGCTTGAGGACACTCTAAAAATGCAATATTTTTTGCAAAATAAGACCTATTTTGCAAGTTTTATAGTTGTTTTTTGATAAAAATTTGCAAAAACAGAGCATTTTTGATTTTTTAAAATTTAAACAAAAAAGTGTGTTTTCGACTAAGAAATGACGTCTTTTTCACTAAAATATAAAATACTTTTAGTTTTCTTAAGCTATTTTTGATAAAAAATAGAGCTAGTTTTCACTTTTAAAATTTCAACAAAAAAATTTGACCTTCAATCGAAAAAATAATCACTAAAAATGCATTATTTTTATGTTTTTAAGCTCTTTTTTTTAATAAAAATTGAGTTTTTTAAGCTGTATTATTATAAAAATTTGTGTTTTTTGGGTATTTAAAAGAATGTTTTTTTTATATAAGAAATAAAAGTTTTTTTTGTAAGTTTTTGAAAAGATAAGATAAAAGTCATTGTATGTGTTTTTTTTTTTTTTTTTTTTTTTTAAATATAAAGATTTAAACTTCTTCCAACTCGTTATCATAATATTTATCATTTATTTTACCTTTGTAATTGAATAGATAATTATTATTTATGCTGATTTATCTGAAAGAGCAATTAATTTTTTAATTGCTCTTTCAGATAAATCAGCATGGCAAGAACTTAAGTAAAATTCTTTTTCATTATCGTTTACTTTTAGTTTTGCAATTAATGAAGATCCAAATTTTGTTTTGATTTTTGTACAAAGATATCAAATTGTATTTTCCAACTTCTAAATCTCTGAAAGTACTGAAAGTAAAATTTGATAATTTTTTTTCTCTTATTTTCACGAGTTTTAATTTGTCAACTAGTTTTTGACAAATAAATGAGTCATTGAGCCGTTATCTAACAATAAACGACTAACTGATTCACTACCTTTGTATTTTACTTTTACACAACATGTTTGTAATAATATTTTATCCATTTTATTATGCGAAACCACAGAAATTTTGTATGACTTAACTTCGGATTTCTATTCCTCATCATTTTTATCCTTAACTACTTAAAACAAATAGTCTGGTGGTGTTTCCCTCCACACGTGTTACAAATCAGTCCGGAATTACAGTCTTTAATTCTATGCTTTATACCAAGGCATAAAAAACATCTGCCGAAAGATTTTAATTTGTTTCTTTTTTCTTCGATGCTCAAGTTGCAATTTTCCGCCGGGTGGTCTTTTCTACAAAATATGCTGAAAAGCCGTAAGTGTGTGATTCAGACTTTTGCTCCTTCAAGAGTGGGGCCGATCTGATCTGTTTTTCCAGTGGTTTTTGCGAATATGAAAATGTTTCTTTGCTTTTTATTTCGAGTTCGATAAAATTTATTAATTAATGAATATCGGGAGCAGAAGAATCTCTTATATTTTGCCTGTTATATTCTAACGTTAAATCACTTTGTAGGGACGTAAGAAAATGGAAGTTAAAACAAAACATTTTCTTACATCCCTACAATGGTCCCACGGTCGAATTTTTGCGCAGGTGTGGCTTTCGGCATACTCATGCATGTTGGGGTATGTTTTAACATGATTTGTAGCCTGTGTACTCCACTATGCTTACGTTGTGCGGAGGAATACAGCTCTTAAGCCAATGAAAATGCTTCTGTGATATGAATTCGCAAATAATCCTTGTTCAAGTATTATTGAGTTGTACAGAGTGTTTTATTTCTACGCTCTTGCTAACTTTTAAAACGTTACCTTTATCTCGCACAAGTTTAAATTTTGTTTTATATTAAAATATACATTTTGTCTTCATCTCGCAATAATCAACAATCAAGTGAATCTTCAAAAAAATAGGGTAAGTATATCATTATATTTATTTTACTTAATTTAACATTTATTTACATTTTGTTTTAGAAATTATTTATTGCAAATATTTCTCTTAACGATAGGTGCATTTTGAAGATCCTGATTTCCCAATGAATGATTCTGATGACGATATATGTATTTATGTATGTATGTATATATATATATATATATATATATATATATATATATATATATATATATATATAGTAATCTTATTTTAATTTTAATTATATTGAAACATATATGTATTATTTTTAATCAACAGATTATTGGAGAATTATCTCAAGACTTTATTGAGGCCTCACAATGTTTTCAAACGTTACCTTCTGATTACCAGATAGGATTTGGAATCAGGATTAGTAAATTGAATAATCACACACAGGTATTCAATTATAGATAATACTTTACGTCATATATAATATTTATCAATACATTTTTATAAAATTATCTATTTTAGGCTCAAGCTAGTACATCCAGGGCTGACGCTACTGATGTTCAAAATGAATAACGGATGGTGTGCAATATAAAATTATCAATTGTTTCTATATTTGTTATTTTTATTATTTAAAATTTATTATTATTTTCGATATTTTTTAGTTGGAAAATGCCATCACTATTGTAGAAAAAGTTCGTCGACGTAATTTGAAATATAGGGTTGAGGAAATCACTTTTCGTGCTCAAGTGGTTCCTGAGAGATTACCTTCATATTTGCAAGAAACACCAATAATTGCTGCTGTAGACTCAGGGAAATATTCCGCATACTGATTGAACAAGTCATACAAGGCCTCAATCCTACTGACTTGGTGAGATTTTGCATTCAAGCGGATGATTTAGACAAGCCGATATCGACTTCATTAATGATAGCGTCATCAATATGTTTAGAAAAATTGATGGCTGTAATACTAAAGGTATTGCAGTCAAAAGATGAAATATCTCTGGATGCTGGCGTTATCGTGAATGTCGTCATAATCAAAAGAGACTCCGGAGCAGGTCGTGCTAAAAAAGTTATAAATTATGAATTTGATCGGTTAAATGAAAAGTCCATTTTAATCATACCATCTGATGAAGAAGGACTTTGCTGTGCCCAAGCTATTGTACTTGCTTTGGCGCATTTGAACAATAATCAAAGTATGACAAATACTTTGCGAGATCGTCGTTACCCTACACTTTTGAATAAAGCACGACAACTCCATGAAGCAGCAGGTGTACGTCTAGGCCCATGCACATACTCTGAGATAGCAAAATTTGAGAATCATTTAAATGTTCAGATTGTTGTCTTTTCAACAGAGAATTTAAATAAGATAAGTCACTATTTTGTAATAAGTGTAATCAATAGTAAACTATAAATTGAATTTCCAATCTTTATTAATGAATAAAATAAGTAATTTATTTTACTTCTTGTGAATCTGTGTGATTAATGATTGCAATCATGCCAATCCATTAGTTTCCATTTCAGAATGAATGGATTATAAAGCTCCTTATTATTATCCGCAAATGGTTTACATGTGTATTTCTAAGTTACATTTCTTTATATATATATATTTAGAAAACTCTTATAGATGCTTTTTTTTTCATAAGAAAAATTTTTTTTCACAGTCAAATATTCTGAAGATTTTATTGATATTTTTATAGGTGTCTTATAAGGGAGAAAATAGACCACTGAGAATAAATTTATGGTTGAACAATGGCCACTACGATGTGATTAAATCACTGAAAGGCTTTTATGCTAGCGATTTTTATTGAGAATCATGTGATAAGCCTTACGATCACATTGACAATCATTTATGTTCCAGTAAATGTTTTATATACTTCAGAAATGACTGCTCCCCAGAATTAGATGTCAGGAATGTGATCGTTTGTGCCAATCAGAAGAATGCTATTCTATACAAAAAATATTAAATGGCAAAGAGAAAAAATCTATTTGTGATCGGGTATGTTTTAAATAGTACAATTTTTTTTCTTTATTTATATGAATTTTCATTTTTGTTGATATTTATATAACAAAAAATAAAAAAGTTTAAATTTTAATATAATGATTTTCTGTGCTTTGAAGCTTTACCAATGTCAAGAATGTAATAAAGTAATTAGACGAAGGGACTGCCCTCGTGAAAATCATCAATGTGGAACAGTCAAATGTCCATGTTGCGAAACATTTGTGAGACCGGACGAACATCTTTGCTACTTACGTTCTATTCCTCCCAAGCACCCTGCTGAACATCTTATTTTCTTTGATTTTGAGACCGATCAATCTTCTGGTGAGCATATCATAAATTTAGCAGTTGCTCAATACAGTAATGGAGCAGAGAAGGTTTTTAATGTCTATACAGCACTGCATGACTTTTGAACTCGGCTGTTTTCCAGGCAACACAAAATTTTTTCGGTTATAGCTCACAATATGAGAGGGTAAGCTTTTATTTATCTTTTAAAACATGTAATATCGATTTTAAGGAATATATCATTTGATTATTACGCACATTTTTTTTAATTATTATTTTTATAGATTTGATGGTCAATTTATTATGGCCTGGATTTTGGAACTGGGCGCGACTCCTAGTGTCATTCTAAATGGTTCAAAAGTAATGAATATACGTCATGCTTCTTTGAATCTAAGAATAACCGACTCCTTCAATTTCTTACCAATGGTTCTAAGCAAACTTCTTGCGTCTTTTGGTATAACAGAACTTAAAAAGGGATATTTTCCTCATTATTTTAATACAAGAGAAAATCAATCATATTTCGGTGTTCTAGCAGACAAACACTTTTATTCTCCCGACACTACGGCAAATGCTGCTAGAGCAGACTTTTTAGAATATTTTGAACAGCATAAAAATGACGAGTTTGATTTTCAGAAAGAATTATTGAGTTATTGTAGGTAAGTAACTTATCAATAAAATTTTAATATAGATAAATTCATTTTATATTTATTAAAGAAAATGTATTTGTAAAAATTTAGAATTGCATACAAAATATAATGCATTTATATTTGCTATATATTTTTTTTCTCTTAGATCTGACGCAGATATTTTGCGAAGATGCTGTTTGAAATTTAGAGAGAAATTCATTGATTTATCTGGTACAGATCCCATTTGGTAAGTATACAACTTTTTTTCTACACACCAGTTATGTTTGAAAATTCGTTAAATTTTTGTTTTCTTTTAGTTTTGTAACTATTGCTTCTGCATGCATGGCTGTCTATAGAAGCAAACATATACAGGTAGACATAATTGCCATGGTGCATATTTATGGATACATTGATCTTACCAACTATAGTGCAGATTGTATCCGGTGGTTAGATTTTGTCGCTTCGTCATCGGGAATAGAAATTATGCATGCACTTAATGGAAGAGGTGAAATTCAATTGGGAGGAATTTCAGAGGATGGATTTTTTCCTCTTCAAACACTGTCTACCAATACCATGTAAGATTTTTTTTAGATACAACTTTACACTTTTTTTTCTTTTAATGAAACAAATAGTTTTAAAATTTATTTATCCTAGGGATGTCTTTTTCATGATTGTCTTAAATGTTTTGATTGTGATGCTGTCAACCCCATAAATGGATAAACTATGGGAAAATTGTACAAAACAACAACTGATACTACCAGTAAGTTATTGGGTGAAGTCTACGAAGTGGTTGAGATGTGGGAACATGATTTCATGGAAATGAAGAAAGAAAACATGCAACTCCACAACTTTTTATCATCTCACGAACTTCAAGACCGCTTAAATCCTCGCGATGCTTTTTTCGGAGATCAAACCAATGCTCGTACATTATATTATGAAGGGAATGCCAAATATGTCGATTTTACATCTCTTTATCCATGGGTAAATATTTTTAGAAAATACAGTTTTCAAGAAAGTATAATAAAAGCTAATTTTATTAAATAATTTTATTTTAAAACTCTAAATGTGATGTATTTTTCTCTTAGGTAAACAAGTATTGTAAATATCCAGTTCGCCACCCTAACATTGTTACAAAATATTTTACTGATTTAGATAATTACTTTGGTCTCGTGAAATGTAAAATTTTGCTCCCAAGACAACTATGTATCCCTGTACTGCCATATCGGTGTCAAAATAAACTCACGTTTCCTCTTTGTCGCAAATGTGTCAAGGAAAAACAGCAAAGTCCGTGCCATCCTACAGATGAAGAGCGTACTATAATTGGAACGTGGGTAACGGAGGAGGTCAATATGGCTCTAAGAAAAGGATATTGTATTTTAAATTTATACTTTATCCATTATTTGAAGAAACATGCATTTAATGTATACCTTTATCTTACTGATTTCTTTGAAATTTCAGATATTTGAAGTGTATCATTTTGAGAAAACTTTAAATTTATTATTCCGTTCGTACATTGATTTATTTTTAAAAATAAAACAGGAAAGTAGTGGTTGGGCAGTCAATTGCACTACACCAGATGCGAGAAGAAAATATATATATTAGAATATGAGGAAAAAGAAGGTGTAAAGCTTAACTCACATGTAATTCTTAAAAATCCTGAACGAAGACAAGTAGCTAAATTAGCTCTTAACAGTTTCTGGGGACGGTAAGACGCATTTATTGTTATTTTTCTTAATTAATTAATTATATTTTGTAGAGTGTTTTTATAAATTTTGTGTGTATGTGATTTTTTTTGATTTTTTTTTTTACTATTTTGTAAAATGTTTTTTTTTATATATAAATATATGATATTTTTTTTTTACAGTTGGGGTATAAATACCAATAAAACTCAAATGAGATATGTGAATTCAGTATCGGAGTTTAATAAAATGTTTTGTGACTCTACTAAAAATGTATGTATTTTTTACTGCAGATAAAAGCATCAATAAATATTGTGATTATATATGTTTATCATTCTTTAAATTTCAACTGTCATTTCAGATCAAGGATGTATATTTTCCTACACCCGAAATTGCGGCAATTGTTTGGGACACAAAAAAAGCATTCTTAAGTCAAGATACCTCAACAAATATATTCTTGGCTGCTTTCACAACTGCTTGGGCTCGTCTTAAATTATATTCCGAAATGGATAAATTGGGTCGAGCAGTATTGTATCACGATACTGATTCTATCGTACATTCTAGCGATGGCATAAGCGATCCTCCACTTGGGAATTTTTTGGGTGAATTTACAAATGAACTAGACGGTGATATTATCACTACGTTTGTTTCCGGTTAGTTTATAATATAAATTTCATTCATTCATTCAAACATTATTGATGTTTTAGTTCTAATCTTTTATTATTATTGTGTTATTTCACAGAAGGACCAAAAAAATATGCCTTTGAAACAGCTACAGGTAATACCTGTTGCATAGTAAGGGGATTTACTCTAAATTTTGCTAACAGGAAAATAATAAATTTTGATTCAGTGAAAAGTCTCGTATGCGACATGGATACTGAAACTAGTCTAACAATCTTAAATCCTCATAAAATAACTCGAGAACGCAAGAAGAGGAAAGTCATAAGTAAGCCTGAGATAAAACTTTATCGTATAGTGTACGATAAAAGAATTATTCAAAAAGATTTGTCTACACTTCCATATGGTTTATAAAATGGAATTTTTTTTATATATTTTGCAAATATTTTTTCGTTTATTTATAACATGTGTGTATGTGTGTGAGTGTGCGCACGCATTTGTATATCAATGATGAGAAGGAAAAGTTTATTCTGTTGTTTAGAGGAATAACTTCATACTCTGAGATATTACTTTAAAATTTTTTTTTCCTAAAATGAAAGAATGATTATATTAAATAAATAGAAACAATATTGATGATTTGATAAATATTTTATTGTTTAAAGTTTAATCCATGAGTTCTTACGAGCATACATAACAGGTTTTACAAGTTTATGATAACTTTTATACAATTTTTTATTTACATCCAAATGCTCAGGAAAATTTGATTCTTTTATAAAACATTTAAAAAAATACTTCTTCCTATAGGAGCCTTTTTCTTATTTATTGAAAAATCATTAATAAGAGCAACAATGTTACTGCCAGGAATAATTGTGTTTTTATATATGATTTTTCCTTCAGGAGTCCATGTTTAGGAATTTTGTTGCTTGAGAAATTGAAAGACTTCTTTTACAGTTTTCTTATAACGCATCTGGGTCACAGTAATGGCTTTTTCTTCAATATCATTTCTTTCTTTTTTTTATTACAGATTCTAATTCTGTCACAGATGATTCTTTTGCAGAGGATTCTTCTAATGGAAACTCTTCTGGAACAACTTGATTACTTTCTGTTGGTAACGATTTTTCTACTGAAATATTTGTGTATTTTTGCAAAATTTGTAAATATAATGTTGCTTTCTCACTTTCAGATAAATGTTTTTGAAGAATGTTTTTCATTTGTTTATCAAGATCTGATAGATAATCAAGTGCTTGATAACGATCTTCGGGCACTAAAATAATTTTTTTACTGTGCTCCATGAATGAGACTGCTAATAACTGAAATAACAGCAGGTAATAATATTGAGAGAAATCCGTCACCACGTTGAACTAACAATTGCCTTTTTTTGTAAAGAGGAATTTTTCTGTCTGAAAGTTTTCGTAAACTTTGCTTGTAAGAAGATAAGTGATTTTATTTATTCTTTGTCAGTGGTATGTTACCCTTTAACACGTTAATTGCGCACTCACACAATATTTTAATAACAGTATTTGAACACTTTTTCAAAATAGGCCTTGCGCTTTTACTTTTAGAAATTATTTTCAAGAGCTCTAGCGTTTGCTCTGCACATACTGGCATCTTGAGAAATAATGAAAAGAATCAACACAGACTTTCTATTTATAGATCTGTGAAGGCTTAAAAAATATCATCGTGGCTGATAAATCCAGAATTTATCCCTTGGAAACATTCCTGTACGCATTCGCAGAGAATCGTTAGTACCAGTTTTCAAATCAACAAGTAAATAACTGAAAGGTTTTGATCTAGCATCCTGGTAACTTTCCTGAAAAAATTTGGTTTTTGTTGGATACAGCTGTCTTCTCAGGTGAGAAACTTAGTACTGGTATCTAGGGTTTTTAAATAATACCAGATAATGGGAATTTAAAGAAATTACTCTCATTTCTTTTCCTTTATGAAAAATGTTTTGCACAAGAAAAATGACACTAACATTTCTGTGATGAGAGCCTTTTGTGAATAATTTTGTCAATTTGGAATCATTTCCCAATTCACTCATGAGATCGTCGATGACAATCAAAGCATTGGAATACTGATTTAAATTTGGAGCTATACCTTCATAAAACTCTATGCCTACCATTTCTTCGAAAAAGTTTTTAATATGCTCCGTAGCACCAAAGTAGAGTTTTTGGAAAAGGGTGAATCATTCTATGTTCGATTAATTTCTTTACAAAATGTGTTTTCCCACTACCAGTAGGTCCAGCTACTATCATAGTAAAAGGATGTTTCATCTTTAAAATCTCCATAGCGAATGTGGCTGAATTATCTTTTTGAGAGACTTTTTATTATCTGTAAAGCTATGGAGAAAAGTTATTGATGCCAAATATTAATATTTATTTTCACGTTGAAATTTATTGTTTTATTTTTTTTACAGATAATTTTTGCACAATGGAATGCATAGAAATTCATTGACAGCGTTTGAATATAAAGTAAATGCATTATGCTCCACATACATTAGAAGTAATACTTTGGAATGCAAAAGAATTCCATGAAACATTTAAGTACTGAGATACATAATCTGTAATTTTTTTTCCATAAAAATAAGGTGATTGTCCATATGAATCAAAAAATTCCAAGTTCTTGTCTTCATCCACAAACAGAGCTATCCAATGGGATCCAGGTTGAGATGAGTCATCTTGATTTACGATAGCAGCTCATCTTTCAGAAAGGTATGGAATGAAATCCGATGGAAATACTCCTTGAAATATCGGTGCTGTAATATTATCACGGGATAGGGCATTAAATATTTGATGATTATTCATTTTTTTTTAATTTCCAAAGTCAAAGGAAATATTTCTGGATTTATTAATCTCAATCAAATTTTCAAATTCAGCAAATACAATAACACTTATAGTTTGTTGTAATGCCTTGCTAAATTTTACCTCCAAACGTAAATTACTATGTCTGATAAGATTTAGATGTTCTCCATCACACAAATCGGGAGATAAATCAAATGCGTATAAGGTGTTTTACCCATCTTATATTTATCTCTTGAATTAAATAAACCTCGGTCTTCTCCTAGTTTTTCTGTATCTAAGAAGAGACTTTGATAGGCTCGTATAAAGTTATTTTTTTCAAAATCTGGTTGCAGAGGATTATGAGGCATAGGTTGCCCATCTACGTATATTCCAATGAAATTCAGATTAAAATGTTGAAAATCGTAAGGAAATTTCTTCAAAGACCCATGAAAGGCTTCATTATCAACACATCCTATGATAATTCTTTTAGGCATCTGTCCTGTAAATACATTATCTTGAACAAAAGACATGTTTCCTTTTGGAACAGAGTATACTTTATTTAATACTTGATTGATGGGGTATTTTTCATTTTTGATTGTAAAGCTTTAGCATGTCCTAATATGACACCAGGACTTACACGAACATTTCGTATGAATAGAGAAATATGTTGCAAAATTACTTTAAATCCTTCACTGCCTATCAAATAAAATTCTGGGTTGCTTCGAATAAGTTTTACTTTTACGTCCACTAAATTCAATAACAGTCTTTCTTGATGAAATATATCACTGTGAATACCACCAATCATATCCACAGTAGCACTGTCTTTAAAAAAAAGCTGCTGTTTTGTTGAATCCATCATCCGAGTCCTTGTAAAACAATTCAGCGGTAAGCTGGGACGTTTTACTCTCATATCCGTGATTTAGTAATGTTTCAATATAGGCTCGATAAGGGTATGTGTTATTAGAATCAGATACAATGTGATCATTTAATGTAATATCTACTTGTGAAAACAGAGAATGCAGAAACAAGTTCACAGGTCCTTTGTTGTCATCTTTTCCAATGGGTAAGTTATGTTTTTTAATTATTTTTGCTTTAACATAAAGTTGAGTTTGTCTGAGATCTAAATATTCTTCAACTGAGCCACTAACATAAAATTCGATGGGACCTCCATCAAAAACATTAGACAATGGATGAAATTCAAACCATTGTCCTCTCTGAATAACAGTTTGAGTACTGTGTAAATGAAAAAGTTCAAGCTCTGATTTCACACATTCTGGTGAGTCTTTTAAAAGAAATGCCATCACGAGTCGAAAATATCACGTCCTGTCACTTTCCGAACTGTGGATGAAATGATTCTCTTTTGCTTCTTACGTTTTCTTTTATACTTTCCTCTGCCCACCATGGACTGTATTTTATCGTATGCTTTTTGGGCTGTTTCTCCCACTCTCTTTGGCTCTTGCTTTTACAGCTTCTTTGAAATCTTGACCAGATAAAACATCAGACGCAACACGAGATCCAGTGAGAAGAGCTTTCTTACCAATTGTTTTGCCACCTTTTAATAAAAAAGGGAAAGCAGCTCTAAATAATCGGCGAAATATTCCCCCGAGACCATACCCTTTTTGGAAAGAAATACCTCCATAATGTTGTAAACAAGAACCTGTCTGTCCAGCATAATGCTCTTAAAAATTTTTCGTGCAGCAAGCATATGGTATACTCATCTTGATGGATAATAATCAAATGACGCATAATTTGTCCTTTAAGACTATAGAATTTGCCTCATTCGAAAATGTAATACGATTATAACTTTTCCTCGTTCAAATGGTACAAAATCTCCTGAATTTAATTTAAGCTCAACGTTGATGGTTTGAAATGATTGACGAATCAGGGGTAAGTATTGATATCACGTCCTGTCACTTTCCGAACTTTGGATGAAATGATTCACTTTTGCTTCTTACGTTTTCTTTTATACTTTCTTCTGCCCACCATGGACTGTACTTTATCGAGAGCGTTTTGGGCTAAGTTTCTCCCACTCTCTTTGGCTCTTGCTTTTACAGCTTCTTTGAAATCTTGACCAGATAAAACATCAGACACAACACGAGATCCAGTGAGAAGAGCTTCCTTACCAATTGTTTTGCAACTTTTTAATAAAAAAAGGGAAAGCAGCTCTTAATAATCGGCGAAATATTCCCCCGAGACCATACCCTTTTTGGAAAGAAATACCTCGATAATGTGGTAAACCAGAACCTGTCTGTCCCGCATAATGTTCTTCGAATTTTTTCGTGCAGCAAACATATGGTTTATTCATCTTGATGGATAATTATCAAATGACGCATAATTTGTCGTTTAAGACTATTTATAGTATTTGCCTCATTTGAAAATGCAATACGATTATAAGTTTTCCTCGTTCAAGTGGTACAAAATCTCCTGAATTTAATCTAAGCTCAACGTTGATGGTTTGAAATGATTGACGAATCAGGGGTAAGTATTTAGGCCGGTCAAAATGACGACTTATTATTTCTCCGTCTTTTCCTTCAACGCTGACAATTCGCAGAAGTAGCGCTTGCACATCACCAATGATTTGTGGTGTTACAATATCTGTATAAACATAAAAGAATGGAAATGTAGCGTGTGGATCTGCTACAAATTGACTGTGTGCTATTCCCGTGATCATTTCGTTTTCAAATCCTAAAAGTTGTTTCAGACCATCACTGAAAGTGATAGAGAATCCATCTTTTACGGTAACTTTTACTTTCTTTGTTGATTTATTAAAACCTAAGTATACTTTTTCATACAATAAAACATCATTCATTGTTTTTAAAATATCAGTAATGCTCTCATAACTTCCAGGTGGTATAGTTTTCTTTACATTTCGAGTAAATTTTCCATCTGGTATACCAAATATAAATGAATTTCTGTTACCGTTTACATTGAACCATGAATGAGGATAAATGATTTCCCATAAGCCTACTTTCCATTCTCCTATTAGATTTATTGGAGTTGGCAACTGTGTTATAAAATTAGAAATTTTATTATTAGGAAAATATTTCAAAGAGCTATCAGAAGTTAGTGTCACATAAAATGAGATGATTTAAAATGACTGTATAAAAATATAGTGCTGTGTCTATTTATACCATTCTGACATGTTTTACCCAAGCATTGAATTTTTCAGGATAATCTAAGAATTTTACAAAGTATTCAGTTGAACCATACCTTTTCCTTTTCTTTATCACTTTTTCTACTGGATAAAAACCAGAATCGGTGACTTTTTGTAGCTCCTGAGAATAAAATGTGCCTTCAATAATTTCACCTGATAAATATTTTAATTTATAAACTAAAGGGGTTCTTGGTATGATTTTATGAACTGTGAAAATTTCTCGTGTCCAATTTTGCTCGTATCCCTTTTCAAATCGCAATTTTTCTTTATTTATGCGAAATGTATCTCCAACTTTTATAATACTTCGTGTATTATATTTTTCTGATTACTATGCAATGTTTGCCATACTTGGGTTTCATTATCATGATTTACTGCATTAGGTTCCCTTTTGATACTAGGATGCCATGTATTATTATAACTTTGTATTAATTTATCTATTACGTCAATATATCTTTTTGTATTCATTTCTGTGAAATATTTCGACATTTTGGTTTTCAGTGTTCGATTAAACCGCTCTATTACGCTCGCTTTTGTTTGGTTATGAGTTGAAAAGAAATGTATGTTTTTGTCTTTTAAATATTTCTGAACCACATTGTTTCTGATTTCGTTTCCATCATCAGATTGCAAAATTTCAGGAGTTTTTTCACTAAATATCACTTTCAAGTCTCATTTACACTTCGACCTGTTTTATCTTTTAAAGGAATGGCCCAAGCATATTTGGATAAAATATCTATGCAAGTGAGTAAATACTTATAACCATCATTAAAATTTGCGAGAGATTGCAAATCAGCTAAATCCACTTGAAACTGTTCGTTTAAACCTCCAACAATAACTTTATTTCTTTGAAATTTATGTCTCAAAGGTTTATGTGGTGTATAGGAATCCTTTGTTAGTAACCATTCTTTATACTCATATTTGAAACACTCTGTTTACATGAGACATTTACTTTCAAAATGTGTTTCTTTTTTAAAAACATTATAATTATATAATTTAATACACACACACATTTTCATATTATCTAAAAGAAAAATAATAAAAACACACACAAATTTAAATTCTAAGCAATGATATTTTATTTAGTATATTTTCAAAATAAATTTAAATACAAAAAATATTCAATTATGTTACATATTTTTATATAATTAATTTATTCATTCATTATTTTCGAAATATTCGAATGCATTTTCTGGACACAAAGCATTTGTTACATTTCGAATAATGCTGTCTAGACGTAAATTTTTCAGGAAATCAACTGTCACATACATAGCAGGTTTCAGAGCTAAAAAAGGTTCATTTTCCCTGAGACTGTGATAAAAAGAATCAGCAATTTCTAAAATTTCTAAAGAAAATGCATGCGAATTATTATATTGCTCTGCAGAAATTGCAAATGATTTTGAGTTCCAATCTTGTTTTACACGAGTGAATGTAAACACTTTAAAGTCCTTACTTGTAATCTGAATTTCTGATTCATTAAGGAAAACACTGCTTCGTAGATGGTTCTCATTTTAAGGCACAGTTTTTCTTTCCATAATTTGTGGAATCCACCATGGCCGAAAAGTAATTCCTTCTGAAGTTGGATAATATTTCATTCCATATTTTTGATACTTTCTAATGTGTACTGAGACATCTCCATGGAAAGCACTGGGAAATACAAAAACGGAGTCTCCTACAGAAAATACATCATCTGGAATCTCATTTTCATAAAATACTCCTGAAGCCTAGAAAAGCAAATAAAAAATTTAAATAACTCATAAGTATAAAACCACATCTCAAAAAATAAAAAAAAAAAAAAAAACATTGAACGCTGAGTAACTGTAAAATAATAATAATTCGCTTAAAATAAAATCAAAACTTACTTTAGATTCTTCTCTCTTGACTTTTTTGCAGCTTTTATCTATATCTAAGTCAGAAGCATTGATAATCATCTACAAAATAAATAAAATTTTGAGTTCTAAATATGCTTCATAGTAAAATTCACAAAAACATTTAAAATTTGATTATAAATACATGCAAATTAAAACTAACACTTAACGCGTCTGCTGATTCATTTAAAGCACGTTTGTTGTTTGTTGAAGACATGATGTTTTTAAAAAATTCAAGGAAAACAACTTGAAATCCCGTTCTGTAAATCGAGTCTATCGAAAGCTTGTAGAGCAGCCGAATTGAAACACTTAGACAGACTTGTTTACTCTCATATTATGACGTCACACTACATCAGTGAATATTTTCCCCGACTAGAAAACCAGATATTTATTTTACTTATGTCTAAAAGGATGTCTCTTTAAGATTCACTCGTTCTAACAGGAATTCGTAGGGTATTCGTTAAGGTACGCAAATCAATACCCCACGAATTCTTTTTGGGGGGTAGCGGGCTCTAATCCCAAGCTCGACAGTTTAAAAATAAATTTAAAAAAGAAAAAAAGTAATTCAAAATATAATTCCTCATTCAGTTTATAGATGGCGCCATGAATATATTGATAACAAAACCAGCCTTAATGTATATAGTAAAAAAATTTGTAATTTTTCGAAAATAGATAAATAATTTATTCTTTCAGCTCACAGATGGCGCCATGAACATAACGATATCGAAACTACATGTAACAGTATTAGAAAGACGCCATCTTGAAATGACGTCACAAGACATTGCATGTTTGAAGACGATGGTCTATGACGTCACAAATTTGCTAACCCCTCCGAAACCCCTATTGTTGAGTTGTTTCCTCCTTCTGCCTCGTATAAGTCAAGTGACACGCCCCCTCAAAATACCCTCGTAGTCTTACACGAGAAATTCACCCCTTCTCCCCTCCTCCATTGTTGAGTTGTTTCCTCCTTCTACCTCGTATATACCCGCGCTTATTACTTGCGGGGTCATTTCAACGACAAGGTTATCGTTTTAGATGATACCACGAAAGTCGTTGGTAACTTCATCAATGATACGGAGCTCACGTCCAAAATTGAGAAAAGCTGCAGTTTTTCCACTTGAACTGCACTTTGAAGTGCTCAATGCGAATTGAATTTCAGGGAATTTCTCTGACCAGCTATCATGCCGATTTTTAACTAATATGGCAAGATGAGTTTTCAATTCAAGGTTTTTCCTTTCAACTGGATTTGCTTGCGTGTGTAAACTGGTGTTAAGGACTGGTGAATTTTCATGAGATAACATAGTTTCTACATCACAGCGGAAACAAATTGTGGTCCAATATCGCTGATAATCCAGCGTGGTATTCCATATCTCATGGAGGTTTCTTCTGCAAGTGTGACAGCACACTCATTTGCTGTTGCATTTTCCAAGGCAAATAGCTCGTTCCATTTCGTAATAACATCTATTATAAATATCCATTTTTTCCATGACTAAGTGAAAGAGGGCCGAACAAATCAATGGATAACGTCTCAAACCTTTAGGAGGGTACTGGAATCTGCAGCAGACCAGCAGGTTTTTGGTTGGAGAGCTTGTATCGCATATATTCTATACAATCTTTTACATAATTGGTGATGTATTTCGCATGCCAGTCCAGTAGTACCATCTAGAAATTCTATCAAAAGTGCGTTCAGCACCGTAATGACCTGCGGCGGGATCATCATGATGAATTTTAAGAATCTGCTCTCTTGTACCTTCTGGAATGACAAGCTGAGCCTCATCAGTTGCTGAATCAGGTGCATATTTGTATAAGACACCTCTATTAATCAAAAAACCTTTTTCCGTCCTGTTTCTATATTCCTCAGTCAAGTCGACTGCTTCCAATGCATTTATTATTTTCTTTAGATTTTCATCTTGAAGTAGTCTGTCTCTGATTTCCTCAGGACCTTTGGTAGGAAAATCTACTGAAACAAAAGCGGATTAGTTAACAGTCACAGAGCATATCTCGCATGGGTTATCTCCTTGGTGACAGAGAAGGCGAAATAACATGTCAGTTTTGCTTTTTCCAGGAACCTACTCGATATGGAGGTTGAACTCTTGGAGTTGTAGAGCCCAACGAGCAAATCGTCCTAACGGGGATTTTAAAGACATGAGCCATCGTAACGCCTGATGATCTGTGGCAACTGTGGCTTCTTGTCCCTCAATATAACATCTGACTTTTCCTAAAGCCCAAACAACTACAAGGGCAACACGCTCTGTAGTTGTGTAGTTTCGCTCAGCTCTTGTTAGTAATCGGCTTGCATATTCAATGGGATGTTGATCTTCCAGGGCTTTTCCTTGGAGGAGGACAGCATCTAAGGCATACCCACTGGTATCAGTGCGCAAGCTGTACAGTTTACTCGGGTCACATTGCTTAAGAACCGGTAGTGAAGTAAGTGACGTCTTTAACTTTTGGAACGAAGCTTTTTCTTGTTCTTTCCAGGTTCAAGAGGTGGATTTCTAGATTAGATTACTGAGAGGTCTGGCTAGTTCATAAAAGTTCGGAATAAGCCTCCTGTACCAAGAACAAGCTTGCAGAAAGGACTGAACGTGCTTAACTGTTTTGGGTTTAGGCATGTCCAAGATAGCAGCAGTTTTGCCAGGATCAACCTCTAGACCTTAAGGGGTAATATAATGCCCAAGACATTTAATCTTTGAACATGCAAAATTGCATTTTTCTCGGTTACCTGTCAATTGGAATAACTTAAGTCGTTGGAAAAGGTCTCTTAAATTTTCTAAAGTTTCCTGAAACGACTCTGATAGTACTATAATGTCATCAAGGTACAAACGAAGAAAAATGTCATTAAGACCACTTCGGAATTTGTCTATCAGTCTTTAAAAGGTAGCTGGGGCATTTTTTAATCCAAATGGCATTCGTATGAAACGATATGTCCCGAAAGGACAAATAAATGCAGTTTTGTCTCTACCCATAGCAGCCACATTTACCTGGTGATAACCAGCTTTAAAGTAGATGGTCGATATATAACGAGTTTGTTTAGTTTCTTGAAGTAAATCATCTATGCGATGAAGAGGGTAAGAGTCAGTCTTCGTGATGGCATTCAAATTTCTGTAATCAACATAGAATCTATAAACACCATTTGTCTTCGAGATGAGCGCAACAGGCGCTGCGTACGGAGATTCGCAGGGCTCAATAATTCCTTCACCTAAGAGTCTATCGATTTCATTTTGCATGATTTATTTCCTAGCTCGAGACACTCGATACGGAGGAACAGAAACAAGAGGATGGTTCTGCGTATCAATGTAATGTTCATTAAATAGGGTTACTCCTCCCCCTGGACTGAAGATAGTTTCATACTGGAATAAGAGTTCATTTAGTTTAATCCTTGTTCACCAACCTTCATCTTCACTCAAATGATTCTTAATTTCTTTTCCCGGGCGGGGGTCAAATGATATGTTTCATCTTCAACAGTACTACCTTTTTCATTCATGGCTAGCGGTGCAACCGTTTGGGAAGCATTTGTTTGTAGCGACCCACGAAGAGCTGGCATCGGCTCTTCAAAAGAAAAGTGTCATTTGGGTTGATCATTGAAAAACCAACTGTTCCGTTTCAAATTGAGTACAATCCCAGCCTAGTTTAGAAAGTCTGTTCCCAACAGTGCGTTGTTCCTTTTGCCTCAGGGATGGCAACAAGATTCAAAGGCAACGTACGGCCTCCAAGACGAATTTTTACCTTTGTTGTGTGAACTTCTCTTTTTATTTTACTACCGTTTGCTAAAGACATTAGTAGTGTACTAGTGGCAAAGACTGTTCCTTGTTTCCCCAGAATGTGATAAAGTGTTTCTTCTGTGATTGAGTGGGTTGCAAAGTGTCTGCGCATGCCGTACCCATGACTCCATTGATTGTTACTCTTAACGTTGCCATCTGTGTAGTGTGCGCTAGAAGCCAATTGAAGAATAACGCTGCTTAAAGTACCAGAAATTTTCCTTTCCTTTACAGGTAGGACATTTAGGTTTAATAACTCCTGGACTACCACATCCATAGCATGCGACTTCGCTTGGCTCTTTCTTGAGATTCTCACTTCTTTCATGTCGAGGTTTTCTTTCTTGAGTAGTAAAGTGTTTAAGGGGAAACTGTTTCTTTTGATGTATTGGAAGGAGAGATTTCTTTACACCACACCGGACACTTCCGTAAGCATCTAATTTTTCAAGATCAACTGGAGAAATAAATTCAGACCAAATATCTATAAAATGTTCTTTAACACCGGGGAACTTTCTTCTTGATTTGATCTGCAATGATAAGTTGTTTTAACTTTTCGAAATCCTGAACCTTCAGTTCTTCAAGCCAGCCAACTAAATAGCTAGACAGATCAAAGAAGAAATCTCTCCATGTTTCCTCTGGGTCTTTTTTATGTTGAGTGAAAATTTGTCTGAATCTATCTCCAGACAATTTAAATCTTTTCAGAAGTTGCTCCTTGACTTTCGGATATTCTTGTGTTTCTTCAGGTTCTCGAACGATGAGAGCTGCAATGTCAGATGGCAGGGTGCCTATTAAGTAAGGGATCCATGAAAATTCAAGTAATTTCATAAATTTAACTTGTCTTTCGAAAACTGTGAATAATGTACCTAATTCTTCTTTTTTTGGGATCGAATTTTGGTAAAAGAGTGCTGAAATTACTAAAGTCCATCTTCTGGTGCGCTATTGAGGGACCAGTTGACAATAGAGGATCTATTCTTGCCAAACGCTGAAATTTAATTTGAAGCTAGAGTTTCTTTAGTTCATATTTTTGTTGATTCTCAAATTTTTCCTTCGCATCAGCTATTTCGGATTCTCTTAAAGCTGCGGTTTCTTTCGCAATTCATTCTTCGGCAATTGCTTGAAGCATACTTTGATCATAGTTTCATAATAATTAGAATCTTGACTAATGAGATCTGTTAATTGGACTATTTTTAAAATATCTCCCACTACCAAACCAAGCTCGTAGACTAAGGTCCTTAAATCTTCTTTTCGGGCACGGTAAAGGAAGGCCATTCTTGATCTCAAAAGTTCTTATTTTATAACTTATTATTTAAATTAAGTTAATCAATTAAACAAGAGTTTTGTTAAACACTTGATAAACAATATTAATTAAATACTAATTGTTAAATTAATCAAACACATGTTTTTTAATTACTTTTCAACAATAATATAATTTGAAAATATTTTTCGTATTTATCACATTTTAAGACTAGAAACAATACAGAAAACTAGTAAAGATATGATGAAATTATAATTCAAATTGAATTACAAACCAAAAGTTGAGATAATATCTTCTTATTTTTATTTATTTATTTTTTTAAAGAAAGAAATATGAATAATAAACAATTTCTTCTAACAACTTCAATTAATATTCAATTAATAAATTACTTCCATAATGATTAAATAAATAATGCACAATTTCTTCTGAGTGAAAGCAAAATTATTTCTAAAAATAATGACGGTATTTTTATTTTTACATATTTTTAAATAAATTCAAAAATTAATTTCTGCATTTCACTTGACAATCAATTTTACAAAATTAGTTGAATAAATACGCTGACCAACTTGTTAAGTGGTCAGCGTGCCTGACTACGGATTGGAAGGTCCTGGGTTTGAATCCCGGTTCAAGCATGGATGTACTTTCTCTCTCTCTATCCTGTCTTTGTCCTTTCCTTGTGTGTGTGAATGATGCCTACCCTATAAACGGGTCCCTATGGCATGTGTGAGGGTGCGATGGTGGCCCACCCCCTGTGGTACAATCGGGGCAATGCCTCGGCGGCTAAGAGGTCGCTGTGTCTGGCTGGTTCCTTGGATAACAGGGAACAATAGATTAATAGACTCTGTTACAGTTGTAACTGTCTGCCATTAGGGAAAAAAGAAAAGTTGAATAATTACTAACTTATTAGCAAATAATTTTCAATGTAAAAACATTTAATGTTCTAATACATTATTTAATAAAATCATATTTTGGAAAAATTTTTAAATTATAATATACTCATAGAAAATATTCAAGATAAATAAATAAATACCGAACATTTATTTCCAATATCTTATTTTAGAAATGTTATGTAATACAACATTCTACAAAGTATTATTTTCTTTCAAAAGAAATAAAAAACATATCAATAGTGAAAACAAAATAATATTACACAACAGAAATATTATTCTTATATTTTGTTATGTTTTCGTTTTAAAAACTTAACGGATTCCTCAAAGATGTAGAAAAAATGTAAATTTTCTCTTTCGAATATAAAACACTGTCTTTTAAAAATAAAATAAATAAAATATTTACTTATTTTTATCAAAACCAACATTCATGGAGCCGTTACCTCGACTTCCATACTTTTGTCTAGACAGAACATTGACTCTTTATACAAAGAAATTATTCTAACTTAATTCTTTCAATGAAAATAAAGAGATATAATCAATTTTTAATTTATATATGCACAATAGGAACAGCTTACTCTAATTTTAAACAGTAACAAAATCATTTGTTTTCTTCAGGGGTGTTTGTGCTCCGGGGAAACCCCGGAATTCCGGGGATCGTCGTTCAAAAGGAAGTAGGAATAATAATGAATTATTTATTTTGATCTGGGTAATTTTGTTTGCTTTGAAAACAGAAAACGCAAGGTCAGTGTGTGTGGTGAAAACTTTTCCTTTCTTTCTCCAAAGGCAGTGATAATGCGTGAAAAGGGGGGGAAAACTTCTATTTTGTTCTTTCTTTATAGCTAGTTATGACTTATTCCCCCGGTTCTCGGACATTCTCTTCTGGATTCTTTTCGGCAAGTAGGGTGCGGAAGAAAAAAAAAGGGAGACTCTTCCTGCGACCAGACATGGCCAACTAGACACACAAGGCCGTGTATGCTTGGCAGTCACGTGACATGACGTCACATTGGTTGTCCTAGGGAGAAACGATCGAAGCTGTGGAAGACAAACATTGTTGTTCGAAGTTTAAGCAATTTAAAATGCCTGATCGTTGTTGTGTTCCTTATTGCAAGTAAAATTATGATAGTACTGGCTCATATAGGGGATATTTCCGTAAGCAGAACTGCTCCGATTCTACGCCAAATTCCTAGCCAAATAGGATGCCAAGAGGATGATAGCAATCTTGTTATGGTGCTACAGCACCATAACAAGATTGCTTATTGATTACAGAAGACGTCAAGCAAAGAGGAGAGGTTGATGACGTTATGTTTGCAGCTAGGCGGAGTTAATGACGTTTTGGAAGGGAATTTCTTATAAAATAATTGAATATTTTTTCGACTTTAAGCTTGTTTTTGCATTTTTTTTTTAATTTTAGTTGCTGAATTTTAAGTTTTTTTAATTTCAATTCTTATTTTATAATTTTTCGGAATTATTTTTATTAGATGATAAGTAATTGGAACCAAGAAAAGAGCTTTCCAGTTTTGAGAACTATTATTTCTGTTATATAATGTATTTTGAATCTGTAAAATATATTAATTACTGTTAGTTCTTCACAAATGAGAGTTTAAAAATTAATGTATATTTCATCGTGTGCATCTTCATTATTGCATATAATGTAAACTTCAATAAAATGTTGAGAATTTAAATTTTTATTTTTTAAGTAATTTCATTATAAGACTTTCGTACTTTGTTTTCTATAAATGAGTTATACTTGTTTACATACATATAAATAAATCGGAATCATTATGTTATTTAAAAACACTTAACTAAATTACTATTCATGTACTACAAATTAAAATTAGTAACAGTAATTTATAAACTAGTGAAATGCTTCACAGTCAAATTCTTAAATTAAATATTTTTCAACAAGTTATTAATAAATTATTTAATAACAGCTTATTTAATTTTCATCATAAAAATTGGAGTTTTGTTTATTGTTTCCTAGAAAAGTTTCTTATTCAATTTAAACATTTGAGAGAATGAACTTCAATAAATAGTGTATTTGCTTCATAATTTAATGTATTCTAATCTTACCTCAATAATAAAAAATCAATAATTTAAAAAGTCGTAGCTTCTTATATGAATTCAAATAACAAAATTAAATCAGTTTTTTAGATATGATACAAAATATTATATTTACTATTTATTCAATATTTTAAATAATACATGTGATTCATGATAAATTTCTTAGAGAAATTTCACTTTAAAATTTAAAGTTAAAACATTTGATTTTATATTTTCTCTCTCTTTAAGAAAAGATGAGCCTTGTTTAGTCGTAAATTAGTCATTGTTCAATATGTTAGCATTTTTTAACTGTTTTGTGTAAGAAATATTAGCCGAGCTGGCAGCCGAATGGTTAGCGCTCTTGCCTTCGGTTCAACAGTTCGTGGGTTCGAATCTCACCTTGGGCATGGATGTTTGTAGTAGTTCAGATTCCAATTTAAACCGTAGGTCCCGGTCTAATTAGCCCTCGTGCGCAAAAAAAGACCTTTGATTGACAAACAAACCAACCTTAAGAAATATTAACATTATTAATAGAATGATATAATTAACATTGCCGCGCGCGCGCCTTATAAAAATTCAACCTAAAGTTTGACATACTTTTATTACAAATACAGTTTGATAAATTTTAATGATATGAATGAAGATGTTCAAATAAAAATTTAATTTATACTTGCTTAAAATTCTAAGAAAATAATCCTGTAATAGGAATCCTCTGTTTTGTCACCCCATAGTTGTGTTTCAACCTTACATTTGTTGCAAAGAAGAATGATATCTGACTTACATAAATTCTCTTATTTTTACATAAATAAGCATTCATATTTTTTTATGAAATGTTTGTGTCCCTCAATGGTCATTTCTAGACACGACTAACTAGATTTTTTATTGTAACATTAATCTTTCCTAAATTAAATTCCTCCTTGATTGAATAAAATTTACTCTTATTAGCTAACTGCTAAAGTTTCAAATTTATCTTAGAAGATAATACTATTTTATGTCATTTTAGTCAATCATTATGAATTATGTAACAGTTGCTGGAATTAAAAACATAATTTTATGTGCAAACTATTTTTACTTCATAAACTTAAAATTCAATGCATTTGTGCTTGTTGATAAAATAGCTGATTAAAAATGTGTTTTATAATATGTGATTACATTTAAAACTATTAAAAATGAGAAAATCTCCTTTTTACATTTATATAACTTTTAAATAATATTTGATGGGATTTTGAATTAATGAGAAATTTAAAAAATTGTATTGATTTAGCATTACTTAAAAATTTATATTAGACTGACGAAAAAATTGCTGTTAATTATATTTTAAATTCGTTCTGTATGACTTTTTTTAAAATTTTATTTACAAATAGATAATTTTCCTGAATTTGCATGTTGAAAAAGTATTTTCAGCTTAAAGATACCAAATGTATTGATGGTTTATGGGAATGATATATTTTTCCTTCTGGCGGTAAAAGTAACATCCTGTGAAAGTCAATTCTCAGAACGCAGCTGTGGGACAGCAGTTGTACCAAGGGATTTCATCCCCCTTTCTAGCCCTCCAAATTCTTCAGATCAGATTTCGTTCGCGGAGTTGAAGGAAACCGGACGTTGGGGTCCGAAAGTAGTAAAATTTGAAAGTAACTAACGTGAAGAATTTTGGTGAAAAACCGAGCACAGTGATTCTTTTTTTTTTTTTTTTTTTTTTTTTTTAAAAGAAAAAATTAGTCCTTTATTTCGAACAGTTTTTTTTAAAATTATATTCATATTAATTTTTTTTCGAAAAAAAATTAAAGACTCCATATTTTAAGGATTTAACAGTTGAAAAAATCAAAAAATATCTGAATTATTAAAAAAAATACTTTACAAATAATAGTGGTGAATCCTATGACAAATTTCGATTAAATGATTCTTTTTTGATGACAATAAATATGATAATTCATCAGTCACTTAACTTTGTTTGGCCATAATGCTAATGCAGATAACAAATATATTAATTTTAAATTTAAAAACTTCAACTATAGAAACATAAATAAAATACTGAGTAAAATGTTTCATTTTTTATACTTCTTTATTTGCTGAAGAAACAGAAATGGCATACAAATCTTCAAATTTAGGTCGAGAATAAAAAAATAATAAAACAAAAAACTGTAAATCAAAATGGACTGGTATTGATTGATTGGAATTATAACAGTGTTTTGGTATCTCCCAATTTGCAAAAAAATTATGTTGTAGTGGCAGATTTTATTAAATTTTTGGTAAATAAATTTATCAAAAATTACTAGGTATGTGTGATAAGATATTACAAACATGACTATACGATAAATCTTTATTAGAGTTATATAAAAAATGTAAGAATTGATAAAAATCTGATTTTTCAAAAGTCATTTTTAAAGCTTTCTTTAAAAAATTATAATCCTCCCGTAGAATTTCGCTGTTCATGTAGTGATATAATTTATTGGAAGTATGATATATTTTAGCAAAATATTCCTAAAAAAAGAAGAAGCAAAGGAGAATAAATCTTTCACATTTGTAATGTATGCGAAAATGTTTAATTTCTATTGTAATAAAAATATATGCAGCGATAATCGACGTGTGCATTTTTATTTCGTGGAAAATTTTTAGTACACTATAAATAAGCATTTAATTTTATTACATTGATTACATACTAGAACAAAAAAAAAGTGATATATCGTGCATTTGATCAATTTTTTCTGGATTAATTTTCAAGAGACAATATTAATTATTATACGATTTTACCATCATAACATAGTTCTTTATAAATCAATATATCGAATAATATCTTCATAGAGAATCCACTATGATCTATAATTCTCTCTAAGGAATATTGTTCGATTTTTCCGATTATGATATTATTTATGTTTATACTGTCCTTAAAATGTGAAATATTTTCATGAGAGGATGTGCAATTCCTTTAATCCAATGTCAGCAAAAATGTTCTGCTAGAATTAAATGAAAATAAAATTGAAAATATTATATGTTCTGAAGGGAATGGCAATGAATTTTGAAACTCACAGTTGCCTATTACTCGATATCAAAATGTTTATTTCACTTAAAATAAACAAGCTTTTGACATTGGAAATTTTACGCTATTTAGCTCATTAAATTTTTATTTTTCGAAAATTTTACAATTTTAGATTTAAAAGAATATTTTAGAAATTTTTTTGTTTTATTTATATTTTTTTAAATATTTTTTCCCTTTTCCAAGAAATAAATACTGCATTAGAATATATGTTTTTAACTATTATAATTGTGGATTATAGGTGTATTTCGAAATGCATTCAGAGAAAAAGATCTTGAATAAATACTAGTATAAGAAATCGCCGAGTGATCCAGAAGGAACACAATTTTGCAATTCTATTCTACAACAAAAATTATGATAGATTTCGCAAAATTTTTTTCAAACATGTCGACGAAAAAATTTTTTTGCTTGATTAGTCACTGAAACACACGAAGTGAAACTGGATTTATAAATCTAAGTCAACAAGCCTTAAAATAAGTGATATCTTTAAGTAATAGAACATAGAATTTACTTTCAATGCAAAAATTTAGAGTATTAAAAACTAAGCTGTCATTATTTTTAAATGCGATTATTTTCAATCTTTTCTAAATTTCAAATTTTAAAAGTTTTAATTACTAAATTTGGATATTTTAGATTTTCTTGCTTGCAAAATATTCTTATTTACATTAAGATTTTAACATCGAATATGTTGCTTTTCGAACTACTATTGTTCTCATTCAACTATTTTATTGCACGTCAGGTCTCTTAAAAGCCAATTATATTTACTTGATTTTAAATGTATCCTACATTTTCAAAATGGTTAAGGATTAAACTTACTCTAATGAAGTTTACCACATATATAATTCTTTCATTTATTTATCTTGAAAATTAATTTCAGGATGTTTTTCTTGGATAAATTTGCCATTTCAAGATTCCATGAATTCAAATTTATTCCGAAACCAAAATGAGTTTACAAATCAAACATGAAATAAAAAATAGTTTATATAATAAGTTATGAGAATTTTTAACTTAGCAAAAAGATTTAAATATATGGAGTTGATAGACTAAAATTTGTCTTTAAAAATATTATAAGGTTTATTAATAATGGCTAATATCATTATGATATCCTTGAAATAATTTAAAGTATAATGGAAGAAAAGCAAAAGTTTTCTACATGAGAAACGTATAAATTTTCCATAGATTTAATTGTTAAAAATTAGATGTAGCAAAGATTTTCTTTCAAATTTTATTAATAATTCAAAATTATGCATATGAAAAAAATCAAATGTTCATCGAAAAGTTTAACATTTTATGGTAAACACTTGTTCCAGAAAGTTATGGCAGACTTCACGCCGGAATTCATTCTCGGAAAATATAGATTCGTCACGGTGAAATCTTCGAGTAACAGTAGAGAGCGGGGAGCATATGACACTCTTTCAGTAAGGAGGAGGAAAGGGGGTGGGGGGTAGAAATGTGTGTGTGTACTGTTCTCTCACGGGGGAGTAGGAGCATTTTCCAAACAAGAAATTGCGGGAATAAAAAGACTAACATTGTTCCAATGATTTAATTTTCAAAATAAAGAGTTCGAGATTTAGTATAGGTTTTTTAATTTAGAAAAAACCTATAATAAATCTAAAGTAAATATATTTCTCATAAATGCCAAGGAAAAGGTAGCACAAAATATGCCGAGGGAAATTTTATTTCTTATTTAAATATGTTTCTTATTTGTTGTAATAATACAATTTATGCTTCAGAAAATTGAATTCGAAGATTTTGCACTCAAATTTTAAGTAATTAATTAGGTTAAATTAATCAATTAGGTCACACACAATACTTGTTAATCACAAGCTGTATGCTTGTTATGAATATTTGAGACAGTAAACTCCCGATTATCTAGATATCTAAATGTTAAAAATTTTTAGTTTTTAATAGAAAAGAAATGTTACAATGCTTAAAAAAGGAAAATTATGACTGATTTTTGAACAAAGCAAATTTTGAACAAATTTGAAAATTGGGAATAATTTTAATATTTCTCAAGGAATAAGGGTGTTTATTCAAGTTGTTGAGTGCATAAATGGATCATATGCATATTTCTGTTAATTTTTAACTTTTCCATACTTTTCAAGATCGTTTTTTATAGCCATGTTACTCGATTTCACTAACAATTGGTAGTTTAGCGAACTTACTCTTATTATGATATTCCTTAAAGTAGACTTACAAAGAATCAAATTATTATTTTTTCAAATTAAATTTCAAGATTAAACAACTATCAACTAAATTGAACAATGTCCTTTATTGCAATTAATATTAGTATTAATAAATTCTAAATGCAATAATATAATCGTTTAGTAAAAAATTTTTAACTTCCGAATCATTCAATTTAACACCATGAAAAGAAAAGAAAGGGCTTGTTGAGTTCTCTTTGTATTTCTTTACAAATTTCAAAATGGATCAAACTACAAATAATTCTTTCTTAAATATTTCTAATTTTATTGCTTTAGGATGGAAAACAATTAGATGATTTTTCAGTTTAGTTTTTAAATCATTAACAAGGATTATTTAATTACTATTTAAAATTTGATTTTTTTTATATAAATTCTAACTCTTAGCAATGTTATTTCACAATATTTTTAGTTAACATATTTTTTAACTTTCATTAGATATAGCTGCAAAAGTGTGCTCTAAATTTATACAAACAATAAATAATTAGATATTGGAAAGATAACTATGTAAGCATTGTTGGGGGGGGGGGGGTAGCAATGTATAACTTAAAAAAAATCGTCGTTTGACAGATTTGTTTTTAAAGGAAATACAATTTTAAGTTGGAGTTTTAAAGAAATTGAAAGAATATAATGAGGAATAATGAATTCACGGAAATCTGGTTGGTCTGCGCTCCTTGCATTTAAAATGAGATAAAGTTCAATTTTTTCCTAATTTCTCCTAAACAAAAAAAAAAAAAAAAAAAAAAAAAACAAATGTCCATTTTAAAATGTTAAGAAAAGCGTCCAATGACCGTTTTAAACAGCCAGTAGTTGAAACTAAGAGAAAGATAATTCCAAATTCTTTAGAAACTGTAGACATAAGAACTCCAAATTTTAATGAAGATGAAGTAAATAAATTAAACAGAATAAATCTTTACTTTTTTTAAATAACACACACGCACACACCTATATATATATATATATATATATATATATATATATATATATATATATATATATATATATATATATATATATATATATAATATCAATGTACGTTTCTAAATGAAAAAAACTTAGATTTGCTTTATTTAATTTATCTTTGTATATATTATGTCATAAAAGTTCAGTGAAAATCGAAGACCCCAACATAAAGCCAAAAATATTACAGTTAACCCCAACATAAAGAGAAAAATTACGAAATTTGATATATTTATCAATCGGATTTTAAAACATGAATAAGTGATCAAAAAATGGGTTTGTATAATAATGTAAAAATTTTTCACTTTAATATGCTTTCAACAATTTGGAAGCAGAAAATTCAATGAGTGAAATATGCATGTTTTGACAACAAATTATTAAAATTGAAAGGGAACAATAAAATTATTAAAATTTATCAGATGTATCAAGGTCATAATATCATCATTTAAAAATAAACTTATTACATTAAGAATTAAAAATATCATCTTTATCAAAAAGTGCAAGTAAAATGTTGTTTGCATAAGTTACTTTTAATTATAAATGAATTTAAATTATTTTGATAATGATATTAAATTGTTATGTCTATTTTTCAAGGAATACAACAGTATTCGTCGTAAAGATATATTCTTTTTCATTTCCGTAAAATAGTTGGATTTGTAAATGATATCCTTTTTCTTTTTTGAATACGTTTTTCAAGGATTTTAAGAATATCAAACATTTATACGCATTCATTCCGGAAAAAAAGATAATTTATTTAAATTTGGAATATAGTGAAATTAGTGAAGTCAAAGAGTTTTATAAATTACGCATCTTATAAATGGCGATGCGAAATCAGATTGAATTGCTTGTGGAAATCGGTTTTGAAAACAAAAGAGTGTAATTAGACATATCAAAATTATATAGAAAAATGTGACCAGGAAGATCAGTCTAAGAGTTTATTTTTTATATCAATAACATAGCCCAAATAAACAGTGTATCCTAGACTAGCCTTTAAACAGCGGTTATCTATGCGATGTCAAAGTACTTTGAAAAGGGTTCACAATGATAATTAAATGGTAAGACCATGTTTTTTGGAACAGAAGGTCTACGGCTCAATCCTTCACTCTTAAAAAAATAAATAAATAAATAAAAAATAAATTAAGGCCTAATTTTTTAGTTTTTGGATGCATGTCTTTCTTACGGTCAAATGAAATTTTTTCTGATATTTAGGAGTGTCAAAATAAAGTTCCACACCCGATACCATCAGATTTTGATATGCCGTTGTCGAATTGGCAAGAATATGTACAAGAATGCTTCAAAAAATTATAGTGAATTTAGTTACATTCTATATAAGAACTTCACGACTTTTTATATAACATTTCACTTATATATGACTGTTTAACCTAATTTTTGTTTTTACATATTAAAAAATTAATTTAGCTTAAAATATGCCCTACCGTGCTGTTATTGAAAATATATTAAAATGTTGTCAAATACTTATTCGGGGATATTTTAATTATAACAGAGTATTTCCGATCACTTTTTACATTTCCCTCCACAAAGCAAAAGTAAGCGAATACTTGACTCTCCATAATTATTACTATACTAATTTAATAAATAACTGCAACTTTTGTTTACGAGTAAATAATTTCAACTTTATTTTGTTTAAGAGTAATTAATGTTATGTAAACATGTTTATAATGAATAATGGGGACGAAACGCGTTTCTTAAGGTATGCAGGAATAATTGTGATTCTATCCATGCATAAAGCTTGTGAAATATTTGATAAAATAAAAAAGGAACAATATATAAAATGAATTCACAAAATAAAAAAGCCATTATACTGATGATTTTTAATTCGCACAGAAATTACAAATTTCCAACATAATTATTTTAATGGTCTAATCTGTAATAAGATTTTCATTATATCGGATATTACTATGAAAATGATTAAAATTATGTGATTGAAATACTCATGAGTAATAGTTTTTATATTTGGAGTAACACAACTCCTAACAAATAATTATTATAAAGTATCCTCTTCCCCATGAATTTTGAAGAATAATAATCATAACATCCCATCATGTCCTTTAAACTCCTCAGATCGATCAAGTTGATTGATGAAATATTTTTTAATATTTTTATTTTTGTAAAATTTATTTCTGTATTTTAAAATAACGTGGAGTAAAGGATTAATACAAAATATCAGTTCATAAATAATCTCATACTGAAGTTATTATTTGTGGTGATCACAATATATTTCAATATACATTTTAATTATTGCATAAAATATAAACTATAATAAAAAGTTTAAAAATTTAGATTTTCTACAACTTCTGAGAAATTTAAACATGGGATTTGTATTTTTCTTGGTTTTAACTGACAAATTTAATTCATATATGTTCGTATTTTATATGTAGTCTATATATAGGTACTTTGTAAGTGAATTAGAAAGCATTAAAAATTGTTGTTTTTCACTAATTATTGAGATGTCAAACTTTTTATCTTAAATCATTCCATTATGATTACATAATTTAATATCTAGTTATAAGTATTCCATATCTTAATCACTTTAAAATGTTTCTTATAGGACAAATGCTTAGAAAATCATCTGATAGGGATTTAAATGTCCTTAAAAACAAAAATAATGAGTACCAATATTTGAGATGTGGTAAATGATAATATTAACTATATAACGTTTGCGATTCATAATAAATTTAATTGTAACTTTTTGTTTTATGACAAAATAAAGTATTAGTTTTATCTTACGCATTTAATACTTTTTAATTGTGTTGAACATTAACAATGTTGTAGTTTAGATTATCGTTGCTATCTTTCTAAAAAGAAATTAATCTACATCTTTATAAATGATTTGAATAATAAATCTAAGCTTGATTAATTTCAATTATTTAACAGCAGGGATAAAGCTGGAATTGAATTTTAAAAATTTCAGAGATATGTTTATTAATATATCCATGATCTCTAGGAAAAGAATTCCATCTTATTGAAAGAGGTAGAAAAACGAAAAAATATTCCTCTGACAAAATGTTATGCATAATAGATTATTAACTGCTGAAACAGAAAAAATAATTTCTGATCCTCCTATTTTAAAAATAATTCCCAATAAAATTAGTCATGTATAGTGGTCGTGATTTATATAAACCTTTAAGCTTATGTAAATCACTAATATTATATATGACGAAATTATTTGATACATAAAAAATATAAAATGTATACAATTTTTTATATGAATACAAAAAAATTAATATAATTTTGGTTATATTAAAACACTTTGAAGACATAGGAAAAAAAAACAATCTAACAAAAATTAAATAAACTAATATTTAGAATAAAACATTAGATTTATATATGTGAGTATTTAAAAAAGATAAAATTGTTTTCATTTTTTTCTTTACAGTAATTCTTAATTTTCTCCAATAAGTTTCGCTTTCCATTTCCGCAAACCAGTTAATGAAATGCTACTTTTAAGTGTTAAATATAACCACGTCTCTTTGAGTGCTTATCCAACAAGGAGGTGTTGGATAAGCTTAGGTTTACTATACATAGGTATCGATAGTGAATATGCCAAAAGTTCATCTTGGCGAAGTATTTTGCGACACAGTTCTGCTTACGGAAATATCCCCCTCATATATATCCTGTTTCAAATTTCCTAAAGATGAAGCGAAGAAAATTTTGTGGTTAAAAAAAATTCCCCGGAAAGATTTTTCCCCAAGCAAACGAAGCGTTGTTTGTGAAAAGCATTTCGCTGATGATCAAATTATCAGATTTGATTATTTACCACAAAATGGAGAGGACATTAAAATACCTCGAGATCGTCCTAAATTGAAGGGTGGAGCCGTTCCTACAATATTTCCTGGCTGTCCAACATATCTGACACAAAAAAGTGTGATTAAAAGAATAAGCAGAAATGAAAAATTGCATGCTCTATCTGAAAAAGTTTTATCAGATTTTATGACTGCTGATAAAATTAATTCTTATGAAGAATTCACGAAAATACCGGAAAAAATTTCATTTCCGGATGATATTATAGTACACAAAACTGAAACTGAAGCTCATGTTTTAATTATGAATTTTCAATCTATTCCCAATCTTTTAAAAAGCATTAAAATAAACATTGATTTTTCAATTTCAGTTTTTGTTGAAGGTGTTGCTCAAGAAATAAAGTTTAATCATCTTTTGAGTGATGGTAAATTGGTGTTATGGAGCCAATTAGAAAATGTTAAACGAATGACAAATTCACTTCCCCTATCTATTGAAAAAAGTTCTGAAATAGCTTTGAAAACATGGAGAAATTATATGCAAGAAGATACTTCAGAAGATTATGACAGAAGAAATTTTATATTTGAGCAAATGACGCTGTGTTCTAAAGTAAAATCTGCGAGGAGATACAGTTCAAATATTTATGAATTTTCTGCTTACTTGTATATTATTTCACCTTCTTGTTATCGGGCTATTTTAAACTCTGATGTTTTAGCTCTCCCTAATACTGATATGTTAAAGAAAGTTCTCAATGTTGGAAGCTTAAATTCCTCTTGTAACAGTGAAGAAAACATTGATTATATAACACAAAAATGCAAAAAGCTGAAAGATGAAGAGAAATTAGTGAACTTGCTAATTGACGAGATTCACATTAAGCAAAAAGTAACTTATAAAGGTAATCAAATAACAGGTTTTGCGGAAAATTGTGAATCTCTTGCACAAGCTAATTCCATTCAGGCATTCATGATCTAATCTTGTTTTTCTTCATACAAAGAAGTTGCTTCCTTAGTGCCTGTATTGTCGATGACAGCTGAAGATTTGTTTAATTTGACAAGAAGAACTTTGAATATACTTCACAAATCAGGATTTGAAGTTTTATCTGTTATTTCTGATAATAATTCTGTTAATAGAAACATGTTTCAATTGATGTGTGATGGCCCTCTCTCTAGTAATGCAGTAAAAAATCCAATTACAGGTAAAAATTTATATCTTGTTTTTGATGCTGTACATATCTTGAAGTGCATCAGAAATAATTGGATTTCTCAACTTGACTCAGAAAAGACTTTCACCTGTCCAAATGTTGAAGGAATAGGGAATGCCATTCATCCTTCCTTTGGACTGTTGAGAAAGGCTTTTGCATTTGAAAAAAGTTCTGTTGTTAAATATGCTTTTAAATTAAATGTCAAATCATTATATCTAACAAATATTGAACGACAGAATGTATTGGCAGCTGTAAATATTTTTCATGAAAGTAATCCAGTTACCTTGCAATATTTGGAAAAATATCATCCAAAAGATATATATAATGTCAAGGATACAGTATCTTTTTTGGTCCATATTAAAAGTGGTGGGATATAATGAATGTGTCTCATGAGCATAAAGCAAAGTTCACAAGAAATATTGATTCATTGCCTTTTTCATTAAATAATACTGAAATTGTGACATTTTTAAAATTTTTTGCTGCATGGGCAAAATCTTGGATGAATATGAAACAATCTTCTCGAAATGGTTGTTTGAGTAAGGAAACTTTTACTGCTCTCATCCACACAAGTGAAATTATAATTAACATTGCTATGACTTTGCTTTCAGATGGAGCAAAATATGTCTTGACTTCGAAGTTTCACACTGATGCTTTGGAGTTCAGATTTTCACAGTATCGACAAATGTCTGGCTGTAATTGTCATCTATCCTTGCAACAAGTGTTGGAATCAGAAAGAAAATTAAGAATAAAATCTGTTCTAAATTTGCATTCAGAAAGATATGGGGACATTCCTGTTAGACTGTTTATCAATGATGTGTGCCAACCTAATAGAAATGATATCAGTCTTGACCTGTTTGCAGATATTATTGATGATTTGACAGTTGATATTTCTCTTGATGAAAATGAGGTTCTTACATACATTGCTGGATATTGTGTTTTTAAACTTAAACTTATGTGTGACAATTGCAAACTGTTTTTTCATGGCTCACAAAATATTGAGGTAGAAGTTGGTGCAGAAATATTAATTTCTCCTCTCGAAATGATTGAACATTCAGTTTACTTGAATATGATTAATCGAGGGGGATTGAAAGCACCATCTGCAAATATGGTATTTACAATTTCTGTTTGTTATGTTATATTTCAAAAATTAATTTCTAAGGATTATGAAAAATTATTTCTTAACCATAGTAAACAACAAGTAATATTAATTAATTTAACAGAAACCTATTTAAAAGAAAGTTGTCTATTTGATTTTAACAAAATTTGCACTAATTGTAATTCATGTTTCTCTGTAAATATTTTAAAAGTTATTCAAATATTTTCAAATGTATGTTTAAATAATTACTCAAAATTTGAAACAGATAAAAAGGTTTTCAATAAAAATGTAATGAAAATTAACAAGTCTAGCAATAAGAATATAAATTGATCTGATAGGAAATTGAAAAAATTTAAAAAATAAAAGATTAAAAATTTATAAAGTTATATAAAATTTTTTTTATATACATTGATAATTTTAATGACCTTTTATATATATTAAGAAAGCTTTAAATGCATTATTTTTATTTATTGATTTATACAAAAATAGTGTTATGTTTTTCAAGATGTATTTACTTTTATACATTTACTGCATCTAATATATTATCTTAATTTGATAAAAATGAGTTTGTTATTTTTAAATGATCATTTTCTTGTGGGTATTCTTAAAACTTAATGTTTTTCCATCAGAAGTTCTTTTACATCACTATGCAAAACTTATTTGGATTGAAATTTGTCATTGGTGACACTTATAATGTTTTAAACATTAAAAAATAACCAATGTAGAACTGATAGATAAGGCAAACTCAAAAGCTATATTATACTTGTAATATGGTTTTCTAATCAAGAGTCAATGATTGAAAAGAAATGCTTATTTTTATATTTTTGAAAATTTGTATAAACTATGTTTATATTTGATAATTGAATAAAATTTCATTAAAAAAATTTTTTGCTGTTAGTATTTTTATGTGAAAAAATTGTTTTATACAAGTTTATATTGCTTAAAGCATTATGATAAAAATACTGCAAAACAAGCATTAACAGTATTGACTTTTATTTGTGCAGAAGCCACTATAAAAGTTACATTTGTATTAATTAATATTTCAATGATTAGGTATCTGTAATTTATTTTAGTAGTATTTGCACATTGTAGTGTTTAATATGTATAAAGTATAAAAAGTGAGTCTTGGATTGAAAAATTATTTAATATATCAGAAAGATGTTTACTTTTAAAAATTCATAAAAGCAGAAACTTTTGAGTCTTATGATATATACCAATTTAAGAATTTCACATTTACAAGATATTTAAACATGAATTTTTGGAACTAGTTTAGTATCCCCATATATTGGCGATCGCGGCGATTTTTTTTCGTCGCCAAGTCGCCAATGTTAGCGCGCCAAGCTAACGGGAAATTTCCCGAAGTTCGATCGAAAAATAAGCATTTTAGAAATTTAAAAAAGGGAAATAAATATAAATGGACTTACTTGATATGAAGTTGAGCTGACGTGCCGATTGGTATGTTTATTTCGACATTTTTTTCGCTGTCACCAGTGTCACATTTCAGTTTTTTTTTTTATTTTCTAAATATTTACACAAATATTTTTCTAAATATTTACACTTTATAAAATTTTAAAAAAGCTAAAAAAAAAAGGCATGCAAAAAATATTATTTTAAATATAAATTACTTTATAAAATTGAAAAAAAAAAGGATTAAAAAATATGTTTCTAAATATATACAAATAAAATAATTATTTAATAAAATAATTACACCTTCTGCGAAATTTGGTAGTCATCCCAATTAATTCCCGAAACAATTTCAACAAATTTATTAAAATAATTTTCATTTGCAACTATGCAAGCTATATGGACTATAAACATTGCAAGGTAAAATTTAAAATCTGTCTTACGATTATACGCAGTTAAAGACGCTTTTACATGCCTCCACATACTTTCAATTGTATTCGTGTGACATCCAGTTTCTGGATCAACAAATGTCATCTTATGGTTGACTTTTAAATGTTCGAATCCCTCCTCAGTTAAACAGTCATAGCTCTTCCAACAGTTGGAATACACGGAAGTGCCTGGTAAAATCCAATCTTTAATAATTTGTATTAATGTTTCCTGTGTTCTATCATGGACAGCAACTAAAAAAAGTCTTCCGGAATCCTTCTCAACCCCCCCAAACACCCACTGAACGTCAACCTTATGTCCCCTGTGATATTTTCGCTTGCCAAATTTGGACTCATCTATTTCAACAATTTTGCCCTTCCCCCCTATTTTTTCTGAAGTTCAATGTAATGAATATTCTTCAATAATGAATATTCTTCAATGAATATTCTTCAATAATATGTTCCGTTTTGGATCCCCTTAATATTTCATAGGTTATATATAAAATTTCGAACAATTTTAATTTAGATTTTGAAAACCATGATGCATGCCTAATAGATTTTTCAGTGTTACACTGCTTTCCATCAAAACTTTTTTTGCAAACTAAAGAAAAACCATCGGAATATCCTTTCTTTGGGGTAATTTTCATTTCTGAACCGCACTTCCTACAATTTGCATTTTTTAATAATCCTATTTCCATTAGAAAATTAAATAATAACTGCGGATCTTGAACCAATCGAATTAAAAAAATCCTATTAACAAATCCGGGTTTTCCAACTGTTGGTCTAGAGCATGAAAAATTAAAGTATCCATCGTTATTTTCGTTAATTTTAGATATAATAATTTGTTGATATTTCTCGACAACACTACGAGCATGAGACATCGTGCAATATAATAATAAACTAACAAAAATGTGAAGCTAAATTAGGAAGATAATAATAAATTAAATTAATAAGATAATAATGAATTAAATTAATAAGATAATAATGAATTAAATTATTAGGGAACAAGTTCGGTATCCCCATATAAGATTTCTCGCCAAATCTGGCGCCCTTTGTTTACTGCGTAGTGTTGCCGATTTCAGCTTTTGTTTTTATTTTAGTGTTGCCAAATTCAGTTTTAGTTACTTTTTTTTGTTGTTGCCACTAATCAATTTTCTTGTGTTTAAAATAAATTTTAAAGCTATTTAAAAATTACTTCGACTTTCATTATTCTAGAAAATTCTATGTCCCACGTTTTTTCGACGTTTCTATTTGAATTGGAGGCCATTTGTCTTTAGTTTGCTGTAGGTGCAATTAAGAGATGTGCTTCGTTGTTACCAGCGTCTAATCATCGTAAATTTTTATTTTTTACAATTTCTTTTACATTAATTCTTTTTATTTCGTTTATTTAATATATATTTATTATTATCTTAATAATTTAATTCATTATTATCTTATTAATTTAATTCATTATTATCCTAATAATTTAATTCATTATTATCCTAATAATTTAATTCATTATTATCCTAATAATGGAACTAGTTTGGTATCCCCATATATTGGCGAACGCGGCGATTTTTTTTCGACAGACAATGGGCATGTGTTTTTTCTGACCCACATAAAAGCCAATCTTTGAATGATTTTCCGAAGTTCAGTGCTCATTCAAAAGATACTTTCCACCAGGAATATTAAATAATTTCAGTCTTTATTTCATTAATAAACAAATTTATTCCAATTTAATTAAATTATATGCAATTTCATCAAGGGAGACATGGAGAGAGAAAGTATGTTTTAAATCAAAAACTTTATATTTAAATATTAATATTCAGAGAATATTATACAATATAAGGAAAACAACAGTAAACAGAAAAAGAATCAATTAAAATCGCCCGTCTTAATTGCACAACATATTGATTTTTTTGTTGATTACTTCACTTCACATAAATCTAAATAAAAATATCATGAAACTTTTATAGATGAACTAAATCTTGAAACCGTACAAGTCAACAGTTAAGAATGCAAAAATTTAATATTGAATCAAGTTATCCGACAATTTTATTGAAAATTTTAAAATATTAAAGACAAAAAATTATAATATTTTCTAGAATAAAAATAATAAAAAAAAAAAAAAAAAAAAAAAAAAAATCCAGGAGTTTCAAGAGTCCTTAAAATTTTTTTGGAACTTAAGGAATTTCCAGAAGTTGTGCGAACCCTGATATATGTCACACCCTTGGCAAACAATAAATATGTGCAAGTTAAAAAAGAAAGTTTTAGTTGAAAGTAACAGCACAAGTTTCAGATGAATTGCTCAATAAACAGCACATGTATCTATGGCAATTGTTGTATTCTCTGGCTAATAATTTTTGTAAATTAATTACCCCTTTTTATATTTCATTCTCTCATAAGATTGCATGCCGTAATATTCCCCATTTCCCCCTTTCACAAAATAGGCTGCCCTGGCAAGGACTAGTGGAAAATCAGTTCCAGAGAGAAGCGAAGAAACGAGATAGAAGAGAGATGTGTTTAGAGATGGCAGAAGAAAGTGAAAAAAAAAACATAGAACCCTTACCTTTAACCAAGTAAGACTTTGTTCATTATTCAAGTTTGATGTTCTACGAAATCTAGAGACCTTAAAATGACAAAGTTGAAATAAAAAAAAAGTGCTATGACTTTTCAGACTAGAGAAGAGGTATACTCATATGATACAGGTCCAGAGTATGAAAGTCATGTTTAGGGAACTAACAGATTTTTGAAGTCCTGAAAATAGACTGACTTAATATAAATTTTCTTAATAAGTCCCTGTTTTTTTTATATAAAATTTTTCCAGCCAGTAGTATTTTTAATGTGTATTCATACTCTCCAACTGCTACGGAATTTCCGTAGTTACTACGGAAATAAAAGATAAACTACGGAGCTACGGAACGTCGTGGAAAACTACGGATCGCGTTTTTGAAGTCCTTTTTTTCTCTTCTTCGCTACGCCATTTCCATTTCCGCCGGTTACGCCCCCGATATGACGTAGGCAATCGAATGACGTCACTCGGAGCGTCATCCGCGACGTCACCGGTAACTAGAGGGCCCTAGCTTACACTATCAAACTCCGCTAGGCGTCTGCTAGAAAAAAATCTCGGGTAACTCCATGGTTTGAAGTTTTTTCGATGAAAGAAGTGAAGTGAAATAGTTTTACTGTTTACGCACGTGCACGGACTACTACGGACTGGACGGCGCACGTGAATCGTGAAATATGGAGCGTTTCCTGAAGCGGGATACCGCTTCTACACATGATGAAAGAGCTTCTTCTATTTCTAATAAACGAAGGAAGAACTGTCAAACATTCCGAAAGGAATAGGCCGAGAAATGGCCGTATTTAGTTGCCGGAAAAGATGGCTATGCAAGGTGCACCGTGTGCAATTCGGAGTTTTCTATTGCCCACGGGGGCAACGATGACTGCCGACGACATGTTACAGGCCCAAAACATACTGGATTGGTCAAAGCCCAGCTAAAACAGCAGCCAGTGAGCAGTTTTTTCCCCTCGCAGCATGAAGAGACTGACGTTATTAATGCAGAAGCTCTCTTCGTGAGATTCATGGTTGAACACAACATACCTTTGGCTGCGTCTGATCACGCTGCCGCTTTGTTCCGCCGAATGTTCCCGGATTCTGCTATTGCCAAGAAATTCAGTTGTGGTCACACTAAAACCCATGCTATAGCTGTTGTGACAGCTGATTCTTACAAACAGCAAACTGTAACAAAACTTCGTTCACAGGTGTTCTCTTTGTCCACGGACGGAAGCAAAGACATCGAGGATAAAAAACTTTATCCGTTAGTTGTAAATTTCTATGATGATGAAAAGGACAAGTTGTGACATCTCTTCTTTCATTGTCAGAGACTTCCAATAACACTGGAGAAGGAATTTTTAACCTCCTTGATTCAGAATTCCAGAAGTGAGGAATTCCATGGAAGAATTGCATAACATTTGGGGCTGACAATGCCAACACCATGTCTGGCTGTAATAAAGGTGTTCTGGGATTCCTAAAAAAGCAACAGCCAGATATGAAGTTTATAGGTTGCCCCTGTCACCTTATCCACTTGTCAGCCCAAAAGGCGACAAAATCTCTACCAGTTGGTGTGGAGAATATCCTTATCAAAGTGTTTTTCTACTTAGAGAGAAGTTCTAAACGAAAAGCAGAATTGGTCAATGTCCAAAAACTGTTTGAAGTTAAAATTCACAAGATATTGAAGCACGTGAGCACTCGTTGGCTGTCTTTAGAAAATGCACTGGAGAGGCTCCTTGAACAATGGGACCCACTGACTGAGTTTTTTTCTCACCAAAGTGACAAAGAAGGCCATATGATATATGAATTCTTAAAGTCACAGAAAATTAAGCTGTACTGTGTGTATGTGAAAGCCATGCTGCCTTTGTTCAACAAAGTTAATGTTGCTCTGCAAAAAGAACAGCCATGTGTGCATACCTTGCATGATGGCTTAATGAACTTGTTTTATGAACTTCTTGTTCGTTTTGTTGCACCTGCTGCCATTGCAAAATCTGATGCTCTTCTAGCTATCCAGTTTAAAAAAAGGAAGAATCAAAAATCAAATGACTCTCTTATCATAGGACCATCTGCCAGGGCCCTGCTGAATGAACTTACTAATGATGAAAATGAAGAGTTCTTTTTGGCAGTCAGAAATTTTTATGTTACTGGCTGTGAGTATATGGTGAGGAAGTTTCCTCTTGATGATGATTTTTTGAAGAATGAATCAGTGGCCAACATTTCCAAAAGGCAAACCTCTGATTATAAGTCAGTTATTTTCTTCACCTCCCTGTTTAACTTGATTGAGGAGGACAAAGAAAAACTTGAACTTGAGTTTGCCTACTTCCAGGCAGATTGTTTAACACCAGAAATTTTGGCAGCTGAAAGGGCTGATGAAACTTGGCATCAAATTTCTATGCTAAAGCACAGCAATGGAAATCCAAAGTACTCAGCATTGCCAAAATTGATGCTATCCGTTCTTTCGGTGCCTCACAGTAATGCAGGCAGTGAACGGATATTCAGCATGGTCACAAAGATCAAAACTGAAACTAGATCTGGTATGAACACTAAAACTCTGGAAGCTTTGCTAATTACCAAAATAAGTTCAGGAAACTGCTATGAAGCAAAACTTAACAAGGATGAATTAAAAAAGGCCAAAAGTGCATGCTATTCATTGCAAAAAAAAAATGTGAAAATTATAAATAAAATGTTTTTCTTTTAAAAACACGAAAATTTTGAGAGTTTTTTTTTTTTATCAAGCTTTATTTTCTTTACATTATATATTATATTATATCCATAGAAAGAAGGTAAGTTCTTTTTAAAATTATTTTTGAAAATTTGTCGGTACTAAGGTGTATGGATAATATAAGCAGTGCTACTGATGGGTAGGTTACCAATGTTGAAAGGTTTGTGTATTCTATGTTATTAGTTTAATTAATTAGTGTAAATTATGAACTCCACATGGTACTAACCATCTTGTTAATAAGGTTTAAGTACTTGAAATAATTTAAGTAACTAAATTTTATATATAAGTAACTAGATTTGTAATTTTATGATTGAATTAAAAGCAATTTTTAATTAAAAAACCAAAGCCAGTTTCTGTTTCTATTTTCAGGTTTGAATTTGGGTATAAAAAACAATAAATACAAAATGCATTATCAAAAAATGCATTATTTTAAATTCAAAATATTGTTTGTAAACACTATATGATAATTATCTAACAATAACAGTTATCTATTAATAACAGTAATAATCTACGCAACACAATCCAACTCTTCCAACCTTCTTTCAAATAAAGTGGTCCTGAAGATCTATTTCGACCACTTTGAAAATGGAAGCCTCTTTAACACTGTTTTGAGGTAAACTGACAGAGCTGGATTTATACCTTGTATATTATATCACTTGCATTTAACAGTCTTCAATTATGTGATGGACTGCTCAATGTCCATCAACAATATAAAAGTTCTCACAAATTGGACAATACAATTTGCAATGTAGCATATTAACCTTTCAAATGTTTTCCTATGATTAGATTATCAACTAAGCTAATCCTATCCAAGCAAAATAGATATTTGAATTAGTATCATTTCCCTCTGGTGATTTTGTTTTTACCTTGTATACTTTATTTTTATCTTTGAAGACATTCAATGATTTCAAACTTTCAATAGTTTGCAATAAATGCTGTATTTTTAATTAACTTTAAAAATGATTTCAGAATTCTCAAGTTCAGTCAAGGATAATTTCCCTTTCTTTCCATCTTTGTCAGTGGATCTGATATATTCACTATGAATCTTAGAATCTATCCAATCATTCTGGAATTTTATTGTGTAGCATGAAAAATATTCTTTGCTAATAATTTATCAATTTTATACATCGAATGAGACCATACATTTTAAAGTAAATGCAACCAGGAAAGACTTGATTGCATTTACCTAAAAATCCATGATAAATTATTGTTGAAGTACCTTGAACTCAATACTTTGTTACAGAACAGTTGTATGAGCATAAGTCAACAGGATTAGCTTCACCAAAAATGAGTTACCAATTTCTAGTTGATACCATACAGATTTGTTTAACTTCATTTCTGACCAACACATTATGGCTTCTCTCTGAATCCCTTGTAAAGTAGTTGTTACATCAGTTAAATAATGAATCTTAATGTTCTGTTTCCCACCAATTCTTAACAAAATCTGCAAGATATGAACCAATGCAATAGCTTAGAAGTCTAGGAATAGATAACTTTCTCAAAGGTGCTACTCTGGATTTAACCATTAACAGCTTGATTGTAGTCCAGTCTTTTGCCACGCATCTAATGAAGACAATAGCTGCAAAAGACTGACAGCTGGCACCACAAAAATAAGAAGACTTGCACCACAATTCTTAAAACTAGTTTTCGGGGAATTTCCACTGTTGCCAGAATTTTCAAGTCTTTCAGTCATTTATGAAATCTTTTCTTTATATCTTCAGAAACTTCTGAATCTCAACTTAACTTTGACTTCCAACTTGTTTGCAACAGAATTTTAGGGAATAATATAATTAGGCAAGTAAATCCAATTAGGTCAAATATTCAATTCATAAAAGATAATATAACCACTTTTTATGAGGTTTTTACTGAGAGTAAAAATACTCTTATGGATGTCTGGAGTGTTACACCTACTGGCACCTTGCTTTTAGAGGGAACTAGAGGCCAACAGACTTGTATTTGATGCTTCACCAATGGTCACATAAGGAGCCTCAAATATGTACAGGGACAAGACTTAGTCTGTGCACAAAATGTAAAGCAGAACAAGCATCGCTGGAGCATATCTTGAGCTGTTGAATATTGACTTGGAAGAGGCTTTTTCAAAGCTCCTTATGTTTTCTGTATTTCTTGGCTGTTTATGCACTAGAGGAGTTGGTCTAGTGTTGGAATTGGATGATCTGGGATAAGAAGCAACAACAGATATCACTCATCTAGTGATTATTTCTGGAGAATCAAAAATTGTAAGAGTGTCGCCAAATAGCACATTTTCTGATTTATCTTATAGCATTTAATTCATTCCAAAACAAGCAATGCTTCAGGTTTCTCGATGTTTTCTTTTGTTGTGAATTCCCATCTTTTTATATTAAACTGCGATGCATTCATCAAGTCCGTTAAACATTAAATGAATCTTTTTTAATCCCTGTTCAGAATCAACAGAAGAGTCAAAATCATTCTACGTGGACAAGTGTCCACATAGAATGATTTTTAAATTTTGTAGCTATATCCTTAAAACTGAAAGATTCATACCAACTTAAAAATTATGCCAAATAACAGCACAGTGAAAAAGGGCTCCAATTTAATAATCTTCCTTTTTTATTTTTTCAACACAAAAACTTCAAATATTTTCTGGCATCCTTATTTACAAATATTTCAAGGAAAGCCTTTTTAATATCTGATGTTACTTAAATTTTTTCTCAAAATTTTATTCGTAAGGTAAGAATTAATTTCAATAAATTTGGTCCTTTCATCAACTGTTCAAAAATAAGTTGCTTCTTGTTTTGCACATCAAGGACTGGCATGATATTGCTGGTAGAATTGAAATTGAAAACTCTTTTATATGCAAGATAATAACCAGTATCTTTGTTTTTTCAATGTAAATTTTTTTATATCATTCTTTAAAAACAGCACAGTAACTATCTAATTGGTTTTCATTAATAAGTTTTGTGTAGCCACCACCTTCAACCTGCACTTTTTTACTTTTGTTAGTAACTAATATCATTTTATTTATTATTGATTTCAAGATGTACGAACATTTAGATTCAGTATCACATAATGCTCTCACAGATCTGGTCTTCCAACAGGCTTCAACAATCACTAAAAGCATCTTAAAAAGACTTCCCCTTGGCTGATTCAACAAAGTTGTATATCCTTTCACAAACCTATCCACAGCCAAAGACTTATCTGTCTCAAATCAATTCTGCACACAATATAGGCCAATGTCTATTACTACAAACAATACATTGAAGCATTAATTCTGTCTTTCCAGTCATAAAAAACAAAAGAGTATAAGAAAATTTTTACATAAATACATTTACTGTAATACAAGCTGCATTAATTTTTTCCTTGCATTCTTCAATTTTATCCTATTTATCCATCAAATTTTCTGATTAGATACCAATTAATGAGAAACTAGTAAATTAACAATGAGTAAATTATATATTTCAGCATCTATTAAAGCCAAATCATTTGTAATGCATTTAAAGAATTTTTCAATGTTGGAGGAAAATTTAATTTCTTCAGAAGTTATCTTTACATCATTTATCATAGCCACTAACATATTGTAACAATTTGAAAAAATCCCTCGAACAGGGCTTTGTTTAGTGATAAAAGCATCTATTAAATACAAATTAGATTGTTAATATTAAAAAATTAACTTTTGAAATCCAGATCAGGTCTGTAGACACCACAATGTTTCATGCATGCAATAAATTTATCCAATTTATTCAGGTTCAAACTTATTTTAATATTAGAAAAATTCTTTGTAATTTACTATAATTTTATATATTTCATTCCAAATATTTAACCACTGCTTCATAATACATATACTTTCCTGCTGTAACCCATAAACCAATAATTAATATACAATTCAAAAGAATGACAACAATTACAATATCACTTTCAGATTATATATAACAGGAACTGTTCCTACTAATATCTTTGTCATGGATATTAAAAATGATTTACAGTACATTCTATCTTCATACTATTTTTGTTTGAAATATCTATTTCCTAAATTAGAAAATAGATGACAATGTTATGTCTATTACCAAAATGCAAATATAGATGGTATTAGTTTTAATCATGTGATTTAGAATAAAAATGTGCATTTATGTTATTAATTTATTTTGCTATAGGTATCTATCTATGTTTCAATAAAAAATTTGTATCAGGACAGGAATAGTGATTTGCTGACTTGATTGAATTATTTCCCCCTAGATATTCCAAGTTCATTTCTGGTACCCAATGTGTCTTGATCAATTTGAATTTGAATATAAATATTTTTTAGACTTAAAGATTTAATTTAAGTAGCCATGCCAGACAGTAATAATGATAGAATTGAAATTGATGACAACTAAGAGAAAAAAAAAAACAATTCCGAAGATATCGACTTATCACAATCACTAATAAGTAAACTTTTTAATTAGACAGAATCATGTTTTAATGATGAGAGCTTACATGAAGAAAGTAAAATTGAAAAGTTGAAAACTTTAAATGATCAATTAATTGAAAAAGAGTTTTTAAAACTTAACATACATATAAAGGCATTCATTTCTGAAGAAACAGGAAAAAACTTTGGTTGATGAATATTCAGAGAAAATTTTGATATTTAAAGGTAAAATTAAAAACTCGATAAAATTAATGAAAAATGTCTGACAATTTCTAGAAATAAAAATTCATTGAGTAGGATTCCTACGATGGAATGTAATAATTTGATTTTGTTACCAAAGTGATCTCAGTGTAAATAGTTTGGCAATCCCTGTTTGTGGCTTGAAGATGCAATGCATAAAAAATGATTCGTCAAATGTTGAAATATTTTATAATTTAAAAAATTCATCAGGTGGTCTGGCATTAAAATCAATTAAGGGATTTTGTTTAACAGATTTGAATTATGAAAAATGCTCAAAATTATTACCTGAAAGATTTGAACAAGAGGATCTTATAATTAATGGTCATAAGAATAAATTCCTTAATATAGAGTCTGTGAAAGCATTTCAAAAATTATATGACCCTCTCATGATTAATATTCCCTTATTTGTATGGTTGAAAGTTATATCTGGCTCATACAGCTAACTTTTATGTACCATAATTCTAAAATTATTACCTACTGATATTAGTTTGGGATATAATAAAACTAAAGAATCAAAAAGTCAAATTAATGTTAATGAAGTTCATCAAAATAGAATTAGAATCTAGAGAATCATTACAGTTAATGCAAGCAAAAATAGATTATTTCCAGAATGATAATCATTCAACAAATGAAACATATGCTAAAAAAAAATGATGCTCAAAATAGGGAATAAATTTCTACTTTAATAACTATTATAAAAAGGAAAAAATGTGTACTTTTTTTTTTTTTTAAGAAATACAATTCTTTAAATTGTCACTTGCTATCAATCTTTAAAAAAAATGACTATATAAAAAATGACTAAATTAAAAAGAAAAGTTTGTTGCTTTAAGTGCTTAGCTAAGGGTCACTCGAGTAATGAATACCAGAACAAATTTGAAATAATAAGTGTCTGAATGAAACTCTTGAGTCGTTTTGTTTCAGGAAAGAAAAACCAAATTTAGATATTCTAAATCATTCCAAAAGACAAAATGAAGAATCAGCAGCCATTTCCCGAAACAATGAATGCATCCTTTCTAGCATGTTGCAGGAGGCTAAAGTTCAAAATAAAAATATTATTTTGCTAATAAAATATATTTTGCGATAGTGCATTTAATCCTAATGTAAAATAAATCTAAAAATGTTGTTAGTTTTAGCTATTAACAGCAATTTTATAATGAAAGTCTTATTTTAATTTTATTTAGTATTAACAGAAATTCTTAATTTGCTTTTTCCTGAACTGAGAAGATAGAAGTTTATACATTTGGCAATCTCTTTATAATAAAAGATTTCGAGATCATGACAGTTAACACCTTACATATAAATATTCCAAATAAATGGGTAAAGATGGATTTATTTGTTGCAGATTCTATTTCACATTGCCATGTGCCGGTTGCAGAGATTTGACTAAACAAATGCTGAAAAATTCCATTTATCCTCTGAAGAAATATTTTTATTTGAGGGAAAAGAGAAAATTGTCATTTTTTTGGGATGCAATTTCATGTGGAAATTTTATACCTGAAATAAATTGGATCTTTCTAAAAGGCTTTATTGCATTGAAACTTTATTTGGTTATAGTATTAGTGGAGTAACATAATCAACAAATTTAAGAATTCAGTCAATTAATATATGCATCTCAATAAAAATAACACATTTATAATTTAAAGAAACTTTGGGAAATAAATATTTTATCAAGAAATAATAAATGTATCTCAAGTAATGAAATGAAAATTTTACTAAATTTTGATGATTAAATAAAATTTTAAAATGGAAAATATGTAGTTCAATTACCTTTTAAAGAAAACTTGAATTTTTTTGATATTTTATCGAATGCTAAGCAAAGACTTTTTTGTTTAATAATCTGGTTTGAGAAAGATCAGCCTATTTTTCAAGAACATAATGAAGTGTTTAGAGAACAGCTCAATTACACCCAATTTAAATGTGGTGTAATTGAACCTATTACCATATAGGAAAGCAGTTCATTTGACCATGTATATTACATGCCTCATCCTCCAATAATCAGGAGGAATAAAGAAGAATATCATGCTAAATTACACCTTGTACTCAATGCATCTACTAAAGATGAAAATTGTTATTCATTGAAAGATAATTTAGGGCCACATCTGAATCTTAGCCATAATTTGTTAAACCTACATTTGCTATTTAGATAGATTATAACTGGAACTATAGCAGATACAAAAAAGGCATTTTTATGGATTTTTTAAAATAAAAATGATAGAAATTGTAAAAAAAATTTTTTTTTTTTATTAGATGCTACCAAATGAGATTAGGATTTTTGAAACACTACTACAGTGTTCTTGGGGTTAAGCCTTCAAAATTTTTATTGGCCACTACAATTAAGCACCATATAAAACAATTTAATGTATCACACAAGTTAGCATAAGCAATCTTAAATGATTTCATCTATCTAATCAATGATTTAATTACAAGTGTTGATAATCAAAAAGATGCTATTAAATTGCGTAAATACAAAAAAAAAATATTCTAAACAATACAAAAAAAAATATTCTTCATCCACCAACATGAACCTATGTGTGTTTCTAAAACTAACAGTATAGAATGTTAAGAATATTGGCAAATTTAAAGAAGCTGGAAAAGATACTTTCATTCTAATTAAAATGTTAGATGTGATATAGGACACTATGAAAGAAGAACTAAAATTGGACTCTTCTTCCATTAATAATTCTCTCTCAAATTCTATTACACAAAATGAGCAATTTTGAAACTAACATGCAAGATTTTTGAATCTATGGATTTCATAGTTGCAATAACAATTCAAGTAAAGATATTATTGCAAGTTATTTGGCAGAGAGGACTGGGATAGGATAATGAATTACCAAATAACTTAAAACAAAAATAGAAGAAATTGATGCTTGAAGTTCAAGAACTTAAAGGCATTCTACCTAGCTGGTATTTTACTAGTTTTACTCAATAAAATTTCAATTTTCAGGTACAGATTTTCTGTAATGCTAGTGAAATAGTTTTAGGAACTCAAGCTTATCTCAGATATGTCTACAAAATAGGACGGTATAAAATTAGTTTTGTGTTAGCAAAATGTCAAGTTACAGATATTAAGAAAATTACATTACCTATACTACAACTTCAATCTGCTATTTGGTACAAGACAACTCGACTCTTTAAGAAGTGTTTTTTACTTGAAGAAAACTATTATTTACAGATGGTGCCTTTGCATTGAATCAAAGGATATACTGACATTTGGAAAACCTTTGTAGAAAATAAAGTAATAGAAATTCAAGCAAAAATTAAACCAAAAAATTGGAGACAATGTTGTGGTATTGAAACAAAACCCGATTGGTTGCAAAACAAAGCAAACTAATGCTAAAGAGTAGGGAACTATAAAAAGAGTCAAAATGTGCCAAACTGGCTTAACGGTTCGGAATAACTTTGTACGACAAAAGGTGATCGTATGACATGTGCGAAATTTGTTTTATGAGCAACCCTTGCATTTAATGAGTTATTTTATTTCTGTAAAAGATGACATACCCATACAGGATTGGCATGATTTCACATTTTCGCACAACGCACTCTACAGCTCTGTCGCCAACTTAAATTACACCGCCACACGCAATAGCCGTCAACCAATAACGATTGCATTCAAGCTTCAGCTTTGAAATTGCGTGTTTTTCTGAATTCCAAATATTAAAAATGTGAATATTTCATTATAATTAAGTGCTGCAGAAGTTTTAAAATTCTAATAAATAGAAACAAAATTTTTAAAACTTGAATTTTAATATATCGAACAATGGTGCCCACATTAAAAAAACACCAGTGTAGCGCTACCTACTAGAGTGTCAACCGAGCAATAAAGCTAAATTTCAAACATTAACAAATTTCATTTTTTGTTTAAACTCAAATTTTAATATAACGAGCAGCTATGCCCACATTAAAGAAATTTAAGTACAAGGCACATTCTAACACTAACAAGAAAAACACACAACTTAAACATTCATTTACTTATGGAAACATTTATTTTTATAAAAACTTTAATTTCTATATATGAATAAAATTGTAATGAAAAACAAAATAACTCACCTAATCTTCATCGCTCTCCGAATCATTACTTTTCGGCGAATATACCGTTTTTATTGATTCTAAAAAATCTATTATGTTTTCCTGGTGATTCTTTCTCCATACGTACTCCGCAAAAACGTAAAATCAATATATCCTCATCAATACTTATTAATTTTCGCAAGCAACACAAAAACTCCAAAAATAGAAACTAAATGCTTCAAGCACTATTCTGTAATAGATTCAAAGGTTACATACAAAACGCGCATTTAAAACAAAAAGCACATCACACATACGTAATATGAACTGGTAAACCACTCTGGCGCACTTTATAGCATTCTTGACGTATACGCTTGGCCCATTTTACTTTGTGTACGCTTTTCTACTATTTAGCGCTTATTTTTTTACAATTTAAGAATTTGCTATATTAATGTTCCCGTTATTGGACTTTGAATTTGTTTTAAAGTTATATTATTTTGAATTTTTAGAAAATATATTGTTTATAATTATTATATTGTTACAAATTTTTGAAAACTATAATGTTTGAATTCTTTTAAATTTATATTATTCCAAATCTTTATTTGGTCGGCCAAATAAAAGATCAGTACAGGATGCTAATCATGTGCCTGGTCATTTTCATTCATACATCGCAGAGTATGTATGGTGGAGAAACAATAAAGAAAATACAGTAGAAGATTTCTTCGAAGCTCTTAATGAATCCACTCTTTCTCAGCCAGGTGAATTATTTCATATTTCATTAAAATTTCATTTATAGGGATTATTAGAAACTCCATTTTTTTAAAATGTACATTTACATAATTAATACAACTATAAGTAAGCTTTATTGCATGTTTCACATTAGTGTTAAATTGTGGTATACTGAAATTTTTTTAAGGTGGGTGTCATACGCCCAGTTAATTAAAAATTGAGTTTGTACAAAAATGCAATTAGTTAACATTAGAAGTTTAGCTTCATTGCCCAGTTGTCACTATAGTGGATAGCACTTCTCTGAAGTGTTTCTAAGGTAGGTGCCATTGCCCGGTATATTAAAATTTGAGTTTTAATAAAAAAAATTGCTTCTAGTTATTAGAATTTTAATATTTCTATGGTACATAATTATGAAATTTAGTTATTAGGATTTTGAATCAGTGCACGATTCTAAAGTTAACGCAATCAGTATTTAGTAAGAAGTTTGAATGTGATTGGTATTTAGTAAGAGCAGATTTTGTACTTAGTGATATAATTTAGGTTGGCGAAATAGCTGTACAGTGCTTGGAACTGAGATTCAAAATTGTGCCAACCTTGTACAGTTTCATCATGTTTTACCCAAAAAAGATGACATGGACCATCTAGGTTGAGATATGAAGAATCAAGATGAGAATGATGCTTAAGAGCATAACTCTTTGAATAGCGAATACTTGGATGACAAGATTTTAATAAAGAAGCGAATCAAACCTATAAACATTAATTTGAACATTTTCAAAGGAAAAAAAACATTCAGATTTTTTGACTTTCAAAATAAAAATTTTGTTATGGACTAAATTGCAAAGAGTATTTGCCTAGTGTAGAAGATTTCTTGAAAATTCTACATTTCCAGCTACTAAAATAAAAGACTTTTTAACAAATACAGAGATTCAAAATTCTATAAATTCTCTTGTGAAAATATTACAAGAAAATGCTTTTGGTATTGATATAGAATATCTGCAACCGGAGAAGATACTTCTAAAGAATAGCAATTTATTTGGCACCTTTTCTTGATTCATCGACACTGCAACTATTCAGAAGGTAATTCTGCTAAATAGTAGAGAAGCGTACAGAGGGTAAAATGCGCCAAGAATGCGATATAGTGCGCCAGACTGGTTTACCGATTTGGATTACATAGGTATGATGTGCTTTTCATTTTACATGCGCCCTTGAAACTATTACAGAACCAGTATGTAACCCTTGAAACTATTACAGAATAATCTTGAAGCATTGAGTCTCTATATTCGAGTTTTGGAGTTTGTATATTGCTTGCGAAAATTAATATGTATGGATGAGGATGCATTGACTTTATATTTTCGCGGAGTACTTATGAAGAAAGAATCATCAGGAGAACTAATAGAAAATTTTTAGAAGCAATAAAAATGGTATATTCACCGAAAAGTAACAATTCTGTGAGCGATGAAGATTAGATGAGTTATTTTGTTTTTCATTACAATTTTATTTATATTTAGAAATTAAATTTTATATAAAAATGAATGTTTCCATAAGTAAATGAATGTTTAGCTTGTGTGTATAGTGTTTTTCATGTTAGTGTTAGAATGTACCACGTACTTAACTTTCTTTAATGTGGGCGTAACAGCTCATTATATTAAAATTCGAGTTTAAAGAAAAAATGAAATTTGTTAACATTCGAAATTAAGCTTTATTGCCTGGTTGGTATTGTAGTAGGTAGCGCTACACTGATGTTTTTTTTAAGGTGGGTGCCATTGCTCGATATATTAAAAATTTTGTTTCTATTTATTAGAATTTGTAAACTTCTACAGTATTTAGTTATAATGAAATATTCAAATTTTTAATATTTGGAATTTGGAAAAATGTGCGATTCCCAACCTGAAGTTCGAACATGATCGTTATTGGTTGATGGCTATCGCGCATAGTGACATAAGTTAGTTTGGCAACAGAGCTCTTGAGTGCTTGGCATGAAAATTTGAAATCGTGCCAATCCTGTACAGGTCTGTCGTCATTTACCGGTAACTCCAATCATTTAAACATCTAATATTTCTCCCAAAAGATCATCATTTATCCAAGACAACTGTGAAATATTTTCATGAAAGTCATCTGCATGAAACTATTCAAATGACATAATTAGCCCCCAACACAAAATATTGCATAACTAAGACTAAGGATCTGGTGAGAAAATCTACGCATTTTAATCTATTATTTAATTTACAAACATTTATAAATTAAATATTAATATATATGACATACTTTCTACCCTTCAACAAAAATTAGAGTGATCGAAAAATATGGATATTTTATGTTTTTTAGTTTTCTGTCTAAAGAGATATTATGCATATTTTATACAATAAAACATTCCTAAATCAACTTACAAGTATGAATAAAATTGTATGAATAAATGAAACAATTGGTGCAATTCATCCGATTCCTTGTTTCATTCATTAATAGAAACAAAGTATAATATAGGATATGCTACAAAATCAAACAAGGATATTTATATCATAAATATTAGATAGATTTTCTTTTTGTTTTGGTACCATTCTTAATTAGAATTTATTTTCTTATTTTATAATTCATTTGATACATTTCTGATATCACGGGTTTAAGTCAATTACCATACATTTTACTAAATCCAAGTTTATATTAAAATGAAATTTAATTTTACCAGAATTTTTATCATGAATATGAAATACTATATGTATGTAAAAATTAGACATATCTTATCCTTCCAATTTTCTACTAAATAGGTATAATAATTTTTGGTTTGAATAATCTACATAACTGAAAAGTAGATTTCCTTTTTGAAAATCAAATGTCTTCATTTGTTAAAATCAATTCAGTATCATCTTATTAAACCTTTTCAATGAAAGATTTCCTCCAATTTCCTTCTCTATAGAAATTGAAGGAAATCTTTTGAATTGTGATATTCAAAATATAATTTTGACTAATGGTAAGAAAATTAAAAATGACATCAAGTCTACAGCAATAAATAAAATTTTTCAAATCCAGTTTTACTATTTGAAATTTTAAAATCTAGTTTGCTAAATTTGCAATATTTTTTTATTTTGAAACAAATTTTATACTTAACAATAAGCCTTTTAAAAAAACCAAAATTACTACATTTTATCAAGATTTAGATAATTTAAGTAGAATCTTTTAAAGACTTAAAATCACGCACAGAATAACCTGGAAAATTTCCAATTTCATAAAATTAAACACTTATAAGTAAATTCTTAACATAAATTGGTTAAAGTTTCCTCTGGACAGTTTCGATGAGTTTCTAACTCTTCAGGCAAAATAAAGTATCATATGCAGAAAAGAGGATGTATTAAATAAATAATAGCAATAAAAAGAGTAAAACATACATTGAGTAATGAAAGACTAACAAACTAAAAGCAATTTTGAGCAGGAATTTAATATATTTTTCAAAAATATTAAAATAACATTTTAATTCCCTTCTTGGGAGAAAAGATATGAATGACATTTAAAATTATAAATTTTGGATTGATCATACCTTACAGAAGAACTATATTCTTTAAATTTGAAGGACCTTGGTTTTAAACCAGTTACTGTTGAAAATCAAAATAGGTGTTCATTTTGTATATCTTTTAGGATAGTTACTTTTAATAATTTTCTTTCTTGAGAAATATAAATATGTAATAAACAGTTCTCAGAGAGAGCAATAATGCTACAGATATTCAAATACCTAACATCTATCAATTAATACGCTATCTAGATTGTGAAGTCAAATCTAATAAACTATTAGGTTGGTAAAAATATCTTGATGTAAGAAAAAGATAAATATATTAAGGTTAATCAACTAAATATTTACAATGATGAATTTTCTGAAAAATATAAGAAAATTTATACAATGACTTCTGAAAAGACTATTTAGTACTTAAAAATCAACGTGTTGTAATGCATAGAATAGCTAAATGTTTGAGCAACAAATTGTTAAATAATTAGTATATTTAGAATGAGTGCTTTTGAATACTTTAGTAGTTTAGAGAATTAATGACTTTTACATAAACAAGAAAAAAATATTATGTTTACACTTTCCTTTTCAGTCATTGATATATATTTTAAAAAGAAAATAATATTAAGCTTACTCTTGTCAATAGATCCTTTAACACGACCCATGATGGAGAAATTCACACAGAACGATTATCTGAAGAAATACGCTGATATCAACAATAAGTTAAACCAGTATGTGCGCTTCCAGAGTTCAACACAATGCTAGTGAAATGAAACGAGACTAGCAGATAAGGGAAGTAAACATTCCTCCGAGAGAGCTTGTCCTCGGAAGCGTTCGGAAAATACAAACGAATTCCATCCCCAGTGTTTCCGAATCTCAGCTAAGGTAGTTTAGCGTTGACATCGCCATTGGAGAGTAACGAGTGATTTTTGTAATACTATTTTATAATTGAAAAAATATATTTTCTAAAAGAAAACGTATCTGTGAAAGGTAAGGGAATAGTCCTAAATATATATGACACCATGTTACTTTCAATAAAGTATCTCCTCTTAAGTAAAATTTTCTTGGGTCGTAGCTTTCGTGACCTGCATTAGGCTTAACTATATGTATGTATCCAAATATCTTAATTTGAGTAAATAAAAAACAGAACGATGTTTTAATTTATCACGCGCATTTGGAATAGCAAATTTAAGTTATACATGGTCTAGAAATTTTAATTTTGGTACTTCAGTTACATTTTTATCATTCATAATGCATAATGTTAAATTTTTATTTATATAAGTTTATATTGTTAACACTTATTGTAAAGAGTATATTTTGAGAAGTATTTTTGCTTGTATTGTAAAGTAACTCTTATAAATTGTTAAGTTTATTGTTACTATATTTCCACTTAATATGTAAATAGTAGAAATTTTGTGATTTGAAATAATATAAAGAAGTTCTAAGGATAATATGTATTGCTATACATTTTGTAAGCTTGAATTTGGTGAAAATAATATTTGAATGTTACATCTAAATGAAGTGCATAACATTGTGTTTCAATAATTAGCGATTGCAATAAATCTAGATAAATCAGGAGTTTAAGTTCAGAACTATTAGTTATGAAATAAGACAGTTTTTATTTACTTTTAATAAAATGAAGATTCTATATTTTGCTTATTAAGTGATCAGAAGTTGAGCTCTTGCTTTATTACTTTTTGCCTATTTCATCCTTTATTATAATTCGTACTTTATTCAATTGTCTGTGTTATGTATATTTGAATGTTTTATATCAAGGTACATTAGTATTTACTGCAACCCACTGACACCCTAAGAGTTACTGTATAGACCTACACTTAAACATAATAATTCAGAATAGAATAGAATATTATAAACTGATAGTGGAACTAGTTCGGTATCCCCATATATTGGCGAACGCGGCGAATTTTTTCGTCGCCAATGAAATAAATATAATTGATGGACTTACTTGATATGAAGTTTAGCTGATATGCCGATTGGTAGTTTTATTTCGACATTTTTTTTGCTGTCACCAGTGTCACATTTCAGTTTTTTTTTTTTTAAATATTTTTCTAAATATTTACAATTTATAAAATTTTAAAAAAGGCATGCAAAAAATATTATTTTAAATATAAATTACTTTATAAAATTGAAAAAAAGGATTCAAAAAATATTTTTCCTAAATATATACACTTTTAAAGTAAATAAAGATAAAACACTAATACAATAAAAAAAATACATTCAGAATTTAAATAAAATAATTACACCTTCTGCTAAATTTGGTACTCATCCCAATTAATTCCCGAAACAATTTCAACAAATTTATTAAAATAATTTTCATTTGAAGCTATGCAAGCCTTATGGAAGCATCGTGGCAATATAATAATAAACTAACAAAAATGTGAAGCTAAAATAAGAAGATAATAATAAATTAAATTAATAAGATAATAAATTAAATTAATAAGATATATATAATAATAAATATATAATAAATAAACCAAATAAAAATAATTAATGTAAAAGAAATTGTAAAAAAGAAAAATTTACGATGATTAGACGCGGGTGACAACGAAGCACATCCCTTAATTGCACCTACAGCAAACTAAAGACAAATGGCTTCCAATTCAAATAGAAACGTCGAAAAAATGTGCGACATAGAATGATCTAGAACAATGAAAGTCAAAGTAAATTTTAAATAGCTTTAAAATTTATGTTAAACACAAGAAAATTGAATAGTGGCACCAAAAAAAAGTAACTAAAACTGAATTTGGCAACATTAAAATAAAAACAAAAGCTGAAATCGGCAACACTACGCAGTAAACAAAGGGTGCCAGATTTGGCGAGAAATCTTATATGGGGATACCGAACTTGTACCATGCCTATGTAAAGTATTATTAAGGTGCTGTATGAAATTCATATTTTTTTTATTATCTTTTATTATTAGTTCAAAATGACGGGGAAAAGTGTTATCAAGATTCAACATATAATCCAGTTTTTTAATGGCGAGGAAAAATTTATCACAAGGGTAGAGAATGCTGTTGATGCCAATCATATAAGGCACCTTAATTATGATGGTGATCAATCAGTATTTGATGCTGTTGTAGATGCAAGTATGAAAGACAAGTTTTATAAAGTACAGGTATGTAATAACTTTATATAAAACTTTCTGAAATAATTAGAATTCTTTATAAACAAATAATACCATAAATATGTAAAGCATTTAAAATATTTGTGAAATAAATTGTTTTTCTTTTAATATAGGATAAAATGTGAAATATTTTTACTAATCATAATCTAATGTAAATTATTTTATTTGCAGATAATGCTAGAGAAGAGTGGAGATATAAGAAAAGGAAATCACTGACGGAATGTGGAAGTGGAACTATAAAAACACTCAGTAAAAAAAACAAGCCGAGGTTATTTCTGTGGAAGAATTATTTCCCGCAAAGGATTTTCGGGCCACAGCTTCTATTCCCGAGGATTTTCGAGAAAATTCTTATAAGGATTTATTAAAAGCCAACACCATTGTAGGTTTTACTTGGCTTCTTTGCCCAGAATGTTCTACCAAACAAACCTTACAATTTATCTCACTGGAAGACATATTTTCTTCCAGTGAGTATAAGAATTGTAACAAAGAGAATTGATTCAATTTGTTAAAAGAAAAGTGCAGAATATCTACAGAAGATATCAAAATACTGGCAAATCAAACAATTGGACAGCCCAGTAACTGGAAGTGGACCAAATATAGAAAGGGCAGGCTTACTGCTAGTAACTTTGGTCCAATTATTTCTGCAGTAAAGCGGAACAAATACCCATTGTCACTATTCAAAAGGCTAAACAATGAATATAATTTTGAAAAAGTACGCCAAGTGCAATGGGGGTTACAAAATGAAAAAACAGCCATTTTTGAATTTGAAATGGGGCTTAAAAAAAGTGCACAATACTGGACTGTGGTTACATCCATCAGGACTATTTGGAGCAAGTCCGAAAGGACTTGTAGTCAATGAGGATGAAACTACAGTACTAGTAGAGATTAAGTGCCCTTTTCAGTTCAGAAATTGCTCTTTAAAAGAAAGCTTAAAAGATTAACAAAAATATGTTTTATATATTGACGAAAGTGGATTCTACAAATTAAATAAGAACCACAACTATTACCATCAAATCCAAGGGCAAATGGCAATTTTAAACCTTGCTATTTGGTAATTTGGACTTCACTAGATGTAATTGTTTTTGATGTGCACAGAGATGAAAATTGGAACTATTTAAATGTGATTGAAAAAATTTTTATTAAATGTTTGGGCTAAACTGAGTATTACGGTCACGCCTCGCGGTACGGGAAATCTCGCCAATGTTCAATGTCCGGAGCCGCGAAAAGTCGCCAGATCTAGTTCTTGTTTACATCGCCAAGTTTAATTGCCGAAAGTGATTAAAGGCCAAATGTTTCTCCATGAATGTTTCACCGGAATTTCATGGTGTCTCCCCATAATGTCTTGGAGGATGCCATCCGTTACTTGTCACCCCAATTTCTTGGAAAAGCAGGATGTTATCCATCAATTGTCAACTCCAAACCTGGGAAAAACTTGCTTGTTTTAGCCATTTTCATTTAGCAAGGCTGTGAATTAGTTACTTCTCGCTGTTTCTCCTGATCATAATCAATAGCCCTTTGAGATGCAGGCTATGAATTTGAAAGAATTATTTCTTTTGAGTGTAAAGGGTGAGAAAGAAGTGATTATGTGGTGTATGAATGTTGGTTTAATTTCGAAAAATTATTTATGTTGTAAATGTGGTGCGGAAATGAAACTTGTTGATAGAATGGATGTGAGTGATAAGTGTGAATGGAGATGTAGTGTGAGAGGTAAGGATAAGCATGATGTGAAAAGAAGCGTACGAAAGGGTTCATGGTTTTCTCATGGACGATTGCCTGTGAGTGTGTTGTTGCAAATGATGTATATGTGGGTGAAAGATTTTGCAAATAAAAATATATGTGATGAGTTGAAAGTATCTAGTCATGCGGTGGTTGATTGGAAGAGTTTTTGTCGTGAGGTGTGTGTTGAAGTGTGTCTGAAAACGAATGAAATGGTGGGAGGACCTGGTGTGATTGTTGAAATAGATGAAAGTAAATTTGGAAAGAGAAAGTATAATAGAGGAAAGAAAGTTGATGGAAGGTGGGTGTTTGGAGGGATCGAAAGAGAATCTGGAAGGTGTTTTATGAAAGTGGTAGCGAGCAGGTCGAAAGATGTATTGCTAGGAATTTTGAAAGAGAATGTTGTGCCTGGAAGTGTAGTAATCTCAGATTGCTGGAAGGCTTACGATTGTTTATCAGACGAAGGCTTCCAGCATATAAAAGTAAATCATAGTTTGCATTTCAAGGACCCCGAATCAGGCGAGCACACAAACACGATAGAAGGGACGTGGAGTGCTATTTTTATAGCCTAAAAGAAACTCGGCAGGTAGGAGATCAATTCGATTCCTATCTTGCTGAGTATATATGGCGTAAAAAGCACTCTGCGTCCACCGATATTTTTAAAGATTTCATTGAGGCAGTTATAAATGTCTACAAACCTTTGAATAAGGATCCGCCACAAAATGATGCCGAATTGGAAGAAACATGAAGGTAAGATTTAGTTCCAATTATTTTTTACGTAATGCTATTTAATTTATTTCAGATGTTTGTTTAATGTGTAAAATTTTTAATTTTAATGAATTATTTTTTGCGTTATACGTTTTAATTTACTTCAGATATGTTTGTTTAAATTGTAAAATTTGTAATTTTAAGGAATTTTTTTTGCGTTATACGGTTTAATTTACTTCAGATCTGTTTGTTTACTATATAAAATTTTTAATTTTAAAGAATTTTTTTTTACGTTATACATTTTAATTTACTTCAGATCTGTTTGTTTAATTTGTAAAATTTTTAATGATTTGTATCATTCTATTTAAAATCAGTGGATTTATCAATAATGTTTTCCCCTATATATATTTATTAATTTAGAATTTAAATTATAAAGTTAAGTAGTGAAATCGTAAAGTTAAGTTTTATGTAATATTGTTTGGTATCAATCTATTTAAAAGACGAATACTATTTTAATGTAATGTTTCGCTTAGTAATTTTAATTGAATGCTTGTAATGATTGTTATATGTTTTCTCATTGTAGTAAATTTAATTTGGGAGGACCTCCCTCCGTTTATGCAAATATCCTCGTTTCGAGCATTTTCATTAGTTTCACCTCCCGCCGTTTTTTCTGTTGAATATTTCTCCAATTGGCGCATTCTTCAGGTTGCCAATCACTTACGGCAACAACTACCTCACCCACTTGGCGAAAAAAATTTTCGCCAAAGTGTGACCGTAATACTCAGTTTTACCAAGGTAGACACTGCCTGTTTCTGTAGTGATAAGAAAGAAATTATGTTAACAATCTGACAGAAATTATTGGCAATCAATTTATTTTTAACTATATAGCACTTAATTTTACAAGTAAAATTTTAAAATTTAGTATAGTTTATTAATTAAAAATTATAATGAATAAATCTTTAACAGTCACTATTATTTACTACCAATTTTGACTAATGTTAAAAAGTACAGTTATACATTTTCTTTCATATCACTTATATTAAGTATAAAAGATTATTCACAAGATACTATGAACCAATTTGATTTTGTGTTATAAAGCTTTTATTAATCACTGCAATTCTTTTCCAAAGTTAATTTTTTTAATATTGCAACATAAATATTTAAAATTAGTTATAAATTCAGAATAGCTAAAGTCAAGCAAAGTTAATAAAAATACAGTTGCATTGAAGTGATTAGTATAGTAACGAAGTGGAACAAGATAAGGCAAATAAGTATGTTGTTGTATACCATGTGTGACTAATTTTTTAATGACAGAAAAAATAAAAATGTGAAAGCTTATTTTTTCTTTACATAATTTATATTGTTAAATATTATCATTTTTAAATGTAAATCCAAGCTTATTTGGTGACTGTATAAATATATAAAAATATTTAATGTTTTCAAAAATCATAATTTAACAAACATTAAGCACTAAGCAATTTTTAAAAAGAAATAAGTATATCTGATAAGTTTTTTATATTGAAGAAATTAAGCAGCAAAATGTCTTTACAATATAAATTTTTATCACATTATTTATCTTCATTCTTCAAACAAATTGGAATTGAGAATGAAAATACATTACAAAAAGTGAGAAATATGAAATACATATAAAAAAAACTGGTATGTGGTTAATATATGTATAAAAAGAATGATAATAAATTAACAAATTTCATTAAAATAATTATTTATTCAAATCACAATATAAATGCTGAACTTCTTTAATCAAATGCCTTTGCAGATTTGTAAGTGCTACACACACTTGCATAGCCGAGCTGGCAGCCGAATGGTTAGCGCTCTTGCCTTTGGTTCAACAGTTTGTGGGTTCGAATCCCACCTTGGGCATGGATGTTTGTAGTGGTTCAGAATCCACTTTAAGCCGTAGGTCCCCGTCTAATTAGCCCTTGTGTGCAAAAAATGACCGTTGAGCGAAAAACAAACCAAACCACGCTTGCATAATTTTTGAAGCAAACGGAAACATTTTCTTTGTAACTAATCGTGTGATTTTGAAATCCTTTATGCGTCTTATAGCTCTTTTTACATGGATCCTAGCTCTAGCTATGTTAGTTGTGTCTTCAACTTCACGAGCTGAAAATTGGGTTGAAGACAAGAAAGGGGGGATATTAATTGATACACCATCTGGTATCAAATCAGTTATCAAAAATCTCTTATCAGCAAGAAGTAAATCCCCTAGCATAAAAATGTTTGAAATATTTGAATTTCTGAATACTTCTTTATCTGATGTGGAACCAGGATAAAAATTGCTGCAATATATTATAGCACCATTTGGTGCAACAACCACAAGGCCTTTCAATGTATGGCGATGTTTATATGAACTATAAAAAAAAACATTGGTGACTTAGCTATTTAGGAATAACTGTAAATACTTCGGTGCAATCAATCACCATGCTGCAGTTTTTAAAGTTTGAAAAACAAGCTGGCAAACAATTTTGATTTTTTACTAGGAAAGGTATTTCTTTCATCAATTCCTCAAATAAAATTTCATGTAAAACATGAATCCAAGTTTAAAAAATATTTCAAATAGTTCCTTCATTAACTTGGAATCTTACGCTTAGATCCTTATGATCTAAGTTAAGTTTAAGTTTTATTAAAGTAATAAATAATTGATTTTCTTTTGATACAGTTTCAACAGTCCAGTTATAATAATAGTTAAAAGGCACTTGATTGCATTGTAACAAAACCCAATCAAATATTTCCTTGTTAACCAATCCTGTGTAATATGATATCAAATCATTATTTTCTCTTATTAGAAAGAAACCAAATGGTTGAGCTTTCAATTTTTCATTTTCTTTTCTCAACTGTTCAACATCCATTTCCAATTCATAATAATCACTTGTACTAGGACCTGCTACAGATAAGACACTTGAAGCAACTTTAGTGGAACTAACTTCAGTGCTTGAATATAGCTCACTATATGACCATAAAAAATTAAAAACATTATTAGCATTTATAATAACTGACAATTTTTTATATTAGAAATATTTAAATTTCAATAAGAACAAAAAATATATTACCTTTTTTTTGCTTCTTTTTAGGTGGTTCACACATAAACAGTTTATCTTTATTTCTCTCAAATATCGTTGGTCCATTTGCTTTTAATTTATTTTGAAAATGACATAAGCAAACTAAGGAATGGGGTGAAGCATGGCCAACTAGACACACAAGGCCGTGTAAGCTTGGCAGTCACGTGACATGATGTCACATTGGTCGTCCTAGGGAGAAACGATCGAAGCTGTGGAAAACAAACATTGTTGTCATTTATGGCATTGTTCGAAGTTTAAGCAATTTAAAATGCCTGATCATTGTTGTGTTCCTTATTGCAAATCAAATGATGATAGTACTGGCTCATATATATCCTGTTTCAAATTTCCTAAAGATGAAGCGAAGAAAATTTTGTGGTTAAAAAAAATTCCCCCGGAAAGATTTTTCCCCAAGCAAACAAAGCGTTGTTTGTGAAAAGCATTTTGCTGATGATCAAATTATCAGATTTGATTATTTACCACAAAATGGAGAGGACATTAAAATACCTCGAGATCGTCCTAAATTGGAGGATGGAGCCGTTCCTACAATATTTCCTGGCTGTCCAACATATCTGACACAAAAAAGTGTGATTAAAAGAATAAGCAGAAATGAAAAATTGCATGCTCTATCTGAAAAAGTTTTATCAGATTTTATGACTGCTGATAAAATTAATTCTTTTGAAGAATTAACGAAAATACTGGAAAAAATTTCATTTCCGGATGATATTATAGTACACAAAACTGAAACTGAAGCTCATGTTTTATTTATGAATTTTCAATCTATTCCCAATCTTTTAAAAAGCATTAAAATAAACATTGATTTTTCAATTTCAGTTTTTGTTGAAGGTGTTGCTCAAGAAATAAAGTTTAATCATCTTTTGAGTGGTGGTAAATTGGTGTTATGGAGCCAATTAGAAAATGTTATACGAATGACAAATTCACTTCCCCTATCTATTGAAAAAAGTTCTGAAATAGCTTTGAAAACATGGAGAAATTATATGCAAGAAGATACTTCAGAAGATTATGACAGAAGAAATTTTATATTTGAGCAAATGACGCTGTGTTCTAAAGTAAAATCTGCGAGGAGATACAGTTCTAATATTTATGAATTTTCTGCTTACTTGTATATTATTTCACCTTCTTGTTATCGGGCTGTTTTAAACTCTGATGTTTTAGCTCTCCCTAATACTGATATGTTAAAGAAAGTTCTCAATGTTGGAAGCTTAAATTCCTCTTGTAACAGTGAAGAAAACATTGATTATATAACACAAAAATGCAAAAAGCTGAAAGACGAAGAGAAATTAGTAAACTTGCTAATTGACGAGATTCACATTAAGCAAAAAGTAACTTATAAAGGTAATCAAATAACAAGTTTTGCGGAAAATTGTGAAGCTCTTGCACAAGCTAATTCCATTCTGGCATTCATGATCTCATCTTGTTTTTCTTCATATAAAGAAGTTGTTTCTTTAGTGCCTGTATTGTCGATGACAGCTGAAGATTTGTTTAATTTGACAAGAAGAACTTTGAATATACTTCACAAATCAGGATTTGAAGTTTTATCTGTTATTTCTGATAATAATTCTGTTAATAGACACATGTTTCAATTGATGTGTGATGGCCCTCTCTCTAGTAATGCAGTAAAAATTTATATCTTGTTTTTGATGCTGTACATATCTTGAAGTGCATCAGAAATAATTGGATTTCTCAACTTGACTCAGAAAAGACTTTCACCTGTCCAAATGTTGAAGGAATAGGGAATGCCATTCATCCTTCCTTTGGACTGTTGAGAAAGGCTTTTGCATTTGAAAAAAGTTCTGTTGTTAAATATGCTTTTAAATTAAATGTCAAATCATTATATCTAACAAATATTGAACGACAGAATGTATTGGCAGCTGTAAATATTTTTCATGAAAGTAATCCAGTTACCTTGCAATGTTTGGAAAAATATCATCCAAAAGATATATATAATGTCAAGGATACAGTATCTTTTTTGGTCCATATTAAAAGTGGTGGGATATAATGAATGTGTCTCATGAGCATAAAGCAAAGTTCACAAGAAATATTGATTCATTGCCTTTTTCATTAAATAATACTGAAATTGTGACATTTTTAAAATTTTTTGCTGCATGGGCAAAATCTTGGATGAATATGAAACAATCTTCTCGAAATGGTTGTTTGAGTAAGGAAACTTTTACTGCTCTCATCCACACAAGTGAAGTTATAATTAACATTGCTATGACTTTGCTTTCAGATGGAGCAAAATATGTCTTGACTTCGAAGTTTCACACTGATGCTTTGGAGTTCAGATTTTTACAGTATCGACAAATGTCTGGCTGTAATTGTCATGTATCCTTGCAACAAGTGTTGGAATCAGAAAGAAAATTAAGAATAAAATCTGTTCTAACTTTGCATTCAGAAAGATATGGGGACATTCCTGTTAGACTGTTTATCAATGATGTGTGCCAACCTAATAGAAATGATATCAGTTTTGACCTGTTTGCAGATATTATTGATGATTTGACAGTTGATATTTCTCCTGATGAAAATGAGGTTCTTACATACATTGCTGGATATTGTGTTTTTAAACTTAAACTTATGTGTGACAATTGCAAACTGTTTTTTCATGGCTCACAAAATATTGAGGTAGAAGTTGGTGCAGAAATATTAATTTCTCCTCTCGAAATGATTGAACATTCAGTTTACTTGAATATGATTAATCGAGGGGGATTGAAAGCACCATCTGCAAATATGGTATTTACAATTTCTGTTTGTTATGTTATATTTCAAAAATTAATTTCTAATTTCTAAACTTCTATAATTAAGTTAACTGTTTTATTAAGTTAACTGTTATGGAAACATAGAAATCGAATACTCTTTCTTATAGAACAATGATGTATACAGCTACTCATAAATAATGAAAGAGAAGATTTAGTTTCAGAAATTTTTAACCTTTAATAAAAAATCCAAGCTAAATAAAGTTAGGGCAAATATCTCACATTAATGATACAAGATACATCATTTAGTGGTTTTTAATGAGACATTTTTATGGGGGTTTTAAATTTAAAAGTCCTCGCGAAATTCATAAAATAAAGAGTTAAATTAAAAGAGATATTTTCAATAATAATCACCAAGATCCTACTGTTAGTTCAAATCTATAACATTTAAAATTAAGAAAACTTGCTTAAATGATTTAACTTGCTTATATAATTGTATGAAAAATTATTTCTTAACCATAGTAAACAACAAGTAATATTAATTAATTTAACAGAAACCTATTTAAAAGAAAGTTGTCTATTTGATTTTAACAAGATTTGCACTAATTGTAATTCATGTTTCTCTGTAAATATTTTAAAAGTTATTCAAATATTTTCAAATGTATATTTAAATAATTACTCAAAATTTGAAACAGATAAAAAGGTTTTCAATAAAAATGTAATGAAAATTAACAAGTCTAGCAATAAGAATATAAATTGTTCTGATAGGAAATTGAAAAAATTTAAAAAAATAAAACATTAAAAATTTATAAAGCTATATAAAAATTTTTTATATACATTGATAATTTTAATGACCTTTTATATATATTAAGAAAGCTTTAAATGCATTATTTTTATTTATTGATTTATACAAAAATAGTGTTATGTTTTTCAAGATGTATTTACTTTTATACATTTACTGCATCTAATATATTATCTTAATTTGATAAAAATGAGTTTGTTGTTTTTAAATGATCATTTTCTTGTGGGTATTCTTAAAACTTAATGTTTTTCCATCAGAAGTTCTTTTACATCACTATGCAAAACTTATTTGGATTGAAATTTGTCATTGGTGATACTTATAATGTTTTAAACATTAAAAAATATCCAATGTAGAACTGATATAGATAAGGCAAACTCAAAAGCTATATTATATTTGTAATATGGTTTTCTAATCAAGAGTCAATGATTGAAAAGAAATGCTTATTTTTATATTTTTGAAAATTTGTATAAACTATGTTTATATTTGATAATTGAATAAAATTTCATTAAAAAATTTTTTTGCTGTTAGTATTTTTATGTGAAAAAATTGTTTTATTCAAGTTTATATTGCTTAAAGCATTATGATAAAAATACTGCAAAACAAGCATTAACAGTATTGACTTTTATTTGTGCAGAAGCCACTATAAAAGTTACATTTGTATTAATTAATATTTCAATGATTAGGTATCTGTAATTTATTTTAGTAGTATTTGCACATTGTAGTGTTTAATATGTATAAAGTATAAAAAGTGAGTCTTGGATTGAAAAATTATTTAATATATCAGAAAGATGTTTACTTTTAAAAATTCATAAAAGCAGAAACTTTTGAGTCTTATGATATATACCAATTTAAGAATTTCATATTTACAAGATATTTAAACATGAATTTTTAATGGTTCAGAAAAATATATAGCTATTATTTTGGATTATGCATTTGAAATATATTTCACATATATTTTTATGTTAATTTTAAAAAGTTCAGTTCATAGCTCAGAAATTTGCGCTGTTTAAATAACATTCAACAATAGCTACATTAAAATATATTATTTGTAAGTTAATGTGCTTGAAAGTGTAATGTGCAGATGTTTGGATAAATTTAAACTTAATGGCTTAGAATTAGCAAACTTCAAATAACAATATAAAAATTTATAGTTTCTTTTACGACACAGTAAGAAAAATAATTTTATATTTACCATATTACCTATAATTACTTTTTGCTGAAAATGTACGCACGACAAGAAATGTTACATGTATACAAGAAAATAATTTTAGCTAAATATCTGAATTATTAATGTGTTTCTGTAATAATAAGTACATTATTAAGATAAAAAGAAACTCCTTTTGGGTTTTTTAAATCAAAACTGGATGCATAGTTTTGATTCCATCATGTTTATGGTTTTTAAAGGTACAAAAAGTTGTTTTAGAAAATATTATATTACAATTAAAAAAATAGCGGAGTGAAAATTTTGTTAATTTTTTATTAATTTGTTTATTTTTCACATCACTGTAGATGTCAAATGAAATTTTCTTCTTTTTTAAAATTTTCCTTAGTTTATTTTTATCATATTATTAATAATTTTTATGATTCATGTTTTGTACCAAAGATAGTGGAATATATGTATTTGATTCATCAACTTGCAGAATATGAACTGGAATGAAAGCAAAGAAAATATTTCACTCAAAAATACATTTAAAGAAGTAGTGAAATTATTTTGTATCACATTACCTTCTATATATTTCTGATACTATACTAATAAAATATAAAGGATACAATTGCTTAAAGTATTCACACAAATTATTTTTAAGAGTATATAAATTACAAATTTCAATTGAAATGATTAAAAAAAAAAAAAACACTTATAGAATTATTATATTTTAGGTTCTGGACTTATATTATGAATAAAATAATTCCAAACACTTAAATGAATACATGTTCGGTATGAAAGATAGTTGAATATGTGTATTTAATTTATCAACTTACTGAATATGAATTAAAAGGAAAGTAAAGAAAAAATTTCACTCAAAAATGCACTTTAAGAAATAGTGAAATTATTTTGCAGTATTACTTTCTTTATATTTCTGATATTAATTCAAGTGAAATATAAAGGACAGAATTGATTAAATTATAAAAATTGAAAATTGTTTTTTAAGTGTTTATAAATTTTGGATTTTAAATAAAATGATAAACAGATAATATTTCAGATTTTATTCATTTTTCAAATACTTCAGATTTTAGACTTATACTTTGAATAAATGAACTTTAAAAAAATATAATAAATATTAAATTCAAAATTTTTATTGAAAATAATTTAACTATCTAACTTTGAATGATAATTCTAAATTAATGGGGGCTATAAGCGAACTATTCTCGGTTTCACTTCCAACGAAACCTTTTGGGAGAAAGGACGGTCTCCGTGACGTCACGAAAAGCTTACACGGCCTTGTATGTCTAGTTGGCTATGGACCAGATGTGCGATCACGTTACTCTGGTTTCAAAGGTCTTATCTCTCCTGGCGTGGCGCCAAGTAGTAGAGAAGGGGGATTTTTCGCCGTATCAGCTATTTTTCATTGATCGCTTCACAACTTTTTTTTTTTTTCTCCACCGTGTAAAATTTTCGTTTCATTTATTGATGCACATGTAAATTTTTCGTTTCATTTACTGAAATATTTTTTTATTTATGTACGCTAGAGAGTTTCACTATGAAATTTCTCGATATAAACAGTGATATTATACAATTAGAAGAAGGTGTCCGGAATGCATTTAGGTGGAATTGGATTGAATGGAGAGATGGTAATGGGGATACCATCGGCACATGGTGCAAGAAAATAAATGTTACTGGACAAGCACATTGTGTTTTATTGTAACTCACTGCTGAAGTATGGTGGGGAAGGATTCAATGCTTTCATAAATCATTCTAAAACTGTGACGCACATAAATATTCAAAGTGCATTAGACATTCAATGACTTTAAGTAATTATGCTAATTCAAAAAAAATACTGGAGACTGATGCTCGGCCATTTGATATAATGACAAGAAAGGGACGCCAAGAGGTATTATTAATAACTTCGTTTATCGCCGAGAATTTTTTTTTTTTTTTTTTTCAATGTAGCTCCCAATTTAATTGGACTCTGCAAAGAGTTGAGCCGCGATCAGACGGCACTTAACTCGTTGGAAATGTCCTGGACTACGGCATGTTATAAGATGAAATATGGGCTCGCAAAAACTATGAATGAAAATATCATTAAAACTTTAAAGGAGACTCCATTTTCTCTAAATTTGGATGAAAGTACTAGCAATGATCAAGAAAGTATACTGGCAATATTGGTGCAGTTTTATGACAACAATCAAAATGAAGTTGTAGTTCATCATTTTGCATCTCTAAAGATGGAATTTTGCAATTCAGAAGCAGTTGTTAATAACTATTGAAGATAATAATATTCCATGGGCAAACTTAACTAGTGTATTAATGGACTCATGTAACACCATGCAAGGAAAAGGTGTTGAAACCAGACTACGATCAAACAAAGCACCCCACTTATTAGATATTGATGATGACACATGCCACACAGCGAATAACTGTGCAAAAAATTTTGCTTCATGTTTTGATAGATACTTAGAAGATTTGTTTGATGACATCTATTTTGATATGAAAAGCTGCAGTAAAAAAGAAAATTCTTTCAAAATCTGTGAATGCCTTGCCATTAAAAAACTTAAGCCCTTGAAGAGACCAAACCATAAGTGGGTGTACATTTTATGTGTTTTAGAAAGAATCAAAGATCTGTGGGATGCTCTGATTGCATTTTATTTTCACTACTTGGATAAAACTGATAAAAGGAATTACTTTTCTTATGTTGAAACTGTATACAATAAAAGAAATAGTTCTGCAGCTCAGAAAAAATTTTTGAAGGGGTGTATTCTTGCTTGCATTCCCAACAACTCACAAAGGATACTTTAGCTTGGAAAAAAAGAATACTAAATGGGTTATTTGTTATGGAAAACAAAACTTTATTGCATATGGCATTATATTCAGCAGTATTACCAGAGTTCAAAACATATATTAAATTATTTGAAACAAAAATACCAATGCTTCATTTAATACATTCCAGTATTTATAAATTGATGGTAAAATTTTTCTCTTTTTTTATGAAGCCAGAAAATATAGAGTGCACATCTTATAATGATTTATTAAAGGTTGATGTCATAAATCCAGAATTCCATCTACCTAGCAAAGTAATATTTACTGGTGCAGAAGCTTCCACTCTCCTGAAGAAATTATCAAAAAATCATTCATTAGCAAAAGAATTCCAAATTTCTCTGATGAAAACTTATACTAATACAGCACAGCTTATGAAACAGAAATTACCCCTTAAAAATTCATAGCTAATTAGTTTTACAGCATTAGATCCAGAGCTAAGAGGTAAAACCAGAACAATATTAGCTTTTGAAAAATCATTTTTTATGTCCCATATTTTTAGTGATAATGAAAAGTCAAAAGTAGAAGCTGAAATAAGGTTATACCAGAGTGATATTGATATCACCAAAGAAATGCTCTACACATCTGATGAAAGTGGAAATCAAGTCAAGTGTACAATTGATAAATATTGGTCTAAAGTTTTTAATTTAAAAGATGTCACAAAGGATTATAAGTAACCTACATTGTCTAAATTGGTCAAGCCTGCCTTAGCTGCTTCCATGGCCCATTAGTGGAAAGTGCATTCAACTTAGTGGATACACTTATCACTGACTATAGAACCTCTCTTAAGATTGATTTCCTAGATGCAGTGCAGACTATTAAATATGATTTAATGGCTTCTAAAGAAACCTCTTGTAAAAAATATGGCTAGAAAAATCCAATGACTTATCCAATTCACAAAGATCTCTTACTGAATATGAACAGAAGTTGGAAAACATATCAAGAGGACTTAAAAACATGTATTTCAGATGAGTCACCTATAAAAGTCTGTGAAAAACCTTCTACATTAGCAGAAAAGCAAACTGCTTCTACCTCTGCATGTGCAGTTCTCGAGGAAATTCCTTCAACTCTAAATGAAAAAAGTAAAAGTGAACCTTCCGGCAATTATGAAGTTTACCACAAAAGAAAGACAAGCCCACAAACATCAGAAAATTAAAAAGCAGCAGAAATTAGATAATTTTTTTTAAAGAATTAATTCAGGTAATTTAAAATATTTACATTAAATGTAGTAGTTTATATGGTTGAAAATTTATGGTTATTAATTTTGCGAAAAAAGTAATTCATTGAACTTTTATAATTAGGTCATTCAATACTTCATAATTGTAAATTTTCATTTTTCCCCCTTCCCCTTCTCGAAACTCCAAAATGTCGGTAGTAAGTCCGTAAAAGTTTCAGGGGATTTTCGGGGGTCCCATAAACACCCCTGTTTCTTTCGATTTTAACCTTTCACGAACAATAAAACAGCGTTTTGATCCAGTTCTATTTTACAATGTAAACAGTTTAAATTCAATAATTTTACTGAACATATAATACATTTCAAAAGGTTAAACTTCACTATACATGTAAATTGACGTGCAGAAAAATATATACCAAATACATGCAGTATTAGCAGACAAACATTCATGCACACGTCTGAACAAATTTAATCAAAACAGAAATTATAACGACTAATAACGGAACTAATCCTGCAAAAAAGTCATGTTATTTGGATTAGTTTTAATAAAAAACATGCTATTATTACAACATTATAAGGATGATATGAAATTTGTTAGAACAAAATAAAACTTACCTGTTTTCTAGATGAAAATGTCCTAATCACCCCCAGATATAGCTCGGCGAAATTCTGATATGAAATACATCTGTTCCGTTTCTGGATGAAAACAAACGACTCACAAAAATTAAAAAATGGAATGCAGTCCGGATGAACACAATCAAGAAAATTCCGATGTAGAATTATAACTAACAAATTAATGTAGTTAAAACTTAAAACCAATTAAATCGAAAACAGTGGGAAGGGCCAATAGTTGGAGCGCAATTGTAGGGACATAAGAAAATGGAAGTTAGAATTAGGCAAAACGTTACATTTATTATATTACACAGAATTAAAAGGGGTTAAGCAGAACTCTGGCGCAAAATGCTTCGCCAAGATGAACTATTGGCATATTCACTACCGATACCTATGTATAGTAAACCTAAGCTTATCTAACACCTCCTAGAGAAGGAGTTGTTGGATAAGCACTCAAAGAGGCGTGGTCATATTTAACTCTTAAAAGTAGCCTTTCATCTTAACTGGTTTGTAAAAGGTTTATGGGAATGGAAAGCGAAACTTAATGGAGAAAATTAAGAATTACTTTAAAGAAAAAAATGAAGACAAATTTATCTTTTTTAAATACTCACTTATATAAATCTAATTTTTTATTTTAAATATTAGTTAATCTAATTTTGTTTGATTGGTTTTTTTTTTTCTATGTCTTCAAAGTTATTTAATATAACCAAAATTTATATTAATTTTTTTGTATTCATATAAAATAATTGTATACATTTTTATATATCGAATAATTTCGTCATTTATAATATTAGTGATTTACGTAAGCTTAAAGGTTTATATAAATCACCACCATTATACATGACTAATTTTATTGGGAATTACTTTTAAAATTGGAGGATCAGAAATTATTTTTTCGCTTTGCAACCTGTTTCAATAAGATTAAATTCTTTTCCTGGAGATCATGGATATATTAATAAACATATATCTGAATTTTTTTAAATTAAATTCCAGCTTTATGCCTGCTGTTAAATAATTGGAATTAATCAAGCTCAAATTTATTATTCAAATCATTTATAAAGATGAAGATTAATTTCTTTTTAGAAAGATTGCAACGATAATCTAAACCACAACATTGTTAATGTTCAACACAATTAAAAAGTATTAAATGCGTAAGATAAAACTTATACTTTATTTTGTCATAAAACCAGCAGTTACAATCAAATTTATTATGAATCGCAAACGTTATATAGTTAATATTATCATTTACCACATCTCAAATATTGGTACTCATTATTTTTGTTTTTTAGGAAATTTAAATCCCTATCAGATGATTTTCTAAGCAGTTGTCTTATAAGAAACATTTTACAGTGATTAAGAAATAGAATACATATAACTAGATATTAAATGATGTAATCATAATGGAATGATTTAAGATAAAAAGTTTGACAGTGGAACATCTCAATAATTAGTGAAAAACAACAATAATTTTTAATGCTTTCTAATTCACTTACAAAGTATATGTAGACTACATATAAAATACGAACATATATGAATTAAATTTGTCAGTTAAAACCAAGAAAAATACAAATCCCATGTTTAAATTTCTCAGAAGTTGTAGAAAATCTAAATTTTTAAACTTTTTATTATAGTTTATATTTTATGCAATAATTAAAATGTATATTGAAATATATTGTGATCACCATAAATAATAATAACTTCAGTATAAGATTATTTATGAACTGCTCTTTTGTATTAATCCCTTCTTCCACGTTATTTTAAAATACATAAATAAATTTTACAAAAATAAAAATACTGAAAAAAATTCCGTCAATCAACTTGATCGATCTAAGAGGTTTAAAGGACATGATGGTATATTATGACTATTATTCTTCAAAATTCATGGGGTAGGAGGACATTTTATAATAATTATTTGTAGGCAGTTGTGTTACTCCAAATATAAAAACTACTACTCATGAATATTTTAATCATTTTCATAGTAATATCCGATATAATGAAAATCTTATTACAGATTAGACCATTAAAATAATTATGTTGGAAATTTGTAATTTCTGTGCGAATTAAAAATCATCAGTATAATGGCTTTTTTATTTTGTGAATTCATTTTATATATTGTTCCTTTTTTATTTTATCAAATATTTCACAAGCTTTATGCATGGATAGAATCACAATTATTCCTGCATACCTTAAGAAACGCGTTTCGTCCCCATTATTCATTATAAACATGTTTACATAACATTAATTACTCTTAAACAAAATAAAGTTGAAATTATTTACTCGTAAACAAAAGTTGCAATTATTTATTAAATTAGTATAGTAATAACTATGGAGATTCAAGTATTCGCTTATTTTTGCTTTGTTGTGTATATGATTACTGTTATTGAATAACAATTATAAATGATATTTTAAATTATAATAAGGTATTATTTTTTAAATTGCGTTGTGTATTTATTATTTTATTTATTTTTCTACCCAGATCCAATCCTGAAAAATAGAAGCAGAAACTGGCTTTGTTTTAATAATTAGAAATTTCTTTTTATTCACTTATAAAGTAACAAAACTATTTAAACACATATAACTCAATTATTTATAAATCACTTATATTATATCAAGATTACAACTTTGCTACCAACACGATTCAGCATTCACGTGGAGTTCATAATGATACTAAATTGTTTAAAGTTATACTCGTATTATTACTTAAAGTTATAAAATAGGTGGTACACACTTGGCTGGAAGAACATTTTAAAAAACATTAACTTACGTACAAACAGTGATTAGGCCGGCCTATTTAGAGGGCTTCCAAAACATGCTTATAGCTAGTACGAGGAGGCTTCCTTCATCTGGATCGTAATTTCAGTTTCTTCGGAATAAAACTACATTGGCCTTTTTCTTCTTCTTCTTCAAACTTTAATTATATTTAAAATATGTAGGCTTTTATTAACCGGAAATTTCAATTTTCCTGCCACTCGAATCCACTAAAGCGTCAAGCTGGAATCACACACTCACAGGGTTCCTTTTTGAGTCGAAGTCTTGCAGCCTTTTTTTTTCTCCTTTTCTCTGGCGCCGACAAGTCCCTTCTCTCCTCCCTTCGCTTTCGCTTTTCGAAAACGGTTTCCTTCAAGTCCTACGTTAGGGCATCTCAATTCGTCAATATGGGGGGGGGATTATAGAATATAATAAAAAAAAGGACTTCCAGCCAGAAAGAAAAAAATGGGTTGTTTAATTTCTAAAAATTATCCAGCCAGTAAATACAACACCAATAATCTACCTGAAAAAAAAAATCGAAGATTTTTTTTTTCACACATTTACAATCCATTTATAACAGTCACAATTTAGAATACATCTTTAGAGGTGAAGTTGTGAATCTCTTCTAAGCCGAATAGGAATCACTTCTCTGGGTATCGAAAGTTTGCAGGCAAAATGCAATCTTTATTTTGTATCATGTCTTATACTCCAAATTTAATGCAATTTCTATGATCTATTTATATGGTACCTAAACTATTTTGGCATGGCTTTAACTTGTTAACCTTTTTATATATATATATATATATATATATATATATATATATATATATATATATATATATATATATATATATATATATATATATATATATATATATATATATATATTTGTACATCCCCGTTTTTTTTTTACTTTTAAAATCATAGATAAATTGATAATTAATAAGATTTCAATTTGAAATCGCACATAAAGTATTCATTTATATACCACACAGTGTAATCTTGGCTACTTTAAAACATAAAAACTTCTTACAGACTGCTAAAAGTAATAAATTCAGTCAGCAGTTACATAAGTAACTCAAGATATAAAAACATATATATATTTACAAAATTACAAAGATATTTATTGTTGTACATACACTTTATACAATCATTTATTAATATTTGCATTACTCATTTATTCAATCAATTATGTGCTACAGTTCCTTCGAGAGGAACGAGTATTATAATTATGTTTTATTTGTCGAGATGTTCCAGGATCACATTTTGGGACAGATGAAACTCCTTTATTTGGAATTGATGTTGAACTATTGCTCTGAGGACTAATTACAGGGCTAAAAACATACGCTTTTTTACCTTTTCTTCGCACGCTATCATTAGCCACGAGGTAACTATTTTTACTTTCTTCATTTGAGTCGGTAGATTGCTGAGGTGTAGAATTAGTTTCGTGTAAAGTCGTAAATATAATTCTATCATTAATTTTTGAAAGTCGATCTACGTGAACAATTTGGGTTTTTGAGGGTTTTTTTATGCATGCTATTTCGTAATTTACTGGTGATTTTCTATTTAGAACTCTAAAAGGGCCTACATTTGGTCTCATTAATTTCCTTGAAATCCCTGCTTTTGTTTCGGGAAGATACAGATATACGACATCACCTATTTCTATTTGTATATCAACTGCAGTCTTACGGCGATAGATTTCCTGTTTTTCTGCTGCAGCTATTAAATTATTTTTGACAATTTGAAAAGAATTTTGCAAACTTACAACTAGATCTCCAGCATACTCTCGGACATCCGCATAGTTATGAGCTACGGGTTGAGACATTGTAGAATACGGTAACTGGATATCCCTGCCATACAAGAGATATGATGGTGTTTCGTTTGTTGTACAATGTCGTGCCGATCTATGAGCTAATAAGGCGAAAGGTACATGCCGGTCCCAATCTGTTTGAGTAGAATTTACTAAATGACTTAATGAATTAATTAAAGTCGAGTTAAGTTTTTCTACCATTCCATCGCTCTGAGGGTGATATGAAGTAGTAGTGTGTTTTTCAATACCTAATTTTGAATACACTTCAGAAATGGATTTTGAGATAAAGTTAGAGCCTCTATCGGAAATTAGACGAGAAGGTACACCATGTCGACTGATAAAATCTTCTAATACTCTAACAACGGTTTCGCTTTTTATATCGGGTGTCGGATATGCTTCCGGCCAGCGTGTAAAATAGTCAGAAATCACCAAGATATACTTATTTCCTGAATAAGTTAGAGGAAGTGGACCCAGGGCATCCATAGCTATGCATTCCATTGGTCGTTGCGTGACTGGAACGCGCTGTAATGGGGCTAGTTTTTCGGGCTTATGACCTCTCTTTTCAACACAAGAAGTACATGATTTGACATAGTTTAAAACATGTTTATACATATTACCCCAATAAAAATTTTCTCTAATTCTGTTCAGAGTCTTTTGAAATCCCTGATGGGTGGCCACTGGGGAATCATGACACTGTCGCATTATTTCTGATACTAAAGTTAGGGGGACCACTAATTTATCTTTGGTGTCACCACGATGTTTGGGGGCCTTTTTTGGTATACAGTAAAGAAGATCATTTTTTCAAAAAATAACATATGATTAGGAGACGGTGTCTCTTTATTTTTCAGATAATTAATAATTTGTTGGCATTTTGGATCCTTTTCCTGGTGAATTTTAATTCGATGTTTCATTGTGGAATCAGAATCGTTGTTGGAAGCTATTAGTTCTACTGCGTTTACACCCCTAGACAAGTAATCAGCAGTTATATTTAATTTTCCTGGTTTATGTACAATGATATAATCATATTGTTGCAGAGTCATTACCCATCGGGCTATTCTAGAAGTTGGATCTCGCACTTTGAGTGCGAATGACAGACTTGCTTGATCGCAATATATGATAAATTTTTTCCCGTACAAATATTGTTTAAAGTGGGTAACGCCGAATACAGCACCGAGCATTTCTTTCTCTACTGTACTATATCGAATTTCCGCATCTTTTAGTTTTTTACTGGCGTATGCAACAGGATGTGATAAGCCATTTTCGTCATTTTGACAAAGAACAGCTCCTAAAGCATATTTTGAAGCGTCAGTACTTAATGTAAATTCCTTTGAAAAATCCGGTAGTTTCAAACAAGGTTCAGAAATTAGGCAGTTTTCAAAGTGTCAAAAAGCCTGCTGAGCTGAATCATCCCAACTGAATCTAGAATCATTTTTCGTCAAGTTTGTTAGAGGTAATGCTGTTTCAGCATAATTTTCTATAAACCTTCTGTAAAACCCTGTCAATCCAAGAAATCCTCTAACTTGTTTACGTGTGGTTGGGACTTTGAAATTTAACACAGCCTGTATGTTTTTCTTATCGGGATAAACTGTCCCTTTTGAAACAGTAAAACCTAGATAGTTTATAGTTTCCTTTAGAAAACAGTATTTGGAAGGTTTAACTTTCAATTTATGTTCTTCTAATCTCTTAAAAACTAACCGTAATTTATTTAAATGTTCATCTATTGAGTCAGAAGAAACAATTATGATATCATCTAAATATACTGCTATTTGAAGAGGTTTTAATCCAGACAGTACTATCTCCATTAATCTTTGAAAACTATTAGGCGAATTGCGCATACCAAAAGGTACTCTATTCCATTCATATAAACCATGCTCAGTTGCAAATGCGGCTTTATATGTGTCTTTAGGATCAATTTTCATTTGGAAAAACCGGCTACATAAATCCATACAAGAAAATAGAGTAGCATTTCCTAAATTGTCCACCAAGTCCGTTATATTAGGAATAGGAAAAAGAGTCTGGTATAGTTTTTTCATTTAGTTTCCTGAAGTCGGTACAAAGTCTGAATGAACCATCTTTCTTTTTGACGAGAAGCACTGGTGCGCTATAAGGGGAATTGCTTTCTTTAATAATCCCTATGTCTAGTAACTCGTTGACCTGTCTATTTAATTCCTCTTTTAGGTGATGAGGAGGCCTATAAAATTTTTGCCTAACTGGAATATCGTCTGTCAAATTAACTTCATGTTGTATAGTATTACAACCCTCCAAATCTTGAATAGAATGGGCAAAAACATGTTTAAATTCTTCAAGCAGGGGAAATAATTTACTTTTGTTATCTTCGGATAGATGAGATAAATCTAGTTTCCCTCCCCCAGCTTCGAAATCATCACCTATTTCTTCAGTAGAAAAAGTATTACATTCTTTAGTATCAACTTTTGTCATTTGTAAAGGTTCAATGGAAACCAATTTTGAACCTTTGTTTATATGGATAGTATTTTTTGATGTATTTGCAACCCTTATTTTATAATTGCCTTCCTTAGATACTGGGTTTACGGAGCGAGCAATCCATACTCTATCACCCGCATGGTCATTTGCAGGCTCTATTAAAACTGAATCTAAATTTGAATTTAACTTTTCTTTTGTTTTGATTTTTATAATTTTTTCGGTTCCAGGAAATATGCTTATTTTGGTAACGGAAAATCCAAAAATACAACTATTGTTATTTTCTATGTTCACAACATTAGTTTTTAATTCGTCACAGTCAGGATTTTGGTAATTCCATTTAATATAAGTAGTTGCATTATGTAATAGTTTTTGGCTATAATCAATTATCATTTTATGTTGTACAAAAAAATCACTACTTAGTATTAATTTATATTTTTTTGAGATACTATCTTTAGTAATATAGAAATCGCTTTGAAATTCATTAGTATTTATTTTAATTTTTAAATTTACTTTTTCTTCAATTTCTAACACATGGTCTGAAATACCTTTAATTTGAAGTTTACATTGTGAGAGCATTACACTACTTTGATTAGCTATCGTTTCAAAAAAACTTCGTTCGATTAGGTTACAGGATGCGCCTGTATCTAAAAGAGCACTCACTTTTACATTATTTATTGCGATTTGAATTACTGGTAATTTATCATTTATTGTGGATGTAACAAATAAAGGCACCTGTGTGGGTTTATTTTCGGAGTAGCGAGGTGCAGCCGTCTCTCCCCCTATTGCTAGTTTAAATGATTTCTTCTATTACCTCTACCTTTTTGAAAATTATTTTGTTTGTTGGAATACCAACATCTTTGCGTTTCATGTCCAATTTTACGGCAGATGGAACAAAAGGGTATTCTGCACGTGGCTTCTTCATGTCCATGTTTTTTACACCTGACGCAAAACAAACTCGGTATTCTTTGGTTTCTATCTTGCGTTTGTATTTGACCTACTTTTAATTCAGCTATTTGAGTTTGTAAGTCACTAATTTGTTTTAAAAACAAGCCCTGCATTTCTGAGTTTTTTTGTGTTATGTTTGATTAATGATTTTAGTTCACCTATCTCATTTATTTGAGTTACAGCATGGACTGTTTCAAACTGTGTAGTTGGCGGTCTATTTAATGGAATGCATTCCTCTAAGAGAATGACTTGTTTCTTGAATTCACTATAGTCCGTGAGAGCTAAAGGCGTTATTCCTCTTAAAAGTTCAGGCTTAAGTCCATTTTTTGCCGTAGACAATAGTAAATCTAATCTATATTGCTCGAATTCACGACTTCGTTCACTAGGAACGCATTTATACGATAAACCCTCGATTCGTGAAAAATATCTTCTTGCTGATTCTGACGGTAACTGATAACTCGTAGTTAAACGAGAAATATCTGTTGTCATAGAGTGACTGAAGCTAAACCTATCACGAAGCGCCGCGCAAACATCTACATATGAACCGTGTTTTTTAAGGTCACCCTGACTTGATAAGAATTCCTCCGCTTCTCCAGAAATTCTCAATTTTAGAGCTAATAATTTGTCTTTTGAGCGCCATGAGCAATGGTCACCAATTTCATCGATTCTATCCAAAAATAGTGATAATGAAACATCTTTACAACTACCATCAAACACAGGAATATTATTTAGAAATTCACCAATATTAGGGGTGTCTAATGAGACAACACATGAAGCGGTTTGAGTCTCGCTATTCATAATTACATTGATTAAATATATTTTCCTTAAAAAGTAATTTACCTTAACAAATGCTAATTTAAATATATGAAATTCATACAATTATTTATAATAATTTTTACAACAGTTACAATATTCCACTTAATATAAAATAAACAAAATAAGATTACAGTAAATAATTAAATAAGGAGATGTACCACGTGCAACCTTCTAAAAGCCAGCCATGTTTAAAACTAAGCCAGAATCTTATTCCATTTTCAGTTTTTCAAAATCCACTTTAAACGGCACCATTTTGTTATGTATATGATTACTGTTATTGAATAACAATTATAAATGATATTTTAAATTATAATAAGGTATTATTTTTTAAATTGCGTTGTGTATTTATTATTTTATTTATTTTTCTACCCAGATCCAATCCTGAAAAATAGAAGCAGAAACTGGCTTTGTTTTAATAATTAGAAATTTCTTTTTATTCACTTATAAAGTAACAAAACTATTTAAACACATATAACTCAATTATTTATAAATCACTTATATTATATCAAGATTACAATTTTGCTACCAACACGATTCAGCATTCACGTGGAGTTCATAATGATACTAAATTGTTTAAAGTTATACTCGTATTATTACTTAAAGTTATAAAATAGGTGGTACACACTTGGCTGGAAGAACATTTTAAAAAACATTAACTTACGTACAAACAGTGACTAGGCCGGCCTATTTAGAGGGCTTCCAAAACATGCTTATAGCTAGTACGAGGAGGCTTCCTTCATCTGGATCGTAATTTCAGTTTCTTCGGAATAAAACTACATTGGCCTTTTTCTTCTTCTTCTTCAAACTTTAATTATATTTAAAATATGTAGGCTTTTATTAACCGGAAATTTCAATTTTCCTGCCACTCGAATCCACTAAAGCGTCAAGCTGGAATCACACACTCACAGGGTTCCTTTTTGAGTCGAAGTCTTGCAGCCTTTTTTTTCTCCTTTTCTCTGGCGCCGACAAGTCCCTTCTCTCCTCCCTTCGCTTTCACTTTTCGAAAACGGTTTCCTTCAAGTCCTACGTTAGGGCATCTCAATTCGTCAATATGGGGGGGGGGGGATTATAGAATATAATAAAAAAAAGGACTTCCAGCCAGAAAGAAAAAAATGGGTTGTTTAATTTCTAAAAATTATCCAGCCAGTAAATACAACAGCTTTGTGGAGGGAAATGTAAAAAGTGATCGAAAATACTCTGTTATAATTAAAAGATCCCCGAATAACGACAACATTTTAATATATTTTCAATAACAACACGGTAGTGCATTATTTTTCAATGCATATTTTAAGCTAAATTAATTTTTTAATATGTAAAAACAAAAATTGGGTTAAACAGTCATACATAAGTGAAATGTTATATAAAAAGTCGCGATGTTCTTATATAGAATGTAACTTAATTCACTATAATTTTTTGAAGCATTCTTGTACATATTCCTGCCAATTAGACAACGGCTTAGCAAAATCTGATGGTATCGGTTGCGGAACTTTATTTGACACTCCTAAATATCAGAAAAAATTTCAAATTTCATTTGACCGTTAGACATGCATCCAAAGACTAAAAATTAGTCTTTAAATTTTTTTTTTTTTTTTTTTTTTTTTTTAAGAGTGACGGGATTGAGCCATAGACCTTCTATTCCAAAAAACATGGTCTTGCCATTTATTTATCATTGTGAACCCTTTTCAAAGTACTTTGACATCGCATAGATAACCGCTGTTTAAAGGCTAGTCTAGGATACACTGCTTATTCGGGCTATGTTATTGATATAAAAAATAAACTTAAATTCTTTTGACTGATCTTCCTGATCACATTTTTCTAAATAATTTTGATATGTCTAATTACAATCTTTTGCTTTCAAAACCGATTTTCACAAGCAATTCAATCTGATTTCGCATCGCCATTTATAAGATGCGTGATTTATAAAACTCTTTGATTTCACTAATTTCACTATATTCCAATTTTAAATAACTTATCTTTTTTCCGGAATGACTGCGTATAAATGTTTGATATTCTTAAAATCCTTGAAAAACGTATTCAAAAAGGAAAAAGAATTGATTGACAAATCCAACTATATTTTACGGAAATAAAAAATATATATATCTTTACGACGAATACTGTTGTATTCCTTGAAAAATAGGCACACCAATTTAATACCATAATTTTGCAATGCTCTAAGCTGAATACTTCATAATACTGTAGTTATATACTTAAATTTTTTGCGTTTTGATAAAATGGTTATTTTATATGATTTTTAAGAAAATAGAAGAGACTGAAAATTGTTGTGATACATAACACTTCTACAAAAAAATAACTAATGGAAAATTTAATCATAAATATGAAATATAACTTCTGTGTGTGAAAACATTTTTAATATTTTATAAAGTGATTTTAATAAAACAATAATATAAATTGGGTTATATTGAAGATACATGCTTATATAATAATAAATTTTATCAAAGTATTATAAATCCTAATTTATCATATATACTTTATATTGCATTTGTCCCGTGTGTGGTTGCTGGCTCACCATCGGGCGCCTCCCCAGGTGGCGGATAGGGGAATGCTTCTCAGCTATGGGTGGTACCAGGGAAATGAAATACCCGGGGCGGACCAAAACTTTCATGCAGCGTCTGTCTCAGAGTGAACGGCTACTACAACATCTGTTCTCCATGTTAGGACCGTCTGGCTTTTGGGGGCTAACCCTCGTATTCACCATTAACTTTGACCAGGAGGTTAACCGGGAATTCAAACACCATAAGGCAGCAATCTGAACGGAAGAATTAGAAAGTGATATTCACCGTTAACCTGATAGCAATAATAGCTGAACAACTGGTTGTCAAATTAGTCACGTGATTAAATACTTACAAAAATGTCATGAATAATAGTACCATATTACTTTCATAATTGGTAAACATGTTGACCAAATCTTCTGCATTTCAAAATTTTTTTATTTTTAAATATTTATTTCACATATTATAGACATAATTACAGAATTAGAAAATTTATTACTCATTTTATCCCTATTATTAATTTAAATCTCTAAACACTAATATAATTCTGGATAGACAGATTTTATAGTGCACAAACTTTGATATACTTTACTATTCTCAACAAGAACTAATTTTTCCAATAGAATTAAATTATATATATATTTTTCTATTAAAATAATTTCTATGCGTTATTTTACTATAATTTTATACCATGAAATTTTTTTACAAGAAATAATTTTGCATACCAAATACTTACGGCCGTATTCACCGTCAATCTCGACCACTGGGAACGAGCAAAATCCGGGGTCAAAGCTGAAACGGTATTCACCATCAACTTCAGGAGGAGTAACCGAGGCGAAAATCTGGCTCTACGTTGAAGAATTGTACCTTCCTATTCAGCAAGGTTAAACCTGACTGCGCATGTCCAATTTATATATACGACAAGTGATCATGCGCATTTCTTTTCAACTCTTGAGTACTTTATGATGTTTACTATTTGCGAAACAAATTTCAAATGTGTTGTAATTTAACGATAATTATTTTATACATTAATTTATATTATAATCTGCAGTGCTTAGAGTTTCTTGAGAACTAGAATGTTGTAAATGGAACATTAGACCTAAAAAGAAACCTGATAGAGGAGGAAATGGATCTCCACAAGTGATATCTCTTGACGAAAATCTAGGCCAGATCTGAATATAAAAACATCCCCAAGATTTAGAACAAAACTTATTTTAAATGAAGATATTCTTCTAGAGGTGAACGGAGAAATCTGTCGCCATATCAATGTAGCTTGAAATTGGTGATACAGCAGAGGTAAGCCAATTAACAATTTCAAAAGTGATCTTCAAAGGAAGCAAACTTATTGCTTTTTGCGACCACATTATATTAAAATTTTACTGATAGCACTGTCTTTACTCCCTTGTCTTCTATCGATAAGATGTTTTATAAAAGAAATATTTAATTTGCAAAAGCATCCATGATCCTTATGGATAAATATATGTAACTCCAAAAAAGATGTAATAGATAAAAGAGCAAATTAAGGTAAGAGCATGGTTTTTAATATCTGGTTAAATGATACACACACAGATAGAATTACATGAAAATGTGTGAATGTTTAATTTTATTTTAAACTTTGTTAATTATGCATTATCCTGTCAACTATTTCCGTAAAAAAATTGTCCCCAAATTTTGTAGTTTAGTGACTATTTACATTTATTTAATCTTCATTTTATATTTTCATTTTTTATCACTGTAAACTTTAAACTTATGATTAAAACTTGGAAATTTTAATTTAAAATTTTTTTTCAACTATTTATTTATTGAAGCTATAAATTAACACCTCTTTTTTCCCTCAAATGTTGAAAAAATTATTATAACTGGTATTATTTGACAGTTTTATGCATTCGGATAACTATGTATTATCCCGATAGATAATTATATTTTTATCAGATATAATTATGTATCTGGATAATGTGTTAATAAATTTAATTCATATTTAATTTTCTCAGAACTTTTTAAAATTAAATAAATATTTTTTAGCAATTTTTTAAAGATTTAACTATTATGTTTTTTTGCAGATCAATGAAAAATTCTTTCACATGGTCCAGTTTCCCAGAGTGATTAGAAATATTGATGGCACGCGTATACCAATCCTCTCACCTGGGGGAATTGATGCAGAAAGGTTTGGAACAGAAAAGGTATGTTTTCAAATTGTGTGAAATCATTGCATCAGCAGACTTATTAGCTATAAAATAAAGTGTTAAAGTGGCTTGTAAATACCCATAACAATATTGTTCTAAAGAATGGGCGGGGGGGGCATGCTTTCTGAAGTGATGCAATGCAATATGTACAGCAGGTACCATCCCTTGGCTGACAATAGCTAACCCTGTAAGCCATGTTTACTAACTTCTGTGTAAATTAGCTCACAATGAAAGAATTAAGGTGAGTTTTTAATTCACATGTTGTCAAGAAATAAATTCGACAAATTTTTCCGGAGTCTTAATAAATCCCCCATGATGTGTCTATAGTAACATAATGAATAAATTTTGATTTTAAGGCTGCGTATCTATAGTCATGTGTAACATTTTTCAATTAATCACTATTGGCATTATCTTCATCCGAATCTGGTTCATTTATCCATGGTTTTAGTTGACTAATGTGAGCTGTTGTTGCGTAGAAGTGGCTTTTCTCTTTTTTCTTCCTTCTGAGTCACACGGTAGACAACGTTCGGCAATACTTCGGTAACGATAAGAGGGCCTCAGTACTTAAATTGTTGTCTTCATAGCTTGGCTTGAAGATTTTGGGGCTCTTTTCATTACGACAATCTCTCCTCGTTCAAACATCATTGCTCTACATTTCTTTTTATAATAATGCTTCATTTTTTGTTGACATTGTTCTATTTGTCTTCGAGATTCTTCCTGCACTATAGTATAGATGGATCTTGCCAACTCTGAGCTTCTTCATCAGCTAATTTTATCAAAATTCCATCGTTGAATCGTGGAGAATAATCATGGAACAATTCAAATGATGTCTTGTTCGTTGACTAGTTTACAAAATTGCTCAAGTTTCTCTCAACTTCATGTATTTTAACATCCCAATCTTTATGATTCTGATCTTTTTTTCTATATAGATCTATTAACTTTTGCATTTCTGGATTAGCCTGATGTATCATCAATATTTGTTCATCTTCACTCAAGGTCAAACAAACTTCTAATTTATTCTCGATGAGGGATGTCAATGTATTTTCTGTAGTCAAGGTAACACAAACTTCAAATTTTTGCTCAATAATACTATGCAAAGTATCTTCTGGCTCTTCAATAGCTGCTCTGCTTAGTGCATCTACGTGTTTCACTCGTTCATCTGATCTGTGCCGGATCTCAAAATCATATTCTTGCATGAGGTAAAACCATCTTGCCACCTGAGGATTTGATGACTTTTTAGCATTTAGATACCCGAGTACTTGACAGTCTGTAACAATTATGAACTTTATTCCTATCAGAAACTGCCTTAACCTTTCTAATGTCCACACAATTGGCATCAACTCTAATTTACTCGAATGGTACTTTTGTTCAGTTTCCGTAGATTTCTTGCTAATGCAATATACCATCATCCTATTCCTTTTACTATCTTTTTGAAAGAATATTCCGGCCAATCCAATCGAACTTGCATCACAATGTACCTCATTTTCACTTTGAGGATCGTAATGAGTTAGAATCGGTGCTTTAATAATACTTTTAAGTTCCTCGAAAACTTCACTTTGCTCTTTTTTCCAAACAAACTTTGCATCTTTATTCGTAACTACATTTACTAAGACAATAGTGCTGCCTTGAGAGAATACTTAGGAATAAATCTTCTACAGAAACTAGTAAGTCCTAAATATCTTTGGATGTCGTGCGTATTTTTCGGAACAGGAAATTTTTCAATAGCTGCTACTTTACGTGGTCCAGGTTTCAAACAATCTTTACTAAGTATGAAACCAAGAAATTCAGTCTCTAACTTTCCAAATTCATATTTAGGTAATAGTAGTAGGAAAAGGCCGATTCTACGACCAGGATTACCGGGATTATTTCCTTCCCCCTTGTTTCCCCCCCCCTCGTGACGTCATGAGCTCGTGTAAGAGTACGAGGGTGTTTTGACCCCTCCCCCTTCGTGACGTCATTAGCTCGTAGAAGAGTACGAGGGTGTTTTGACCCCTCCCCCTTCGTGACGTCATGAGCTTGTAGAAGAGTACGAGGGTCTTTTGATGAAACATTTTGACCCCCCCCCCTCGTGCTGTTGCACGGGGTTGTTGATTTTAAAGAATAAATGATTAATAACAAATTTCTGCATTTTTTTTTACTATAAATTAATAATTCATTGATGTATAACATTTATTTCCCAAGATTAAATGATATACATTTAATGATTAAACAGTTATAAATTCTGGATTAAAAAGATCACATTGATATGATGCATGCTACAATAGTTAGGGAAAAAAACATAAATATTACCAATTCAATTCAAACTTAACAAAGTTACAGTGCCGATTCTCAGCTGTCCTAGTTTCCTATAATAGCAAGAATGCAGTTATTCTTACTACAGAGAATGACAAGCTTTCGCTATTGTTCGCAATAAAATGCCGTTTCTCAAGCCTCCTTCTTCAATGTCAAATGATGCATGCTACAATAGTTAGAGAAAAAAACATTAATTTTACCAATTCAATTCAAACTTAACAAAGTTACACTGTCGATTCTCAGCTGCTTTAGTTTTCTATGACAGCAAGAATGTAGTCATCCTTATTACGGAGAATGAGAAGCCTTCGCTATTGTTCGCAATAAAATAAAGCTTTTCAAGTCCCTTTCTCCATTGTCCAATGATGCATTCTACAATAGTAAGAAAAATAACTCGTGTCAAGTATTCGCTATCACTTACAGTCATCAGTATCAATCCTGCTGTCTCCTTAATACTGCTATCTATTATTCTTTTTGTATCTATTGTAAAAAAGAACATTTATTGATGACCACGTAGTACCGTGTTGAATTTTGATTCAACTTGAGTTTAGACCACTAGCCCCTATAAAAAGTTGAAAGTTCTGGTCAGAAAACTCATTCTGACACTAGTATCCTTGTTATCAGTGTAGAGTTTTTATTCAGTTTTACTTTGCGAAATTTAAGCTTCATTATGGATATGGAACAAATTTTTGAAAATTCTACTATGCCAATCACTGACGAATTATTGTCAATTGCTGATTTTGGTGACTTAACGAATACTCAGTTAAATTCTCAGTGGTCGTCAACACCTGATAGTGGAATCATTTGTCCGGAATGTAGCAAGAAGTTTACTCTTCGGCATAATATGTTAAGACACCAGCGTACTCAACACAAAGGACATCGTTATCCTTGTTCTCACTGTTCAAAAACGTTTCTCCGCAATGCAGATCTTCAACACCACCAGAAATTGCATATGCAGAACAAACGCAAAGCTTTCGATCTAGCTACATCGTCGAAGAACCGTCGTATAGATATGCAGATTGTTCCTAATTCAGCTAAGGTACTTACTCGATCAGCTTTAAAAAATCGAGTTACCAACATTCGCCTTCTTAATGTAGATCATCAAATTGATTTAAAAGAATTCATTACGTCTAAAGAAAATGAATTTATATCTCATATAACAATTTCTCTCGCATAAGCACGAACTAAAAGTGAACTGCAGACTAATATGTCGTTACCAAAAGGTAACAAATAATGGTATTGTCAGTGAAGAAAAATGCTTTAAGACTAAAAATAAGCCAATACTTCTATCTACAGATCTCCGACAATTTTATCATGCGACAATAGATAAATTGTTAGCTGAAGAAGATGAGTTTGTAGCAAAAAGAATCTGGTTGGTCCCTAGAGGAAATTATTGCTTTGGAAATACGTCTAAATAAATACAATCCTTTAAGAGGCTCTTCTTACATTGACCTTCCTCCTTCTATCAAGAATAAAAAAGCTATAATCAACGTGGAGAATAAAGACAACCGCTGCTTTATGTGGGCTGTGCTTTCAGCTCTTTATCCCATACAAGATTGCCATCGACGTGCCAGTCGTATTCATCATTATGAACCATACATTAATACTCTAAATTTCGAAAATATTGAATTTCCCGTGAAACTCAGTGATGTAGGAAAATTTGCAAAAATAAATGATGTATCCATTAATGTGTATGGCTTGACGGATAAATATCAAATATATCCCTTGGTGATTACAGAAAATGAAAAAAATTAGACACATCGATTTGATTTATTTAAAATCGGAATCCTCTTCTCATTATGCTTGGATTAAAGACTTATCTCGTCTAATTTCCAAGCAATACAACAATCATCAAAAACACCACCTAATTTGTCGACGCTGTTTACAGTTCTTTCAGACCAAATCCGTTCTCGAACGCCATCAACTGAGCTGTCAACAATATGAAGCTGTAAGGGTAGTGATGCCTAGCAATCAGTGGTTAGCATTTAAAAATATTCAGCATTCTCATCCTGTGCCCTTTGTCATCTATGCTGATTTTGAGTGCTTAACTCAATCCATAGATTCTTGCCAACCAAACCCTTCAAAATCCTATACTGAGGCATATCAAAAGCATGAACCCATCAGCTTTGCTACTATATTACATCTACCACAGAAGTATACAAGAAACCTTTTACCTATCGAGGACCGAATGCAGCTAAAGTTTTTATGGAGCGAATGAAAATTGAAGCTTCAGAAATCGAGCTCGTCTATAGAAATAATAAACCTATGATGCCCTTAACTGAGGAACAGTGGATAAATTTTCAACAGGCGACACATTGCTACATGTGCAAACAAGTGTTTACAGCAGAAAATTATAAGGTAGTTATATATATTTAGATTTATTTATTTTTAATCATTATATTATAGTCTTAAAAATACATTTCATGGTAAATAATTTTACAATATTTTTTATTATTAATTAAGTTTGCTGATTAAAATATTGATATTTCATAGGTCAAGGACCACGACCACCAAACATCATTATTCAGAGGAGCTTCTTGTAATGCGTGTAATTTGAAGGCTAAGAATCCGAATTTCATCCCTGTGATATTCCACAATTTGTCTGGCTACGACAGTCATCTTTTCATCAAAGAACTGGGTGGAGATGACAAAAACATTAGTGTGATTCCAGAAAATGAAGAAAAATATATTTCTTTTTTCCAAGCAAGTGAGCAAACATCTAAGCCTTAGATTCCTAGATTCTTTCCGATTTATGGCCAGCAGTTTAGATAAATTAGCAAAGAATTTAACCATTGATCAATTCAATATTATTAATCGACATTTCTCAGCTGATCAGGTTCCGCTTTTGGTTCGCAAGGGAGTATATCCGTATGATTATATTAACCATACGGATAAATTTTTGGAAGATTGTTTACCTCCGCAGGAAGCTTTTTACAATCGCTTAAATGAATCCGGCATCACTTTAGAAGATTACCTACATGCCCAACATGTTTGGGATGTATTTCACATCAAGAATCTTGGAGAATATGCAGATCTGTATGTAAAAACTGACGTCTTGCTTTTGGCAGATATATTCGAAAACTTTCGAAATGTTTGCTTGAAGACATATGGTTTGGATCCTGCATGGTATTTCACTGCACCAGGACTTTCATGGGATGCAATGCTGAAGAAAACTGAGATTCAGTTGGAGTTGCTCAGTGACTACGAAATGCTCTTATTTGTTGAAAATGGCATTCGTGGAGGTGTGTCCCAATGCTGTCACCGATATGCTAGAGCCAATAAATCCTTACATGGAGGATTATGACAAAACCCAACCAAACAATTACCTTTTGTATCTGGATGCAAATAATTTGTATGGTTGGGCAATGTCTAATATTTGCCTGTAGGGGATATTAAATGGTTGGATCCCTCCACAGATGTTCTGAACACTCCGAGTGATAGTGCAGTTGGATATATTTTAGAAGTCACATTAGAATATCCCGAACTACTCCATGATTTGCATTCAGACCTGCCACTTGGTCCAGAAACTATAGTTCCTCCTGGATGCAAGGAAAAAGACTGATGACTACTTTATTTAAAAGGAGCGGTATGTTGTACATTACCGAAATTTACAGCAATACATTAGTCATGGTCTCTCTCTTACTAAGGTACATCGAATTCTTCAGTTCACTCAATCTCCATGGTTAAAAATTTATATTGAATTAAATACTCAACTTAGAACAGCAGCAACTAATGAGTTTGAGAAAAATTTCTACAAACTCATGAATAATGCTGTGTTCAGAAACCATGGAGAACATACGCAACAGAGTGGATATTAAGTTATGCTGTAATGCTGAGAATGCAGAAAATGGATAGCTAGGAGTAATTTTAAAGATCGAACAATATTTTCTGAAGATTTAATTTCTATACACATGCGACGAACAGTTTTGACATTCAACAAGCCAATAATTATTGGAATGGTTATTCTTGATGTCTCTAAAACACTAATGTATGATTTCCACTATTCAAAAATGCTTCCAAAATATGGTGAGAAGATTAAACTCTTATACACTGATACTGATAGCTTCATTTATAACATATACACTAAGGATGTATACGAAGACGTTAAACAAAGCATCGACTTATATGATACCTCTGACTATTCTCTTAATAACATCTACGGCATTCCATTAGTTAATAAGAAAGTGCTCGGAAAAATGAAAGATGAAATAAAAGGAAATATAATGTCGGAATTCATTGGACTTAGATCCAAAATGTACGCTTTCAAAGTTAACGGTATAGAAACCAAAAAGCTGAAAGGTATAAAAAAGACTGCAATTGAAAGTAAAATACAATTTGAGGACTACCGGAAATGTTTGCTCGACCACAAAGAACTTGTTACAAGCATGAATATAATACGCTTCAAACGTCACGAGGTTTATACACTCACCCTAAATAAATTGGCATTATCACCTTATGATCAAAAAAGATATATCTTAGAAAATCAGATAGATACCCTTCCTTTCGGACATTATTCATTAAAGGACTAATATGTAATTTAAACAAATAATCGATACATCCTATTAAAATGTATCATTTAATATGTAATCTTTTGTGGTATAGAAAAATAAAAAAAATTCACCTCATGTATATGTATTTTATCATTAGTATATTCATATATAAATTGTATGCATTAGTCTAAGGTATTAATTAATTATGAACAAGATTTTTTTAGAAAATGTTTTATATAAAAAACGAATCTTATTATTATATTTTATTTAGTTATTTTACCACTTTTGTAATCATTATTTCAGAAGTATCATAAATAGTTCTGATTTTTATACAATTTATTTTCGAGATGGATACCTTGAAGCTGAAACATCCGTTTACCATGATGGTTGCTGGTCCTACAGGCTGTGGAAAAACTCATTTCGTAAAAAAGCTGATCCAATTTAAAATGATCCACCCCTTTCCAAAAACAATAATGTGGTGCTATGGTGCATATCAAAGCCTTTATTCAGAAATGCGTGATATCACATTTCATGAAGGTATTCCTTCGAATATATGTAATTATTATGATTCTTTGATTGTTATAGATGATTTAATGAGCGAGCTTGGTAATAATTCAAAATTAACGAATTTATTTACTAAAGGTTCACATCATAGAAATGTGAGTGTGATATTTATTGTTCAAAATATCTTTCACAAAGGAAAAGAGATTAGAGAAATTTCATTGAATTCTCATTATTTAATATTATTTAAAAATCCAAGGGATAGATCTCAAGTTATACATTTAGGACGGCAACTGTATCCATCTAAAGTTAAGTTCTTTCTAGAAAGCTATGAAGATGCTACTTCAAAACCCTTTCAATACTTGTTATTAGATCTCAAGAGTGATACAGACGAATCATTGCGCATGCGTACTGGTATGTTCCCAGGAGATATTTATTACGTGTATCAGCCTCGATGACTTTATTCTTAACTGATCACTCGAAACGAAAGGATGACATCATCAGCAATTATTGATTTTGAAGGTTATCAGCTCCCTTCCAGACATTTCATCGTAAAAGAATTAGCTTTTACGCTGTCGATGGATCGCATTTAGAGGCTCATGGACTTTTCAACCACCGATTCCTTTCGAAAACTTACCATCAACACAAAAAATCAGTTTTTATGGGTATCACGTAATATTCATCATATGCATTGGAAGGAAGGACAATTACCTTACGAAAAGTTTAGAAGTATTTTGAATCTTCTATTTGAAGTTTTTCCCACAATTTATATAAAAGGAAATGAGAAACAAAGATTCTTAGAATTCTTATCAGGTCGGCATTGTATTAATTTGGAAGATTTCAACTGTCCGAAAATAGAGAAATTGATACCTATTCATACCTTATGCTCTGTACACGGTTCCGGATTTCGTCATTGCGCTCTTGTTAAAGTTACTGCATTCGGAGAATTTCTCAAATCTCTATAAATATAGGAAAATTTAAGGATGCATATCATTTAGTAACAAGATGTCAATATGTACAGAACAAGCACTGCAGCTCTTGAAAGATATTTCCAAAAGTAAAAATCCTAATCTTATTCTTCAAAAGTGTCCCAAAAGTATTATTAAATTACTTTGTGAATGCATATTGAATGTCTTACATGGAAACGTGTTTCTAACAAAAGCCCAAAAAAGTCGACTTTCATCACACAAACAGAGTTTACGAAAACTTTCCAATAAAAAAAATCCCCTTGTATAAGAAAAGAAAAGTACTTATTCAAAAGGTAGTGGTTTTCTCTCCATTTTATTACCTGCTGCGATTTCCGTCATAAGTTCGTTGATTCATGGAGTATAGCAAGAAATTCGTTCTCATCCTGAAGATCGTGTTCAAGTTACAGAACATTTGACTGAAATGGATCAGCAAATGAGGAGTATTTTACAGAGTAAAGATTTAACAGATAGTGAAAAAGCAATCCTTTATTTACAGAAACTGCAAAAGTATACGAATTTTTCTACTAATAAGGTTAATAATATTTCTGAAGAGCCAGCTACTATTGCGGAAAAGGATCCATCTACTGTGAAAAAAGAAGACGAAGTAGAAAAAATACTTTAAATATTGTTCCTGTTAGATACAAAATCATTACTAAAGATATCCTCAATTTTCTTAAGGAACAAACTACGCTAAAGTGGAATTCAAAAGGTGAAATGATATATAAAGGTGAAATTATTCCTCACACAAATATTGTTATTCTAATTAATGAATTCTTGAGGAATAAGAAAAAACTGTTAAGGGATATAACACTTTTTTAAATGTCTTGAAAGACATAAAATTCCCTATGCATTTGGATGTCAATAGCAAATTGTATAAGAATGAAGACATTGTTGAAAATCATATTGGTAATGGTAAAAATGTTATGAAACCATCCTTGTATGCTCAGGAGAAATTCTTGGCTTACATTTTAGTATTGAATAAAATGGATTATTTTTATAATTCGAATGAGTCAGTTTCTATTACTTTATTTACATATATTTATATATACTTTATATATATTTGTATTTTAAAATATTATTTGTTAAATCTATCTACCTATATATACAAGTATATATTGATGAAAATTGCCTTAATTCGAAGAAAATTGATTATTAAATTGAAAGAAAAAATTAACTTTATATGAATAAAAATTTTTCATTGATAAATTTTCTATCAAAACGAAAAAAAAAATAAATAAATAAAAAGGAAGAAAATAAAAATTTTAAAGAAAAATATAATTAATATTTATTAAATCAAAAAAAAAATCAATTAATTAAAATTTAAAAATAAATAAATTAGTTAAAATGTATTTTTTTATAATAAAAAAAAAAAAAAAGCAAAATTCTTGCTTTTCATAATTGATAAACATATTTATTAAAATGTCTAAATAATGCCAGCTTTTGAAATTTATAAAAAGTATTTTAAAAGAAAACAAAAAGTTTTTTAATTTTTATATACATATTTAAAAAAAAATCATCTCATAAAAGCTTTTTGAAAAATAATTATTTAAGGGAAAAAATAATTGGGTGAAATATGACACAAAAAAGAAAAAAAAAAAGATGTTTTTGATGTTGTTGTTGTTTTATTTTTTTTTTTTTTTAATTGTGTAAATTATGAATAAAATATGAATAACATGAAAAATATTTGTGAAACAATTTTTTTTTATTTTCTAAAAATGATTCTTACACCATATTTCTTTTTAACAAACTGATACAACATAAAATCATTGCTTTTGTTTTTACATAAATTCTGGATGATAGAATGCAATGAATTTCCTAGACAGCGTTTCAATATAAAGTAAATACAGTAATGTCCACATACATTTGACGTTAGACTCTGAAATGTAACTGAGTTCCAACACACATATGGATAATGAGAAACATAATTTTGAATTAACTCTCCATAAAATCCGGGTGGTTGCCCGTATGAATCAAAAAACTCCAGTCTTCCTTTTTCATCCACAAATAAGGCCATCCAGTGTGAACCGGTTTCCCATGATTTATCGTTATTGATAACAATTGCTGATATTCCATGAAGGATAGGAATTGTATCCGCTGCGTACACTCCTCGAAAAAAGGGTGCTGTTCTCATGTCTCGAGATAGAATATTAATTATTTGTTGTCCATTCATCTCTAATTACCAAAGTCATATAAAATGTTCCTAGTCTTGTTTATCTCAATTACATTTTCAAATTCCGCATACACAATGACACTTAATGTTTGGGGAAGTGGTTTGCTATACTTTAATTCTAATCGGAAATTACTGTGCTTTATAAGATTCAAGTGTTCTCCACTGCACAGATCTGGAGACATATCAAAACAATATAACGCGTAGTCATTAGGATATTCCTCTCTTGAAATAAATATACCTTTATCTTGACCCATTCTTTCTGTCCCTAAAAATAAGCTCTGATATGCTCTTATGTATTGATTCTCAGCAAAATTAAGCTCTAAAGGATTATGAGGCATGGGTTGTCCATCTATGTAAATTCAATGAAATTTAAATCAAAATGCTTAAACTGAAAAGGAGATTTATCTAAACTTCCATGAAAAGCTTCATTTTCAACACATCCTATTATTACTCGCTTAGGCATTTGACCTATGAATATATTATCTTGCACAAAAGACATGTTTCCTTTTGGTATCGAATACACTTTGCATAGCACTCTATTGATAGGATATTTCGCAGTTGCTCCTTTATCTAAAGCTTTGCCGTGTCCAAGAATAACTCCTGGACTTACACGCACTTTACGCACTAGCAAAGAAACATGATCTAATACGACTTTGAATCCTTCTTTACCTAGCAAACAAAATTCGTTCTTGCTTCTTATGAGTTTAATTTTTAAATCAACTAAATTCAATAATAATCTTTCTTGATGAAATAAATCACTATGGATGCAGCCGATCATATCTACTGTAGCACTATTTCTGGAAAAAGAGCAGATCGTTTTTAATCCATCTTCTGAATCCTTATAAAATAATTCAGCAGTCAGTTGCGAAGTTTTACTGTCGAAGCCATGATTGATAAGAGTTTCAATGTAAGATCGATAAGGATATGTATTGTTTGAGTTTGAAACCAGACGTTCATTTAGAGAAACATCTACTTGGGAAAAAGTGAATGTAGAAATAAATTCACAGGTCCTATATCTGCGTCTTTTCTATAGGTGTATTATTATCATTTTAAAATTCTAGCTTTGACATATAATTGAGTGTGGCTGAGATCGATGTATTCTTCTGTTGAACCGCTGAGGACGAATTCCACAGGTCCTCCAGTCAGAAACACTTGATAATGGATGAAACTCAACCCACTTTCCGCTTTGTATAACAGTTTGTGTTCCAGGTAAGTGAAACAGTTCTAACTCTGATTTTACGCATTCAGGAGAATCTTTCAGTAGGAAAGCCATCACGAATCAAAGATATCACGTCCTCTCACTTTGCGGATTTTTGATGAAATGACTTGTCTTTGCTTTTTGCGTTTCCTTTATACTTTCCTTTACCTACCACAGACTGTCTTTTATCAAGAGCTTTTTGTGCTAATATTTTACCACTTTCTTTAGACCTAGCTTTAAGAGATTCTGAAAATTCTTGACCAGATAATATATCTGAAGTCACACGAGATCCCGTTAAGATAGCTTCTTTTCCAACTGTTTTAGCACCCTTAATGAAAAGGGAAAAGCCGCTCTAAATAGGCGACGAAAAATACCTCCTAGACCATAACCCTTCTGCAAAGAAATTCCTTGATAATGAGGCAAGCCTGAACCTATTTGTCCTGCATAATGTTCTTCAAATTTTTGATGCAACAAACGTATGGTACACTCATCTTGGTGTCTTATGATGAAATGATATTACTCATTTTACATTCTGGTATTTATAGTATTTGCCTCAATCTAAAATGCAGTACAACAACCACTTTTCCTCTTTCGAATGGAACGAAATCCCTGAATTGAGTCGAAGTTCCATATTAATGGTTTGAAAAGACTGACGAGCAACTGGTAAGTATTGAGCTCTATCATAATGGCGACTGATGATTTCTCCATCTCTTCCTTCTACTTTCACAATTCTTAAAAAGAGGTACTTGGACGTCACCTACAATTTGTGGAGATACAATGTCACTATACACATAGAGAAACGGGAAATCGATATGAGGATCAGCAACAAATGGACTATGCATAGTCCCAGTAATTTTGCCCTTTTCGAATCCCAGAAGTTGTCCTAGTCCATCATCAAAATTAATAGAGGACCCTTCTTTTACCATAATTTTTACTCTTTTAGTTGACTTATTAAAACCTAAATATATTTTGTCATGAAACAAAGTATCATTCACCGCTTTCAATATATCGGGTACACTTTCATAGCAACCAGGTGGGATGGTTCTTTTCAAATTTTTTGATATATTTCCCTCTCGTATTTCAAATGTAAACGAATTTCTGTTTTTATTGACGTTAAACCATGAGTGAGGATAAAAAATTTCTGATAAGCCAACTTCCCATTCACCACTTAATTCGATGGGTGATGGTAATTGCGTTATAAAATGAGAAACTTTGTTTCCAGGGAAAAACATCTGAGAACTATCAGATGGTAACGTCACGTAGAACGACATGATTCATAATAAACTCTGAATAGAACTGCTTAATCTTTTTATACTTTCTTAATATCAGTTACCCAAGAATTGAATTTCTCTGGATAACCAAGAAATTTTACATAATACTGCTTAAAATTTCCTTTCCTTCTAGTTTTTATTACTTTTTCGATGGGGTAAAAACCAGTGTCTGTCACTTTTTGAAGCTCTTGCTCGTAAAATGTTCCATTTATTTCTTCTCCTTGTAAATCGTTCAATTTATAAACAATTGGATTTCTAGGAATTATCTGACGAATAACAAAAATTTCTCGAGTCCAGTTTTGCTCGTAACCTTTTTCAAATTGCAACTTTTGTTTGCTAATACGAACAGTATCTCCTATCTTAAGTTTTGCAGGTTTAGGTTTCATTTTACCTAGGTCTCCGTATAAATTTTCTAATACTTGTTTTTCATTATTTTTATTTACAGAAGCCGGTTCCATTTGTATACTCCGATGCCAAGTATGATTATAACTTTTCACTAGATTATCAATATCATTAATGTACTTTTTAGTATTATATTCCGTAAAATATTTCCCACATTTTAGTTTTTAAGGTTCTATTGAATCTCTCGATTACGCTGGCTTTTGTTTGGTTTTGCGTTGTAAAATTTTACTTTTTTGTTTTTTAAATAATTTTGAACTGTTTTATTTGTGAATTCTAAACCTTTATCTGATTGCAGAACATAAGGAGTACGCTCCATAAAAATAATTTCCAATGCGATTCGTACACTTTTTCCCGATTTATTCTTAAGAGGAACCACCCATGCATATTTAGAAAATACATCAATACAAGTTAGTAAATATTTGTAACCTTCATTGGCTTCTGCTAGGGATTGCATATCCACTAAATCTACTTGAAACTGCCTATCTATACCACTCACTAACACACGATTCCGTTTAAAATTTTTACGAACTGGTTTATGTAGAGTATAAGAATCCCTTAATGATAACCACTTTTTAATATTCTTAGGTTTTTCTTTTAATACTCGATTTAAGGCATTTATACCCCTAAAACTAGCAGGATGATCCGGTACTCGATAACTAGCTTCCATTGTATCAGAATTATAAATGCAATTTATTTTACTGAACATTCAATTATATACTTTTACTAATAATGAAATAATAAAACAAATATACAAAATAAATATGTTTATTTTAAATTTTTACACACAACTCACTTTTAATATTTTGTATAATTTCACATAAATTTACAGATTCTAAGAATTCAATAGTTACATATTCAATAAGATTTCCTGTCAAATAGGATGGAGCGGTAACATTTTTGACAGTTGTATAAAAATTTCTCATGACGTCATACAGCTTTAAATCCATTACAGCTGCATTAAAATCATGCAGTGAGTTTTGCTGTGATTCTTCGGATAGAGCTGGAAGTGAACTATGGATATTCGGATACTCAGAGATGGTCTTACACATTTCAGATTGTAATATGAATAAAAGATCGAAGTACGCCATGTCGGAGTTTGGTGACGCTTTTTTGGTGCAGAGTAACCACTGATTATTTCAAACAGTTCTTTAATTTGAACACGAGACAGCTTTAAATCACATAGAACTGTCTTGAAAGCTTCACTTTGAATAAATAAATTTCTCCATTGTTGATTATCTAAGGTCACAGTTCTGGAGTACCTTTGGATGCTTGAAGTTGTATATTCTCGTTCCACTGTCACAGAATCAGTAGAAAATTTAACGAGAATTTCACTGTTTACATGATAGTCACGAATTCCGCATGTTGTTTCAGAATATACTATAATTGGATTCATCTGAGAAGGCATATCAATAAAAATTTCTGCAATGGATTATCTTCTTCATCAGTAGATTTAGCTTTCAAACAACTACTATCAGTAAGAACACTAAACTGATGTCGGGTGAGAGTAACTCCGTCTTTTGTTGGATAGTACTTATCTCCGAATATTTTATACCGTCGTATGTGAATTAAAGTCTTGTCCTTGAATACATTACAAGATAGAAAAATATCTCCTCCCAGAGGAAATGCTGGAAAGTCAGAGAAAGAAACTTGTTGATTTTGAATACTAGCCATCGTAGAGAATTAGCAAAGATTATTAGAATAAACACCACTCTTTATACGAGGAAAGCTCTTATTTCATTTATTCTGAATTCGTATTGGTTGTTACTGACTATACTTAGACCACGAGATTAAAAAATAGCGCCCTCTAACAGAAAACCTTTACTGTCAGCGCCCTCTATATTTTGATGACGATATTCGCGATTCAACGTGGTAAATCGTGAATAAACAAGAAAATAATATGATTTATGAGTAAAAATAAATCACATCTCTCTCTCTCACATCTACTTTCTTATTATTATCATGATTAATAGTAAAATTAATTATAAATGAGTCCTTAAATTCAGTTAAAAGATTGTTAAAAGTTACAGTTGTATTTTTATTAAATTTTGTTTATTTATTATGTTATATTGTTATAAACTTCTTCAGTTATTTGTATATCTTTCAATTAATATTTAATTTATTGTGATAAAATTTTTATTTTTAACATTTCGTTTTGAATCCAATTTGAATTTTAATGATAAATATTAATAAACGTATAATTAAGGAAATCTATTTGAGAACATATCAATGTGATCTTTTTAATCAGAATTTATAACTGTTTAATCATTAAATGTAAATCATTTAATCTTGGGAAATAAATGTTATACATCAATGAATTATTAATTTATAGTAAAAAAAAATGCAAAAATTTGTTGTTATTAACCCCGTGCAACAGCACGAGGACTGTTTTGTTAGACAACCCCATGCAACAGCACGAGGGGGGGGGGGTCAAAATGTTTCATCAAAAGACCCTCGTACTCTTCTACAAGCTCATGACGTCACGAAGGGGGAGGGGTCAAAACACCCTCGTACTCTTCTACGAGCTAATGACGTCACGAAGGGGGAGGGGTCAAAACACCCTCGTACTCTTACACGAGCTCATGACGTCACGAGGGGGGGGGAAACAAGGGGGAAGGAAATAATCCCGGTAATCCTGGTCGTAGAATCGGCCTTTTCCTACTACTGGTAATTTTAAAGTTAAATTGGCTTTTCTTAAGCATTCAAATACTTCAGTA